>JAYESA010000004.1:167573307-168060807 GCA_036927795.1 Iris macrosiphon
ATTTTTTTAGTTTTATTTTATTTTCTTGTTTGGATAAGTACGCAATAATTAAGTGATAGATAAATTCTCCAAATATTGATGTGTTAGTATTTGTACAAACTATATCTAAATTTCAGCCCCTCCTTAAGTTTAGATCATATTTTTGCATAGAATTGAGTTAAAAGAGGAGTTTACCAGTAGTGGATTTGGAAGAGCATGAGCTTTGTGCATTGATCACCTCTCCATCAGAAGCAATTGCAGTGGTGAGCAAGAGAGAGAAGCCAAGGAGGAGAATAAACCCCATCTCCTCAAAAATGCTTTTGAAGTTGGATGGTTTGTGCTCCTGCCAATGTTTGTGCTCCTCTTATATAGAAGCTTCAAAGAGCATGCCATGGGTGGGTCATGGGTGCAATCCCTTCGAGTCGGAGCCCCCCATGGCCATAGCTATCAACCCTTTCTTCAAATGTAGCATAGTGATGGGTGAAACCTCCCCATGTGTGTTGTGGAATGCTAATTGGATGGTGACATAGTATATTATAGCCTAAATTATATTAGAATATAAAAAAATATACCAATGTTTACAAGGATAGTTCATGTGTGTGACATGTGGGCCCAATAAACTACTTTTTATTTAGTGCATGATTTAATAATTTATGGAACCCACATGTCAGTGGCTCACTTGTTATGAGTGTATGTGTAAGCCGCTAGAACAGATCAGCTGTCACGGAGTCACTGTGTTTCCATTATGTCCTCCCACCTATGTACTTGTGGGTCTTACCGACAATTTTAAAAAAAAAAAACAGAGAATGAACAGAATGGAACACAGTGATCTCGTGACAGCTTTTAGAATATAAATATATAATCCCATAATACTTTTCGGTGTTTTTATAAAATTTTGATGCAATGAGAAGGATTATAAAATTTTGGTACAGTAACAAGGATAGACTTTAACCGCATGAACCCTCTTCAAATATAATTCTGTGGGAAAAGCTTTCACATTACATATATTATAATGTTAATTAAATGGTAACATATTTTATTGTAGCCTAAATTTGTAAGTTTAGAAAACCCATAAAGCTTACTGTCAACATATAAACAATAGGTTTAATTAGATGCCCATCAGTTGATTTATACAAAAATGGTCCTCACCTAAACTTCCAACTGGACTTAGAGGAGTGTTGAGTTGGCTTCAATTAGGATTAGGCCAAGAGCACAACCAACAAAACTGGATTTAAGTTTAGAATTGGCCAAGATGACACTGTGTTTTCTTGAGAACATGGTTGATCTGCAGAAATTCATTAAAGAACCTAATTGTTGCTGTTAGGTTTTCATGCAATAATGAATTGTGATAATGCAAAAACAACATTATGTTATTTCTTTTGTCGCTTGGTATACATACAACAAAACTCAAGATACGGTATCAGAGTACTAGATTCTCTGTCGGGTTGTATTTACATGTTGGATTTCAAGCACGCAACGAGATTATAAGAGCATCACAATGGGAACACTCCATACCATAATTCATTTTTTTTTAAATTGTATAAATTACTATTTTTTGATTGTCCCCTTGATATTAGCATAACATATCAAATCCATATTCCAAATTAACATTCTTCTTTTCCTTCTTCTTCTTTTTTTTTCCTTGCGGGTGGGGCTGGTTGAATTACTATTCATTGCTAGAATACGTTTAAAATTTGGACAGCCTCTTGGCTTGCTAGTATTTTTTTTCAAGTGTGGATTGCACCCCTTGAGTGTTACAAATTAAATGTAGCACTTGAAACTACTTCCACTGTGGATATGTTCTAAGAATTTCTAGACTTTATTAGAGATTCAGATATTGACGTGACGAGAAACAAGACGGTAGTTATAATACTCTATCAGAGTGCCGTGTAAATTTCTGAAACTTTAAAGAGGATGAAATGGAAGATTCTATAAGACATGTTTCTTACAAATCAAAATATTAAGATGAGATTGTAACATAGATACATATCGATTTCTTTTGTCAGATGACACTACAAAGCATGATAATTTTTGAACATGTACAGACTGTACGATTGCATATGATCCAAAAATCAGAAGGTCCCAAAAAAATTAACTTATGTTTAATTTACTAATGTGAAATTTCTACTTTAGATTTAATCCTTCATATGTTTTAGAAACTGCAATAACATGACATTAGAGACTTTTTTTTTTTTTTGCTGGTTATTTTTTTAGTATTTATACAGATCCATACAATACTAAAAAGTTACCAACACTAGATTCTTCGTGGTCCATGTAGGAAAGTGTCAAAGTTTTGCAACGAGTACTATCACACATCTGTGTTGTTTTGATTCTCTTTGGTCAAATACTTGGGATCATATGCTTCATCATTCTCCCATGAATGAAGGGAAAGACCACACAGACATTATGAACCTGTTATTCTGGAGGTCCAGTCAATAGTAGGACCATTTGGTCCCAAAACAAAAGAATATTTTTCACGTTTTTTTTGTTTTGGATAAATGAGCATAGGACTGTTGAGGTACAATTAATGTACAGTGTCCACATAAAGAATATCAGTCATGCATCATAGCCAATTTAGAATTCGCATCATGCTCTTTTAGTTAAGATTAGAATAAGAGTCGAGTTTGAAATGAACAGAAAAAGAAAGATGAAATAGCTAAGGAAAGTGAGACCATCACCAATCTTGCGGCATCCTTTAAAAAAAAAAAAAACCAACCAACCTTGTGGCTTGTTTCCAACAAAGTTTTTGTGGAGGGCATCTACAAGAGATTATTAATATCTAATCTGAGGTTAACACATTGGATATGAAGTGGGAGAAGTTTTGCTCATAAACAAAAGTACTTCCTTGGAAATTAGTCAAATTAGTGATCATTTGATCTCGTCTAATTTGCAAATTTCATTTGCTACACTTTTTCAGTCTCCGTTTGTTGAGTACACGGTATTGTTTCGTGCCACTTGCTTTGCTTTATATCACGGATCTCTTATAGCATCATAATTAGTGTTAGTTTCGAGACTTAATCAAACGATAAAGAAAAAGAGGTTTACGTAAACTTTAAAGTCTAGTCTTTGTTTGATCTTGAAGTTGTAGCCGAGATCAGAGGTTCACACAAAAAAAAATTCTCAGATATCCTCGATTCCAACAAAGAGGTACTATAACAAAATCTCTGATTACAACTTTTGAGGATTACACAATAAAGTATCAAAACTCTCGTTCTTCCTTGCAAACGCAATTGCAAAAGGACAAAACAAATTACAACTAAGCAGAAGAGAAGAGGAAGAAGAAGATCGGAACAACTGCTTGTTGGGGTGATGAAGATCACCGTTGCTCAAAACAAGATTCGCCACACACGATCTACTCCCAGGAACAAGCAAGTTCTGAGAAGAACTACTAGAACGCTCGTTGTCACCTCTGTCTTGAACTCGCACGAACTCGCATGAACTCGCATGAACTCCTGGAATCCAATGGCAGCAGAACGATACTCTCTCTGTCTCTCAATTTCGAAATAAGTTTTCAAAGGAAGCACAAAAACAGTATTTATAGAATAGGGTGGAAAGCCTAACCCTAATCCTGACAGCCAACAAATTACAGAAAGATAGGGACGAATTAAACTCAAATTCCACAAAAATTAGATCTGATTAATTGACCAAATCTTTCCATAACTGTTCAAATTCCTCAATTAGCGGGATCATGTCACAACCACGCTTTCTGCGTATATGCGCATAGCAACACAGCCGTAGCTGCTCCTGCGTGTATAAGCTAGCAGTGCAGCATCTCATGCGCGCAGTAGTGCAGTAGCACATGAGCGTATACGCATAAACGCGCATAACTACGCATAGTCCGCACATAGTCGCGCATAGCCTGCCCAGCGTCCGCTAATGCACCAGCGCATGCAATCGCACGAGTGCGCATGCACCTACGCATGCAACTCGCACAAAAATTTGCGACGATGCTAAGTGTAAAGTGTGCCATCAAAGCACCACTTTGCGCCCTTGAGTCCGAGTCTGAGTCGGACTTAGCTCCTAAGAGAATTTCCCAAGAATGACAAAAGCATAAATGCTTTCTTGATGAGTTTAGCCTTCATCTTACTAGAAAAAAAAATTCTACATGACACCCACCCTTGGGCCACCACCCCATGTGCATCTTCAATACCCACATGGTATTATATTGAGAAACTCCCTTGGAATATTTTTCAATGTGTGACTATCTTTCTAGCTTTATGAGAGAAAACCTCACACAAGCAAAAAAAATGTACCAACAATCTTCCACCATATCTCAATATATGGGTTGAGTCTTCCCCGCAGTGACTGTCCATCATGCATTAGGATAGATGTCGCTTACGACTTGAATCATTTCGCATGAGTCAAACAATAGTATGATACAAGAATTGGTTAAGCCTTGAATTTTGCACCATAGCTGCAATTCTTTCCTCTCACATAATGACATCAATTGTGCTTCTGGTCGCACGTTACATTTCCTGTGTTGACCTGGTCTCGATGTATATATCTTGGGCGTCTACAATTTTATCCTCATGAGACGGCATACATCTCTTTCCATACACTTAGGTAAGTTCGTTCAGAGAGTTTAGAATTCTCCAGTATGAAGTCTTGCGCTTCCTTGCGGTATTGCGTCTCTATGACATGGCCCATAGTCGAGGTCTGCAACCCCTTGGTGGTTTCATACCGCAGTAACATGAGGTTCCAAGCCTCTTTGTAGTATTGTACTATCCAGCATGGAGAATTATGCTCCTTTGTGGTGCTACACCACTACGATATGACCCAAAGTCGAGGTCTGCAACCTCTTGGTAATGTCGTTCCACTATAGCATGAGGTCACTGGCCTCTTTGTAGTGTTGTGCTACTACTCTCCACATATTCGACATTAGGCTACATGCCTATATGTAGTGATATTATCGCTATGACATGGCTCTAGGCCGAGGCTCTTACCTCATCTGGTGTCATGCCACTGTAGCATGGGAGGTACTATCCCCTTTGTGGTGCGAAGTCACCCGTGCTTCCTGTAAAGCACATCGGATATTCAAAATGCCCGATAACCTATTAAGGCCCATTGCCATCCTCCAACAGGACTTGTTCTACTCAAAGAAAAAATAGTAGACAATAGTGGTTATGGGTTTGTATTCCCTCGATGTCTCAAAGGACTACCTATTTTTTCTGATTTTCTCTCAGTCAATGATCCTTCTTTGAACCAAAAGCTAGATGCCTAGTAGATTTCTCTTTAAACTAATAGCATAAAACTTTATGGTAGAATTACAAAGACACAATATTAGAATATCTTCAAGCCCATTTTGGTTGTTGTATCCTCAACCAACTGGCTCTTGAGACCTTTGGTGAACGGATCTGCCAGATTCTTCTAGTTTCGAATATCAATCATGGCAATGACTCTAGTTTTGATAAGATCATTCACTGTCATGTGCCTAAGTCACGCAGTCCTCTTCTTATAATTGAAGAGATCATTTGATGTCACTGCTGTAGTCGACTGGTTATCGCAGTATATTGGTACCGTCGAAATTTATGTACCAACCAATGAAAGATCATGCACGAGCTTCTGAAGCCATTATGCTTCATCTACTGCAGCCGTCAATGCATAGAACTCAGATTCCATAAAAAATGAGAGAGAAATGTCTGCTTCTTCGACTTCCACGATATAGCAGCTCCACCCATGGAGAAGACGAACTCTCATATGGACCTTTCGCTTCCTACTTTTGAGCACCAGCTTGCATCACTGAAGTCTTCCACTACTGTCGGATAACCGTTGTAGTACAATGCATACTTTTGAGTCCTCTTGAGATATCTGATCACCACTCTCTGGACAACTTTTAAGTGCTCAATACTGGATTGCATGTAAACCGACTCAGCATCCCCATGGCAAAAACTATGTCAGGCCTTATGGCAGTTGTTGCATAGATCAAACTACCGATGACGCTTGAGTACTCCAATTGTCTGACATTTTTTCTTGGATTAGGCTTCAGCTTCTTGTCACACATGTACGGAGTATCGATCCCTGGAGATCCTGATATTGATAGCGTGTGAGCATCTTCTCAATGTAATAAGATTGTGACAACGCCACTCGAGTGTCTGTTCGGATGATCTTTATCCCCAGGATAACATCAGCATCCCCCATGTCCTTCATACTTTGGACGAGAGGAACTTCTTTGTCTCAGTGACACATTCTAGATTTATACCCAGGATCAGCATGTCATCCACGTACAAACAAAGTATGACTCCTCTTCCACCAGTGAACTTTGTGTACACATACTTATCCGTCTCGCTGACCTTATAATCGTTTGATATAATGACTTTATCAAACTTCTCGTGCCATAACTTGTGAGCTTGCTTCAGATCGCACATTGATTTCACCAACTTGCAGATTTTGTCTTCAAGACCATTGACCACAAATTCTTCTGGTTGTAGCATATAAATCTCTTCGGTTAACTCTCCATTTAGAAATGTTATTTTTATATCCATCTGATATATTACTAGCTTATGAATTGCAATTAAGGAAATTAACATCCTGATGGTTGTCATCCACGCAATTGGAGCATATATGTCAAAGTAGTCGATCATCTGCTTTTGAGAAAATCCATTGGCTACCAACCTTGCTTTGAACTTATTAATAGTTCCGTCGGCCTTCATCTTCTTCTTGAAGATCCATTTGCACCGATGGGTTTTGCTCCTTCAGGTAGATCCACCAACACCCAAATATTGTTGGAGGTTATAGATGTAGCACCCCGTTCTCCCGGTGCGGAGAGCGCGGCTAAGAAACACAAGACGGTACCGTTCGATCGGGATAGATTGAATTAAGAACTCGTCCTCGTTATGGATTTGTTTCTTCGGAATCGATTCCCATATTCAGTGGACCGTGCCCCCGGGATCGACTTAGCGGCAGAGTCAGGAGGGACCTCTCCGCTGCTATATTTTATTGCCTCGGTTTTCGATGTCGCTTGTTGCTTTCGTGCTTTGAGTTGGTTTTGGGATTTGCTTGTTTTCCTTGAATGGTTTCGATGGTTTTTATTGTTTTCGTTCATTGAACTGCACTTCAATTCCGAGATTGAAAAAGTGGAAGAGGTATTGATTGAGTTGTTCGTAATGCAGGTGAACGAGCAGTAGGCGGCTTGCGAGCGGAGTCGTGAAGCGCCTCTTTCGTTCTCCCTTCCAACCATCTAAGTGAGTGGCTACCAACCCGATTAGCTAGCCCTGCTTCCAAGCTTCACACCCTAAAATCTTGCATTCTCCTTGCCCCGATCAAACAATACCAAGTAATAATAAAAGAAACCAAGATAAAAGAGAATAGGCTTGGATTATATATTGCTTGTCATTCAACTTGGGAACGGTTACTCATATGCTTGCTTATTCGTTTGGGAATGTTCTATACATGCTTCAAGTTTATTTAGAATGCATCTTGTTCCATAAATTGTGCTAAGTATGGAATACACTTGTTATAAAATAAAATGTCAGGAAGACTATGCAAAACAAAATTATGCAATGTTGCTATCTCATGTTCATGTTGCCTCAACTGCATCAACGATAACGTATCACGAACGATTGATCACGGACAACTTGTGCACAAGGTCAACGGGTTCCTGCGGACGGTTGCTGGGGCACTGGCACCGATCCGGTCCTGGCTGAACTTCACGTTAGTCTCACGCATCTGGACAAGGATAGTCTGCAGCCACCAACGAATCTTTGTTACATACTATCCTCGTTCAAAGACTATAACTCGTCCATAATGGCTTCTAGCTAGTGATCCCAATGTGTATATTTAAACCTGTTGCAAACTAACTTGTGTCTTCGTGGCAGGGAAGGCAGGGTAAGTATTTGTGCAGGTAATTCAAACGGGCAGGTAAAATCCACCGAACGGTGGCAAGTTCATTTCAGTAAATTCTATATGCTACTTACTTGTAAAATGAACTAAGGCAAGATAGAAACCTACAAACATGCATGCTTCATTAAAATAATGTGTTGATTGGTATAGTTCGGTTAGCTCGCCTTCACCAGTATGTTTCGACATGCTGACCCTCGTTGAAACAGGTTCTCCGCACCAAGGTGAACCGAATGAGGAGCCGAAGTCGTCTTCCCGATCCAGTCCAGCTGTTGGCGCATCTTCACCGCGCCCCTTTGAAGCATTTTGAAGACAGGAGCTTGCAACTCTTCATACACAATGCAGCTCCATGGCAAAGCTATCCTCCAACCTGGAGGTCTATATCTTTTGAAGTTTAGTAAACGGATATAATATACAGGACTGCTATCTCATTTTGAGTCAACACTTTTGTAAGCCCGTGCGGCATATTAGCTGACTCGTTCAAGAGTTTGTAATAGATGTTCATTATCAATAAAGAAAAATTTTCCATGTTTCAAATATGTGTTTTAATTTATCTGCGTACTCTGAATATGTGCTTGCTATGAAAATCATTAAAGCCTTGTGCGGGCGCAACCCCAGGCCCGCACGGCGGTTACGATTCGGGGGACGCCTCAACGATTCTACGGAATCAGGTCCTGACATAGTGGTATCAGAGCACAAATTCAAGTTTCTTAGACTTCGTGCTGGAAAAGTTCTTTTAACGATCAAATTCCTGTGCGAACTCTTGAACTCGCTAGGCCAAAATGAGATACGTTCATGCAATAAGTCCATAATACATTATGATTCTAATGTAATTTACCTTCTTTTGAAGGAATGGCACCAGCGCAATCTGCAGCGCAAGCACCGGACGAAATACAAGGCCAAAAAAGTAGTTCGGGCACTTCGGGAAGCTCTCAGAGCCAGCGTGGCATATCTCAAGTCGACCCGCTAGAGCGGGTGATACAAATGTTAAAAGCACAATGACAAAGAGATGATGCTCGCCAAGCCAAGTTCGAAAGCAATCTAGAGACCCGATTCTCAGTCCAACAGAAGCAGGTAGATGCCCTGCAATAAATCGTTCAGACTTTGGCTTCCAACCATTCCGCTGCTACTGCAACGACTCCAGTGGAACAGCCCATGCTTGAAGTAGAGACACCGTAAATTCCAAGGCCGAGGGAAGTGACTGCCTTCGACTTTGGACACTTCAAGAAAGTCTGCAATACCCCATTCAACGGGACTGAGGACCCAGTCGTAGCTCTAGATTGGCTAGCCGAACTTGAAGATCACTTCGCTCTGCTAGAGGTCCCTGAAGAGAAGCGCGTCGCCTGCGCGCAACTTCAGCTCCACCTCAATGCGCACGATTGGTGGAACGTGCATCGACGATCTCTCCAATTTGATCACGGAGAGGAGGCGATCTCGTGGACGACTTTTTGTGCCGCGTTTGAAGAGGAGTTTATACCCCCTCTAGTACAACGTCGGATGGAAAACGAGTTCGTGCAGCTGCAGCAGGACAGTATGACAGTTAAGCAGTACTCCGTCGAATTCAACCGACTCTCCAAATTTGCTAGGGCCTATTTACCTGATGTAGCGAGTCGAGCTAGAAGGTTTGAAGGTGGTTTGCGCCCTTCCATCCATGCGCACGTAGTCGTTAATCAGTATCCGACCATGCGGAAAGTCATGAATCATGCCCTATCTCTTGAACTGCAGTATCCTCACGTTTCCACCGGCGCTGTGCATACCTACAATCACAAACGCCAAGGCAACGATAGAGGAAACACCGCTGCAAAGTGCCCTAACCATGGCGGTCCACGGAGAGGAAACCCAGGGCAACCATGTTCTTATTGTAAGAAACCAGGGCACACAGCAGAAACGTGCTGAAAAAAACTCGAGCAATGTCTCATTTGTGGTGATTCTAACCATAGGATTCGAGACTGTCCAAATTATTCTGCACAACATCACATTCCCTAACGGTAAGCACTATTCCTAAGTTTCGGGACGAAACTTCCAATTGGTTGGGTAGGATGTAGCGCCCCGTTCTCCCGGTGCGGAGAGCGCGGCTAAGAAACACAAGACGGTACCGTTCGATCGGGATAGATTGAATTAAGAACTCGTCCTCGTTATGGATTTGTTTCTTCAGAATCGATTCCCATATTCAGTGGACCGTGCCCCCGGGATCGACTTAGCGGCAGAGTCAGGAGGGACCTCTCCGCTGCTATCTTTTATTGTCTCGGTTTTCGATGTCGCTTGTTGCTTTCGTGCTTTGAGTTGGTTTTGGGATTTGCTTATTTTTCTTGAACGGTTTCGATGGTTTTCATTATTTTCGTTCATTGAACTACACTTCAATTCCGAGATTGAAAAAGTGGAAGAGGTATTGATTGAGCTGTTCGTAATGCAGGTGAACGAGCAGTAGGCGGCTTGCGAGCGGAGTCGTGAAGCGCCTATTTCCTTCTCCCTTCCAACCATCTAAGTGAGTGGCTACCAACTCGATTAGCTAGCCCTGCTTCCAAGCTTCACACCCTAAAATCTTGCATTCTCATTGCCCCAATCAAACGATACCAAGTAATAATAAAAGAAACCAAGATAAAAGAGAATAGGCTTGGATTATATATTGCTTGCCATTCAACTTGGGAACGGTTACTCATATGCTTGCTTGTTCGTTTGGGAATGTTCTATACATGCTTCAAGTTTATTTAGAATGCATCTTCTTCCATAAATTGTGCTAAGTATGGAATACACTTGTTATGAAATAAAATGTCAGGAAGACTATGCAAAACGAAATCATGCAATGTTGCTATCTCATGTTCATGTTACCTCAATTGCATCAACGATAACGTATCACGAACGATTGATCACGGAGAACTTGTGCATAAGGTCAACGGGTTCCTGCGGACGGTTGCTGGGGCACTAGCACCGATCCGGTCCGGGCGAAACTTCACGTTAGTCTCACGCATCTGGACAAGGATAGTCTGCAGCCACCAACGAATCTTTGTTGCATACTATCCTCGTTCAAAGACTATAACTCGTCCATAATGGCTTCTAGCCAGTGATCCCAATGTGTATATTTAAACCTGTTGTAAACTAACTTGTGTCTTCGTGGCAGGGAAGGCATGGTAAGTATTTGTGCAGGTAATTCAGACGGGCAGGTAAAATCCACCGAACGGTGGCAAGTTTATTTCAGTAAATTCTATATGCTGCTTACTTATAAAATGAACTAAGACAAGATAGAAACCCACAAACATGCATGCTTCATTAAAACAACGTGTTGATTGGTATAGTTCGGTTAGCTCGCCTTCACCAGTATTTTTTGACATGCTGACCCTCGTTGAAACAGGTTCTCCGTACCAAGGCGAACCGAGCGAGGAGCCGAAGTCGTCTTCCCGATCCAGTCCAGCTGTTGGCGCATCTTCACCGTGCCCCTTTGAAGCATTTTGAAGACATGAGCTTGTAACTCTTCATACACAATGCAGCTCAGTGGCAAAGCTGTCCTCCAGCCTGGAGGTCTATATCTTTTGAAGTTTAGTAAAGGGATATAATGTATAGGACTGCTATCTAATTTTGAGTCAACACTTTTGTAAGCCCGTGCGGCATATTAGCTTACTCGTTCAAGAGTTTTGTAATAGATGTTCATTATCAATAAAGAGAACTTTTTCATGTTTCAAATATGTGTTTCAATTTATCTGCGTACTCTGAATATGTGCTTGCTATGCAAATCATTAAAGCCTTGTGCGGGCGCAACCCCAGGCCCGCACGGCGGTCACGATTCGGGGGACGCCTCAACGATTCTACGGAATCGGGTCGTGACAATAGAGTCAAACTCATCATTGACAGCCTCCTTCCAGAAGATAGCATCTCTAATTTTTATCGCCTCATCATAGGTAAGCGGATCTGCTTCCACATGATATGTGACAAAATTATCTCTGAATTTCTTTTGCCTTCTCACTCGCTTAGTCGTCGGCTTTGCGAGTTCTGGTTCAAACGTTATCTCTTTAACGATAACTTTTTCGTAGACTACATCTTTATTAGAAGCTTCAGCCTCCTTTCCACCTACACTATTCTCCAGAATGTCTACGATAATAATATTCTTGTTCCTTACAATTTTGTTTTCAAAGAATTCTGTGCACAAGATTCGATGATATAGTTAGACTCGATATCAAGGAACCTCCATACATCACTCTTTTCAGCATATCCCAGGAATATTGTCTTTATAGTCCTTATTTCCAGCTTCTGAATCTTTAAGTCTGGAAGCTTCAAATACGCTAGACATCCCCACACTCGAATGACATTCAAGTTGGGTCTGACCTTGAACTAGAGTTCATAAGGAATGACATCATAAGTTGCGTACGGCACTCTGTTCAGAATGAAAGTAGCCATAAGTGCAGATTTTTCCCAGAAACAGTTTGGAAGACCAGCAATCAATAATATTTAGTTCATCATCTCTGTCAACGTCATATTCTACCTTTCTGCAACTTTATTTGATTGAGGAGAATACAGAACAGTTGTCTCATTGATAATTTCTATGTTCTCTGCAGAACGATGCGAATTCAAAAGACCTATACTCTCCTACTCGATCACTTCTGAGTCTCTTGAGTTATTGTCCAATTTGACGTTCAGCTTCAGCCCTGAACTCCTTAAACTTCTCGAATGCTTTATCTTTTGACTTGAGCAGATAGACGAATGTGTACTTTGAGTAGTCGTCGATGAACGTAATAAAATACTTCATCCCGGCCTTTATGGAGAATTACTTGAAGTCATAGATATCTGAGTGCACCAACTCCAGAAGATTTGTGCTTTGGTTCACCCGTCTAAAGAGTTTTCTTGTGATCTTCGTCTGCACACAAACTTCACACTTCTCTATCTCATTACCCCCACATTTGGAGAAAAAACCTAGACTAGACATTTTTTTTTTACAATGAACGTGTCGTAGTCTATTATGCCATAACTCGAGAATAACCAGAAGAAGAGACTGCATTAACATTATCAGTCGGAGTTACAAGTTGAATTTCAAATATCCCTCCAGTAAAAAATATTTTTCTGAAGTATGTTCCTTTAAATGACATCATCATCTGCCCAGCATTGATATCCATCCTCAAGCCCGCATTACACAGCAGACTTCCTGAGATCAGGTTCTTGGCTATCACCGGTACATGCTTCACATCATGAAGCGTCAGCGACTTCCCCAAAGTCAGTATCAGTACCACCATCCCGATCCCGAGTACTTCAGTTTGTGCCTTGTTCTCCATCGAAACCTTCTCTGAAGTAGGCTTGTATGTGGTGAACTACTCCTTCTTAGAGTAAACATGGCAGGATGCTCCAGTGTCCACCTACCCGTCAGTGTCGATCCCAGTTGAGTCAACCTGCATAATCATACCAACCAAGTTAGTCTCATCTTGCTCTTTCGGTTTAGGCTTGGATTTATAGTTCTTCCTATAGTGGCCCTTCTTTCCATAGTTGAAACAAGTCACATCTGAATTGGGCTTTAGCTTGAACAAAACTAACTTCACATTCAGATGGTTGAAGTTATTCTTCTTGTTGTGAGAAATATTCTGCTTCCCTTTGGAGTCGCCATATGCACCATGTTGGCCTTGGCCATCTGTTTGGACGATGTGTCTACTTTGAGTTGAGACCTTAATTCGTCTTCAACATAGATCCAGTGCAAAAGGCGCTCAAGATCGACCTCCATCTTCTTACGGTGCATGTCCGCAATGAAGTTGCTCCATCCAGGCTGGAGATTGGAGACAATACCCCAAACAATGAAAGCATCGACTAAGGGCATGCCATCATCCTCAAGTTTTTTACATAACTTGAGAAATTTCTTGAATTGAGGCAACATTTACTTGTTATCCTCAAATCGCATCTTCCAGACTTTTTTTGTCACATGGATCTTGTTTTTGCTCTCATCAGACTTGTAGTGTTTATCTAGAGACTCTCAGACGTCATTTGCTTGGACAATCTTGTTGTATGACTCCGCCAAAAAATCTTTCATGGAGTTCAAAATCAGCAGCTTGTAGAGGTTGTTGTCTCTCCTCCAACTTCGTCTGCAAGGCAGTGGCCGCAGCAACCCTCCGAGCATCATCATGAATAGTAGGCTTAGGTTATGTTAACACGTAATCAACATTCACGAGTTAAAGATTGAGACTGACCTTCCTCTTCCAGATGTTGAAGTGCTCCCCGTCAAACTTCTCAAGTTTGTTGAAACATCTGTCGAGAAATTTTTTACGTTGTTCTCCATCTTACTCAAATCTTACTTTGAGATTGTTAGTCCCAAAATTTAATCAAAAGATGAATGAACAGAGGCTAGGGACAGAGGTTTACGTAAACTTTAAAGTCTACCCTCTATTTGATCCTGAAGTTGTAGTCGAGATCAGAGGTTCACACAAAAAAATTCTCTCCGATATCCTCGATTCCAACGAATAACTACTATAATAAAATCTCTGATTACAACTTCTGAGGATTACAAAACAAAGTATCACAACTCTCGTTCTTTCTTGCAAACGCAGTTGCAAAAGGACAAAACAAATTACAACTAAGCAGAAGAGAAGAGGAAGAAGAAGATCGGAATAACTACTTGCTGGAGTGATGAAGATTACCGTTGCGCAAAGCAAGATTCGTCCACACGATCTGCTCCCAGGAACCACAAAGTTCTGAGAAGAACTACTGGAACGCTCGTTGTCACCTCTGTCTTGAATTCGCACGAACTCGTACGAACTTCTGGACTCCAATGGGAACAGGATGATACCCTCTCCGTCTTGCGGGATCGTGTGTCAACCACGCTTTCTGTGCATATGCGCACAACAACACAGCCGTAGCTCCTCCTACGCGCATAAGCCAACAGTGCAGCAGCTCATGCGCATGAGATGCCATGCGGGCAGCAGTACAGCAGTGCATGCACGCATAAGAATACGCGCCACTTTGCGCCCTTGAGCCTGAGCCCAAGTCCGAGTCGTAGCTCCTAAGAATTTTTTTCCAAGAGAATGACAAAAGGTATAAATACTTTCTTGAGAAGTTTAGGGCCTGTTTGGTTAGCTGTTTAAAAGCAGTTTTAGGCTTTTAAATAGCAATTGTTCCAAAAATAGTATTTGGCAGCTTCACATTCCCAAAATGCTTTCAAAAATTTCTTTTCTAAACTAATGATATAAAGCAGCTTTTAGGAAGCCAACGAAAACCTATTTTCTGAAAGAGGTTTTCCCAAATATTCGGGCCCCACCATCCACCCACCCCTAACCCCCCCCCCCCCAATCCTAGCTCTCTCCATCTTCCTTTCTCTCTCGTTTTCTCTGGAGACCTCCTCGTGCAAACCCTCAACGACCTCGAGCAACCGTCTCGTCTAGCTCGACCGCTTGGACAAAGTCAGTCATCGACGACATCGAGCAACCCCTCGACGACCTCGAGCAACCTCTCGGCGAGGTCATGCAGCCCCTCGACGACCTACATCAGCCACCTCGTCCAGCTCGACTGCCTGGACGAAGTCGGTCGTCGATGACCTCGAGCAGACCCACGACTAGGTCGTGCAGCCCCTCGATGACCTCGAGAAGCCGCATCGTCTAGCTCGACCGCCTGGACGTCGTCGACGGCCTCGACGACCTCGTCCAGCGAAAGAAAACCCTACCTCGAGCAACCCCTCCGAGAAAAAAAACCCTAAGATTTCTAGGGTTAGGGTTCCGATGGAGGTCGACTGTGGAAGGAGGTTGACCTCGATACCGGGACACGGAGTCGGAGTGGGGGGAGGACTGGTGGTGGTGGTGCTTGGTGGAGGTGGTGACATAGGACACAGTGATGGGTTGTGACACAGGGACAGTATGATGGGGAATCAGTTGTGACATAGGGACATAGGGCACAGTAATGGGACACAGATGGACAATTAAAAAAATTTGTTTTCTAAACATATTTTACCAAACTGAATTTTTATATTTTGTTTTAGAAAACTATTTTCCAGATGAAAGTAACCAAACACAAACTCAGAATCCCTTAAAAACAACTTTATAACTAACTTTTAGAAAATTATTTTCAGAAGAAAAAAAATTTACAAAACATATCCAAACGGACCCTTAGCCTTCATCCTACTAGAAAAATATCCCACATGACATCCACCATTGGGCCACCACCCCATGTGCATCTCTCAACACCCACATGATATTATATTGAGATACTCACATGGAGTATTTTTCAATGTGGGACTATCTTTCTAGCTTTGTGAGAGAAAATCTCACACAACCAAAGAAAAAACTCCAATAATGAGGTAGGTACATAATAGGATAGTCCACCATAAAAGAATCGATAAAGTTTTATAAATGACTATCAATCCAATGAGGAGTTTAGGTTCATATAACCAAGAATAGATATAGAATAAGACTAGAATATATATATATATATATATATATATATATATATATATATATATATTGTGTGTGTGTAAGGCTAAAGACCTCTACTTCAAGTGGTTAGAGTGAGACATATCCTTCGAAGAGGTTACTAGTTCGAGCAACGGAGTAATCGCTTTATTTTCATGATGAGCGAATTAAAGCGAGGTGGGAGCGGTGCAGCCCGGGTGTGGGTATGGGTGTGGAGCCTTCGGGCTGGATCTGTAGACCTTCGGGTCAATTGTATAATATCTTTGGCCTAGTCACAAGGTCTTAAATTCATTGTGTAACTGTCACTCTCTTCTAATTTTAAATATTTAACTTCTATATATAAGAATTATCATACTCATACTGTTGCTATTATTAAGAGAAAAGTGTTGTAAACATCTTCTGATTCCACTCATGAGCTTACGTTAAACATATATACAGCACATCATCACATCATGGGGGAAGAATCCTCAGCCTGAACATCACATTAATTGCAGAGGATGCCTATTATAACCAAAGCAGGTTCAGGTTTTGTGCTTTTGAAGAAAGAAAATGTGCATACAGCTCATTCCTCTTGTCCATGAACCTAACTTATAATTCACCCTCTTCTACTTAATTGGCTGGTGGGAAAAGCTTACTTGTTTGTACTGTCATCATCATCGTTGTCCAGGAAAATCCAAATCCATCAAAACTTTGTTTATGAAGTGATTCTCCTTTATAATCATATCAAAGTATTCTATTGAACTTTGCTCAAATACGAAAAAAAAAAATCCGAAAAAAAGCAAATTACATATATGTATAAAATCCGAAAAAAAGCAAATTACATATATGTATGCCTCGTCCTCCCACTGATTATCTCCTGAACGCTCCAACCTGATGCAAGACATGAACCCAAACAGTAGAAAGTTTTAGTGTCGAATCAATTTGGACAAAGAAATTAATAAAACAGTTATCTACAGAAGTGCAGAAAGTTTGCCGAAATCATAGAAAAATTGCACATGAAATTGTAAGAAAAAGATTTTTTATAAAGGCACTACAAAAGTTGATCGGTGCTAGTCCAATTTTTTTTAGTTTGAATTGTCAAAATTTTAACTGTTTTATCTGCAGTTAGGACTGTCAAAATTGACTAGTGTGGGGTTGGACAGTCCATGGCAGTGCAAACTTGTAAATATTTAAAAAAATTTGAAGTAGCACCGATCACCTTTTGTAGTACCTTTATAAAAAGTCAAGAAAAATACAGAAAAGCCTATGTTGGTATGTCTTGGTGATGACACTGATGAGAGCGATGTATATGATTGGAATTGGATCTGTGGGTGGAAGAAAAAGGAATGCAGTAATGGTAGATTAAAACCTTTCAAAGTGTTACTTAGATTACAGTATGTCTACTATGTATGATTCTAATTTTCATGACGGTTTCCTTGAATAAACAAGCCATTGAGAAAATCAATTTCTGGAAACACTCGGTCCGAAGAAATAAAACCCCTCGATGAATGTAAACTGCAACTTCATAGGAACTGTAGGTGATTTTGAACACTGATTACTGCACTAGAGGAGCGCCTGAACTTATCAGTAGATGTCTGAGTTGCCTGCTGGAGAAAATTGTACGACAAGGTGTAGGAAGAATAGATCGAAATCATTTTAATTGCAGACGAAATGTATTTGTAGAATGTCAACTATGAATGAGAATTTACATTTCTTAAGTAAAATGAATATATGAAAGGAACATTATACTCATGAAGAAAAAATGACCTCTCCCCTTTTTATATTAGTAAGAATCCTCATTGAACACTTGTTTTAGGTAGCAACTAATCACCTAAAAATTCCATATGACAGGACTAGGTGCCATCAATATAATCAAACAACTTAATGCATGTCATTATTCTGCCAATAACCCATTTCTTTTTGGGTTAAGTAGACTTTGGATTCCAGAAACATTTGAAAATTAACATTTAGATCACGTAGATGTCTAGCTTAGATTTGGATCCTGACATGACGGTTGACCCATGTTGACCATACGAAATCTACTAATAAAGATATTGAATCAGAACCCAAGAATGACGAGAACATTTTTGGGACCCTAAATCTAATCAACCCTAAAATATTTATTAACATATTTTGGATGGTCAACACGGATCAACCGTCATTTTAGAATCTAAATCTTAAGTAGGACATCTTCAGGACAAATGCCAATTATAGAATATTTCTGAAACCCAAAGTCTAATTATAACCCATTTCCTTTTCTCAATGGGGCCACCATTCACGAGGGCCATGTTCAACAAAGAAAAAACTCATAAAACTACAAGCTTCTGAAGTCAGCTTCAAACAGAGAACTAGGTCCATTCATGTCTGGAAGAAAGTCATGCCTTCCCCCATCAAAGAGTTGCTGCATGATTAGGATGGGCTTGTTATCTTTACGGACATGGCATCTGCTTGATATTGGCATATGTTCCATAAAAATGTTTAGAATAATTCTTACAGATGAGAAAAAGATCTCTAATTCGCCGCACACAATAGTCAGGGATTTTGCTTGATATCTTGCAACTCTCCCATCTTCTATGTCAAACAAGCACTCAGACAAACAAAGATTACCTGTTGATATCAACATTCAACAGCAGCAATCTCCTACACATTCTGTCAAGATTACAAAGTATCAAAAACAATTTACCATAAAATTTTATATTCTGCTAGATAAAGGATAATGAATATAACAGAGTAGACGAAAGAACCATCCCATTGTCAACCAGAAAATATGTTGATGGAAGGATTGGAACACAATTACATCAACAGTTGCAGGAACTCAAAACCTGGGTACAACATCACGTCCCAATTGAAAGCTAAAAAAAATCTGCCCCCCTCTAAATAATTGCATGCACACATCCCTATGCAATACAACTGTTGGGGAAGGGTCGGGTGCACTGCATCCGGCCCATACAATAATTTCTCCAAAAGATGTTCACTGTTTGCATAGTCCTAGGCAAGCACTAAGCAACTGGGTTTCTTGGTACCTAAGATTTACATGGGTTTCCGCAGCCTCCATATGGGCACCTAAGTTGGTTCCTAGATGGTTAACTCTAGGTGCTTAAAAACAGCCTAACATCTGAACAGGAAACTTATAGTGAAGCTTTGTGCTAAAATTTGTAGAACTCAAATCTGTTAAGAGAAGTTATATGCCAATCTTGTCAAGATTTGCACTGTAGGCTGACGATAGCCAATCTGATGGAATCCTGGACAAAATAATTAAGCACAAGATCCTCCAAGTTTGTCCTGAACCTAAATAATTCAATGAATTCAAACGAATTAAAAATATGAATCATTCAGTTAAGATTCATGAATCATCAAATAAGATGTAAGAAGTCAACAAACTGACAAAAAAAATGACTATTAAAGGAACTGTAGAGCCTACAGCAACAATGGGATAATACATACCACCTAGTCACATCAGTACTAATATAAATCCCTTGTCAGGTGCGACATCAAAATCAAGTGAGCAAGAAGGCCAGGGCATGTGTAGGAAATAGAACAGACCCCGTCAACCATGGATTCATCCGCCCTTGAATAATATACTCACAGTAAGCCAAGACATCCCTGGAGGAGTTGGATCAACTTATTTTTGGGCACCTTACCATGGTGGGAGTTGTCAAGTAGTTAGGCCAATGCTTGGAGCTCATATTTTAGATGTAGTTTTCTCATGTCTGGCTACATTACCATCTTATAGAATAGTGTTCATCTTGTCACTACCCAATTCTAGAAAATAGGGTTATTTTTTTTTTTTTTATTTGATAAATTGTGAATTGTTTTTAAATAATTATATTTATATTTAAATAGTGATTGTATTATTTTTAATTGATTGTTTTAGGGTTTTGGCTAGTCTGGACCCGTATCAGACCCTAGTGGACCCATGTCCGACCCAACCCACACCCTTGTGAGACCTATTTTTGGGTTTTAGAATATTTATTATATTTTTAGTGGGTTAGTTGGAGAGATTGGGAGTTAGTTTGAGTGCTTTTGGAACCCGAAACCCAAACCCAAGTGAGAGGAGGACATTTTGGTCATTTGGACATTAGGAAACCCCTTTATTATGTGTGGCCGGCCTATTCCCAGACCCATCCCCGACCAAAAACCACAGCCCCCCATTTTTTCTACTTCTTCTTCACTTCTTCTTCTCCACTCCTTCTTTCTTCTTCTTTCCTTCTTCCAAGTAAGTTTTCTCCATTTTCTTTCCTTCCTCCTTCCATTTCTTACTTTTGTGTGAACCCTAACCTTATGATTTTCCCTAACCTAGGTGTTTAGAGCCTAGACTTAGTGTGGAGTCTAGATTTGGAGGCTTGGAGCTTGAGGGAGGTGATTTCAAGTGAATTGGAGACTTTGGCCTTGAGATTCCAACTCCCAAGAGATAAACCCTTTCCCCTTGCTAATTACTCTTATGTAGTGTAATTAGTGGTTTAGAACCTTCCTAGAACCTAAGGCTACCGGTGGGAGGAAGTTGGAACTAGTTTGGTTGTGTTTGGAGACTTTGACACTAGATTTTGTGTCAATTTCGGGTGAAATCCGAGATTGGCCCAATTTTGGGTGATACCCTAGGTTAGACGGACCTAGGTAGACGTTGTCGGGTGTCTTGAGGGTTAGTGCGTGTCTCCGTTCGGACACGTGAAGTCGTGTCGCGGAGAAACGGGCGTTTCGGACGTTTTCGAGGTTTTCGTCGTCGCCGATTCTAAGTGCGTGCGCATTTTTGCCACGGACCTAGAATCGACGCGTTAGCATTTTTTCTAGGATCTAGACATCGTTTAGAACCCGTGGGTAAATTTTGGGCCGATTCCGAGTTGGTTTGGTGTGCGTTTCAGGAGGTTTTCCGAACCGCACACCGCGTGTTCGTCGAAATGACCGAACGGCCATTTCGACTTGGTTTCTTAGTTTCGGGCTTGTGCGCGCGTTGGGTTAGCATCGGGGAGTGTGTGCTAGCATTCTCGGGCTATATTTTATATATATATATATATATAGGTGTTTGCGTGCGTAGGAGTAGTTGTGTGCGCGTTGGGGAGTGTTGTGTGCGTGGTTGTGTGTAGTGTTGTGTTTGTGTTTATGTGTCTTATATATATATGTATGTGTGTCTATATATGTATATGTATATATATTTATATATATATGTGTATATATACCTATATTTGTGCTTGTGTATGTGTATTAGTGTGAGTGTATGTATATATATATATATGTATATGTAAGAGTGTGTGTGTGTATATATATATATATATATATATATATATATATATATATATATATCTATGTGTATGTGTATATATATGTATATAGATATGTGCGTGTATATGTATGTTTGTGTGCGTATATATATATATATATATATATATATATATATAGATAAGTGTGTGTTTATATATACATAGATATGTGTATACATATATATAGGTAGTGTATATAAATATGTGTGTTTGTGTGTGTTAATATATATGTTAGTGTGTGTGTATATATAATATATATATAGTTGTATATATATATATATATATATGTATATATATGTGTGTCTTTGTGTTTGTGTGTGGTGAGCTAGCGAGGACAGCGTGCAGCCAGCAGGCAGCGCAGCAGACACACTTGTTCTAGAACTGCAATACTTGATTATGACACATTTGTTATACGAGCTGGTACTAGTGGATCCCGTCATGAGATGTTATCCCCTTACCGTGTTCAGCGGGTATTCTATCACGTGTATTTCATCATGTGCTTCGGGTATTGATTCTCATGTGCTATCATGTGCTTCTTGTGCTCTCGCCTTCATGTGCGCGAGCTATTTATCATGTACGTAGCGTGTCGTGGTTGGATCCAAGAGTATTAGTGGGGGAGGGGAGTAGGAGTTGGTTATGTGATCAAAGCCAAACAGTATTCATGTGTATGTCGGTTATGCAACTCACGCATAACGGAGTTATCGTAGTGTTTTTCATGTGTAACCTAAGCCGATCACATAACGAACTTGTGCTCAAGGCACTTAGCTAGTATTCATATTTTCTCACATGCAGTTACTTCTCCACTTGTATTGTTCTCCAGTTTACATTGCAGCTACTTTATCTGCTCCAGCATATATTTATTTCCTGTGCATCTTGTATACGTTTCTATTGCTAGTCATATACACCTTACCATGTATTTGGAGTTGCTTTCAGAGTTATGTACTTCGCTCCAGTCCTGACTGGACATATTTTTTCCAGAGGATCCTGAGGATTTCTGCCCGACTTTCTACGGGCAGGGTGTCGACGAGGGTTGTGACCCCGAGATCGAGGAGGAGTGCGCCGAGGAGACGCCTTTAGCGCCCTAGTTAGCTAGGTGGGTTTCCTGGGTTGTTCCCAGTTGATATTAGATGATTGTACTTATTCTTTTGATGCTGTGAGATGTTATAGATATTATAGACTTGGACTGTATTTTGGATATTGTCTTGCTCTCTTTGGTTCTGGTTTCCTTTTGCTATCATATCGTGCTTTTATTCTTCCCCTAGTTATTGTGATTGAGTATTCATATATATATTGTATGGTTGCCCTCCTTTTGGAGAGGATTATTCATATATATATTGCGTGGTTGTCCTCCTTTTGGAGAGGTTATTGACAGATTTTTGTGAGATATATATAGATTGTTGACCTAGAACGGACCTTTACAGCGTTCTACCACCGATTCTGCAGCGTAGGCTGGACGTACC
The DNA here is from genome assembly GCA_036927795.1 of Iris macrosiphon. Classification (NCBI taxonomy): domain Eukaryota; kingdom Viridiplantae; phylum Streptophyta; class Magnoliopsida; order Asparagales; family Iridaceae; genus Iris; species Iris macrosiphon. The sequence goes on from JAYESA010000004.1 coordinate 167,596,183, forward strand.
CACGACTCATGCCCGATTTTTCGGGTGCGGGTCGTGACACATCTTGTTTTGGATGTCTTACAAAGCTTGTGTTGTGTTAGCAAGGTTAATGGCGAATGACACAATACGGAAATATCGGTCACTCAAACCAATGAACAAAGATACGAGAATTGGCATATCAATTCCCACACAAGAGAATTAAAAGAGAAATAACTCGTATTGATAACTCAAAATAATAAAATGAACTTGTTTATTGTTTATTGTCTTCTACATAGCATCTATTTAAAGAAGAGTTAACTTGAACCATAAGGAAAACCCATAAAGAAATTAGGAAAAATAAATACTAAAAATAGGCCAAAAGGTCCATCTAAAATCAGCCTAGAATAGGCTCCGAAACTTGTACAGGTATTCCAGTTTGGCCAACCGAAAAACCAGTTTTTCCAGCACCAAGTGGTGCACAATTTGAGCTCACACTTGGAATACCGTTTGGCCAGACCAGGAGTCAGGGACCGGAATTCCATTCTGAGCCCTTTTAATGTTCGCGTCAGACCCGAACTCGACCGCGAATTCTTCATGCTAACATCTGGATAAAGAGCTTTGTCGTCTGCATGATGTGTATAAAGGTCTGTGATGTTGAAGGTGGGTGAGATTCCATAGAACTTAGTAAATCTATGATGTATGTGTTGTCGTTGATCTTTCGCAACGCTTTGAAAGGTACAAAGTTCCTTGGTTGCAGCTTGACGTGTTGCCCAACTTGTATTCTCTCCTTCCAAATGTACACAATGACGTCATCACCAACGATGAAAAAATTTCGCTTACGAAACTTGTCCGAAATTTACATATACCTTGCATTAGCCTTCTGCAATTGTTCTCTAATCTCCTCATGAACTTTTTGGATTGGATACCCATTGTTGTACACTCTTTTTCGACCATTTTGGCAAAACATGTTAATCAAGAACATGGTTAGGTGATTTAGAATACACAATATCAAATGGAGACTTTCTTGTAACCACACTATTGTATGCGAATTTTGTTTGTGTTAAAGCAAAGTTTCATTGCTTCGGCTTATCTCTACATACACTCATTATGCCACATACGCCGCATTCGTCGTCCTTTTGCAAGGTATGACATAGGTCATATTCGAAAACCGATCAACGACCACGAACACTAAATCGGAGCCCCACTGAGTTCTCGGTGCATTCAAGTTAAAATCCATGGATCCTCCAAATATTTTTGAACCTGTAGTGAGGCGTATAAATCCATGTTTTGTGCATACCCTTTCACAGTTTGGCACACATAACATTGTTGCACAATCTTTCCCCCATATTGTCTCAATTGTGGCCCACAATGTATGAAAACGGCTACGATAGTTGTCACTTCCTAAGTGTTCTACCAAGTTGCCACCATAGAGCTCCTAAACTTGTAATGCTACGCACCGTCCGGTGCATTGTACTGACTTGTTGGCTCGAAGGATCTGGTTAGACTTGGATTCATGCGGAGAAATCAGTCAAAGATCTACGTGATCGGGGCAAAATCAATTCGTCAAATGGTGGGGGGTTTTGATCATTCTCTTTTAACTTTATACTTAATAAAATAACTTTTATTAGTCTTTGTTTCTATGTTCCATAAGATTATTTATGCTAAGTAAAATAACAAGAGATAAAAATAGAGTAATCTTATTGTTGTTAACTTGCTATATAGAGACATGGAATGTTATATTATTCTTATAGACATATATAATATTGTAATGTTGTTGTAAATATATGGAATTACGAAAAAAAGTTTGCGACTTCCGAGTAGACCAGTATGGTAACCCCTGTGTTAGGAAGCGGTATGAATGTGGTTTGGTATCATGTAATAGTCAAGATGGTTAGGGACCAATGGGTCGCAATCAGAATAACGATAAATGGGAATTGTGATTTATCACGGGAATGAACTGTTGTACATGTAGAGTTTTCAATTGTTTTGTTTCAGTTCAATACTATGCATATGTTTTATAGTTAAAATGTTCACGCATTTGCATGATCATAGACAACTTATAAACAGAGTTTGACTTTCCTCGAACAGGATCCAGGACACTATGACCGATTCATCCTAGAAAAAAAACTATGTGGAACGTGTTTCACGCACGAGGTACTACTGGACCTTCAGTAGGACTAGCTACTTGGACTGAAAAGGCGCGTCTTAATACCATGTATAATCCAAGATGGTATGTTATTAGTGATCATCATATAGTTAGGCTACATGCTAATGACAATATGTTTGCAAGCTTAACAAATTATTTGCAGGGACGAACTCACGACACATATATTTTATAAACACTAACAATTGATAGAGGAATACACTTATGACACATTACATATTATGAATGTTAATTATTGTCTTCCAACGAAGGATGATAGCCTTGAATAAAATTCATCGTATCAAATGACACATTTATATTTAGATATACATGTTATGGATTATTAACTAATCTTAGAGAAAGTAGAAAGACCACATAATAATTTTATCTGTTCTCACAGGATTACCGTGTTGGTCTAAGTAAGTCGGCTAGAGACCTTTCACCAAGTGCATTTCCCAATGTGCTAACCTCCTCCTCCGTAGATGCGAAGTCGCTTGGACATTTTGAGTCGTTGGAGCTCGTTGGACAACTTGAAATTGTTCGACTGGAAGATGGAATCTTTTGTTTATAAAGAAAATAATATATAGAACATTGTTGATTGTATTAGTTTCACGAGTTGTAAGTCTTGTGGCATCGATCATTGTAATAAGATCCAGCATTTGTAATCGAGTTATTATTTTGACATAAAACGGTAAAGGTCGTAATTCCGTTGCAAATTATCAATAAAGAGAATTATTCTTCATATATCTTGTATCTATCAACTTTTTTTGCTTATTTTCCGTTACAATGACTTTGTTTCCATTGATGATTTATCTACCTTGTTTGTTCGTTCTTGCCTTATACAAGTTAAATTTAAACTTGTGATGGCATCACGTCCAGTGACGACTTTTGGTTATGCGAAATCGGGACGTAATATAATCAACTTCAAGGTAGTCAAAGACACAAGGTGCACCTGAGGAGCAAAGGGTCCATATCGTCTGAGGTGCAAGGCGCACTAAAGATGCATGCCCAAGTGAAGCAAGACACAAAAATAAAAATAATATACATAAATAAATAAATAATTACTAATGTAAGAAATAAATAAAATAACATATTAAAACCAAAATAAACATGTTAAAATATAACCAAGTGAACTAATAGAGCAGCAATAGCACAAGCAGTTAACAGAACTAACAAGAGTTTGTATTCTTCCTACCACATTTTTAGTTAAATTTAGTTTTTCCAGTTCAACCGTAAAACTTTGGCAACCATGGAAATGACTACCTCCCTCCTACTTGTATGAGGTAAGGGTTATTCCCATGCCTCAAAGTTTTTGTATATAAAAAATAAAAACCATAAGACGTCTTTTCTTGGTTGCGCCTTGCTAAGAGGCGTACATCTAGGGTTCGCCCGGAGAAAGGTGCCTCGTCTGGTGAGATGTGAGGTGCAACTGATGTGCCTTTCTGCTATGCGCTCCTTTGACTACCATGATCAATCCCCTCAAAGACGTACGAACACAAAGTCGATCCCTCTTTATCAAAAATCTATTGTGGATGTCAAAGTCGTCGAAGGCTTTTTTTGACTGAGTTTCTCAGAGAGAGAGTGGCCGGTAGAAATGCAAAAGAAAAACCATCCTCAGATCAACTCGTTGGGGAACGAAAATTGATCCAAAAAAAGTGGAGAATGCACATTTGCTTAAAATAACCTCCGCAAAATTCTCGTCTTTTGCATAAGGCTACTTAACTCCAACCCAAGCACCTCTTGACTAAGTATGCCTAACAACGAAGCCCTCCTACTAAGCACGTCGGCTATCCGGTTAGAATCTCATATGGAAGTTTCTGGAGGAATGCGTATTACCTTGCATGTATATCACTACTGATGGACTTCTGACTACTCAAGTATTTAAGAGATTCATGGCTAAAATATAGTACAAATTCCTTACCGACCAAGTAGAACTCCCAATGAGTGAGTGCACGCACCACCGCATAGAATTCCTTATCGTAAGTGGACGACTTCCTTTGAGCACCAATAAGCTTCTTACTAAAGAACGTTACAGGCCACTTATCTTATGGTAAAATTGCACTCGATTGCAAAAAGTATCAATATAGGAAAAATGTAATGATTGGTACCATACAAAGTTTCTCCTAGATCACCACAAAACCCATCGATGCTTTTTCTTACCAATTAAATTTTTTTTCCTTCTTCACGTACTCCGTAATAGGCGGCACGATGGTACTAAAATCTCAAATTAACATCAGTAAAACATCGCCAATCCATGAAAACTCTGCATCTCCTACAGTCTTCAATGTCGGCCACTCCCGGATCGTATGAACCTTCACTTTATCGATATGGATGCTACCTGCACCCACGATGAATTAGAGAAATCAACTTTGACATCATAAAGTAACACTTCTGTAAATTGATGTAAAGTTGATTTTGCTTCAGTACATCCAAAATCCTTATTGCTCCAAGTGTTACTCATGGTCCTTACTGTAGATGAGTATGTCATCGACGTAGACGGTAAGGTAGTCAAAGGCGCAATACGCACCCGAGGCACAAAGGGTCCAAATCGCCCGAGGCCCGAGGCGCGAGGCTCAAAAATAATATATATATATATATATATTCATATCGAATTTCTACATTGATAAACATGTGCTTCAAATTATTCCATGTTTAGGTTGCAATCACTTTGAATTGAGAGAGAGAAAACAGTAAAAAAAAAGTACAACAGTTCAAAAAATAGTCTAAACATGTTATTTTTTTCACAAGATTTTTAAGGCGTGTCTAGGCGCGCCTTAGCTATTCCAAGGCGCGCATTAGGTGCGCCTTAAGAATTGCGTCCCGCCTGGAGTGCCCAGAGGTGCTACCCTTGTGCCTAGGAGTAAGGCGCGCCTTTGACTACACTGAGTAGACCATGACAAACTCACCAATAAAAGGTCATAACACTTTATTCATGAGATGCATAAAGGTGTACTCAACTAGTTGGACAATCCAAATGGTATTACCATCGACTCTAATAAACCATCCCTCGTCTTAAAAGTGATCTTCCACTCGTCCGCTACCGGATGCGTATTTGATAGTAGCCGCTTTGAAGATCTTGGAGAAAATTCGGCCTCCTCGCCTGATATAACATATATAGTCGCTTTATCGGGAACTTGTAGTCAACTGTGATCTTGTTGATCATACAGCTGTCTACACATCCATCTTAGCATTCCTATTGTGGCAACTCTAATTTTCTGGACATGTTTCTTAATTGTCTGACGGTACACTCTAATCCATAAAGCATGTCTGGTCTTGTAGCGAACTTATTGAATTATCCTTTTTAATTCAAAAGTATCCTCTGATCATAAAGTACTACATAAGAATACATATATTTCAACCATCTTGTTTTAATTTTATACATGGCATCCTTCTCAATCTCTATATAATGAAAAAAGTATTGGTCCAAAATAACGAAAGTAGCACTCATAGGTATCCCCTCACCCATCCGAATACCATTTCTCTTTGACTTCCGCTTGTTGTTATATTTCATATAGTATGTTCTCATCCTCAATCTCTCTATAATGAAAAAAAACATTAAAACCTTTTTTCGATGATTCTCTCAACACTTCCGTTTCCCTTTTAGCGTCTAACCCTTCTCTACTTCCATCGAGTAACACAATACATCATCAAACATTATAGTTCGTAGAACCTCTTGAATTTGCCTAGTACTTTCATCATTAACTAGCACATAAAGGTAAGTAATGACTTAATGTTGATCGTTGATAAGCCAACAATGATAGAAAATGGTTTGTTATCTCCTATTTTCTCGTACTCATCATAATTTTATCATATATATCCTTAATAATCTCAATATAGTCACTAAAAACTTGTTTTTTCCCTAAAGATCACCATATTCTCCCTAAGAACTCTATCATAAGCTTTCTCATAGTCATTGAAAATAATATGCTAATCAATTCTTCTCTCGAAATTTTTCCATTGATCTTCTTAATAAGCAAATGGGTTCCATAGTACATCTCCCCAAAAACAAATTGATCCTTTTAAATCCTAGATTCTTTTCTCAATTACTCTCATAATTTCATAGTATTGCTCATAAGCTTAATTCCTCAGTACTTATTACAACTTTGTATATGCCCCTTATACATTTTTTTTTACTTATTACAACTTTGTATATACACATATAAGTACTATAGTACTTCATTCATTCATTGGGCATTCTTACTCCTTCAGTTCAGTATAATAAATTAGTAAGCCACATCAACCATTTTCAAACATCAAAAGGAATATCATCAAGTCCTACCACATTTTCCACTTCTTGTATTTTTTTTAAAGCATCCTTAACATCAGATATAATAATTATACCATCAATATAACCTATCATGAAATTAATTGTCTAAATTAAGAATTTTTAGGTTGCTCAACAACTTGTGAATATAACTTGCCTCCTTAATATCATTTTCCAAACTAATATTCTTTATCTTCACCTCAATATATGTAAGGCTACCTAGATCTCTACTCATATTCCTCCCAAGCAAATAATCATAGGCCTCATATTTAGCTTTATTAAGTGCAAGAATAAGTATGACAATTGACATAATTAAGAAAAGTGAACTAGAAGAGGGCAAGAAAACAACGAAAGAAAGGAAGATAAGAGGAGACAGAGAGCAGTAGCAAGCAAGCCAGAAGACAATTGACAAGTTGCAGCTGAGGGAAAGAGTGGAAAGCACCAGAAGAAAGAATAGGAGTAGATGCTGCCACAAAGGATGATGAACAAAAAGAATAAAGAGCAGGGGAAAGCAAGAGAAAAAGAGCCAGAGGATATAGGATAAGCCTAAGGGAGTGTTTTGTTGGCTGTTATGCAAATACATGCAACATTTTCAATGTTAGGTTTGATGTAAATGGTGAAATTAGTGCAACAAATGTTGCATCAACTCTCCCAACTACCATAGCTTTATGGGTAAATTTATTACACCAATTACGTCATTTCCACTCATTTTCTCTTCAGTCAAGTCACAACCCACCAATGAATTTGTATTTACAGCAACAAAAGTTGCAACCAATTTCATTCCAAAAAATGGATTTGTAAATCTCGCAACATCATGTACATGCGAAATGTATTTGTAAAACCACTTATAGTAACAAGAGCTACATGCAACAAATGTTGCATGCCAATTCCACTGCGAAAAGGAGGGGATATAGAGAATAAAGATGACAATAGATGAAGGTAATTGGGAGATTATGAACTGGCCTCCAAAAGACCTGAAACAATACATGGGGCTAGCTAAACATATTTAATGCAGTGAAGGGAAGACACTAAGCATCTGTATTTCTTGTTCCCTTGATCCTGATAAAAGTTGTACACAGGCTTGAGCATCCTGGCAAGGCTCCCTGGGAAGTGACCATCCACCTGCCCCCCCCTGAGCCCTATGCAGGATTACCAGATCAGACTCAGGACTCAGTTTGATACAAAACAAAATTTTGGTAATGTTCTGATCCATTCATTCAAATTAAAAAGGCTCAACAAAATTCATATGATAGGACCAAAACATGGATCATAAGGTCATGACAAAATTTATGAATGTCAAGAATATCAGTCATAGTTCGCTTAACCTGCAAAGTACAATAAATGTCGTAATGTCAATAATTACATTTTAGTATTTTAAGTCTACAGCTTACAATTTTGCAGTTCCTATTTAACTCTTTGATGTTTGAAATGTATTCTAATCCATAGCAGTTGCTGGCATTTCATATGCTGAAATGGTAGACTAGCCACTTCACAATGTCATGAAGACTTTATGCTAATGAAAGCGTACTAGTGACTCAAAGATACATGTGATTTTGTTTACAGTTTATACAAGCTATGATATTGAGATCTTTGCACTTGTATACAGATTTAAGATGTTTCAGCAACCTTGGTGGCTACTGATTTATTAGAGATGTGGATGCCTTCCACCATTAAAAACCGAGATCCTAATAAGTAATAACCCAATATTTGATAATGTTGATGCAGTAGCATTGCAGGCATTTTTTTTGTTTAGAAAATCAGGTGGAGAAGTCAATCTCTGAACTAATGTGAAACACCAGCAGTTCTATGTGCAACAAGTTTGCTAAAAGATATTCTCTAACATCTTATATAATATATAAAGGCAGGCCTCACCAATGAATAAGATTTCAGAAAGCATGTTAGTAGCAGGAAAAAAATAAAAAGAAGCATAGAGCAAAGGAACTTACTTTCTTCTTGTTAAAGTTCAGACGTAGAAGAAACTCATAAAGCATGTTACTTTCTTCATATAGCATCTGGTCTTCCTTCATTGAGATCTCATAAAGAACCTCGTCAGGGTCTCTCGTGGTGCCATCCCATCCCTCAGGCATGACCTTGAAGTCAGGTTTGTATGGCAGAAAGGCAACATGAAATTCCGTCATGTGAATTGAAAAATCTGCGTTTCAATCTGCCAGAAACAGAATGTATGATCATTATTTTACCATCCCCACCCCCCCCCCCCCCCCCCCTCCTCCGAAAAAAAAAAAAAAAAAAACACTACCAAAGCAATAAACAAAATGTAAATAGTCAACTGAAAACTAAATCTTGATAAACTGGCATTAGGCGGATAGCCTCTGTAATTTCATGGAGGGTGGGAATGGGGCATTACATACGGAAAATAAACTGAACGAGAGAATATTTAAGCCACCTCTCCTCGCAATTCATGAAAGTTAAAAAAAAGTGAAAGAGGAGTAATTCTTTCCTGGGTAATTAGCTGGAACCTCCCCTAAGGTTTCATCAGTTAATTGGTAACCTGTACAGTTAAATCCTCAAAAGTTAGGTCAATGTTTCTGCTTCTCACCAAAAAAACGTTAATAAAGCTCCATGTGACCTCATGTGGCTACCCTAATGTCCATATACCCTTGTTAAGTAAATAAAAGATTTAATGGAACTTCTATTTTATCCTATTTTTGTTGAAGTTATAAAAGTCCTACCCTCACAGTCATGATGCCACCTGCACATCAACTATGCCATCGTCACCACCATGCCACACCATTGCCTACACTAAGCATATGGTAAGCCACGTAAACCATCATAACGTCTGCAAAACCACTATTGCCACAAACAATGTAATCCTCGTTTTTGCCACCATCACCGATTCACCATTATCACCACCACCATTGCCACGCCACCAATACCCTCACCACAGCCATCAACACCATCACTATTACCAACATCACCACACCAAAATCACCACCACCACTGCCATCACCGTTAATATTCCCACTATCACCACCCCCATTATCATTATCAGCAGCAACACCATACTGCAGTTGCCATCACCATTAACACTCCCTACCAGTCATTTCTGTCTCTCTACTTCTGTACCTCTTGATAGCAGCATTGTGCTTGCAAACAAGTTTGCGACAGTCAGCGGCTACTCAAGAAGATGATGACCATTAATCCCAATATGCTCAAGCAAGTGCCGCCAGTTGTGAAGATGACGACCATTAATCCCAGTATGCTCGAGCAAGTGCCGCCAGTTGTGAACCTGTCGGTCATTGTCGACACTCTCAAGATCAAGATAGGTAGAGGGGGAGAGAATGATAACATGGGAATAGGTAAGGGAAGGTCGTTGTTGGGGAGGGAGAGGAAGGAGGGTACGTATGGGAGGAAGAACATAGGAAATGGGTGAAGATATTGATTTAATAAATTTAAGAAATATAATGCAGCAGAAAATATAACACTTTAAACATTTTTTGCTTAACTAAGAACGAGCGTTCTAGAACTTCCAGTAGTCTCATCATGGTCACATGAACTTTGTTAACAGTTTTGAGAAAGGCACATCCGACAGGAACCTGACTTTTAGAATTTAATGGTAGGGGTTACCAATTACCATGTGACGCCTTAGGGGTTTCCAGCTGGTTACCCATTCTTTCCAAAAAAATTCACATAACATGGTAATTATATCTCGCATTTATTTTCATGCAAACCGTCATAAGCTGCCACTGTTTAATCTTTTCACAACCATCATACTCAATTGCCACATCATCATCAGTTGATTGAATAGCAGTTCACTTAGATAGGTAAAAACGATTAAATTAGGCAGCTTGCTGAACCGAAAAGCACAAGGAGTTTCCTTTACCAAATTAAACCAAGCCTTATAAGTTTCAAGGAACCAAGTGTCTAGGATCAAGTGTCCTATGATAGTTACAAGCAAAAAAAGGAAAAGTCGGACCCTCGGCTCCCTAGTTCTTTGAATATTGCAATTAAAAAAAAAAGGAAAACTTAAATGGGCAAGTTTCACGTGCAGCTATTACACAGATAACAAACCTAGATTATCCACATAGTTCTTAATGAATATCAACCTATACCTGATAAAGATATTGGTACATAAATATCAATATCTAGGATATTATTATATTGTAATCAATAGGATCCTAATATAGCTACTATAGATTGATAGGAGATTAAATACGTGCTATATATTGATAGAAGATTAATTACCTACATAAATATTAATATTCTAGATACATGATTGTAGGAGATTAATAACCTACTATAAATTGGTTGGAAATTAATTACCTACATAAATGCTAATATTCTAGATGCATGAATGTAGGAGATTAATTACCTACTATATAGTGATAGTTACTTATTCTAGATTGGTTGTATTGTATATATTCAGTTTGATTCAATAAAATGAGCATGCCATAATTTCTCTAATATTATTTCCTCTCTCAAATTCAATATGGTATCAGAGCATCGGTTCCTGAACTTCTCTCATTCTTCCTCATAAAAAATCTTAACATTTCTTCATCCCCTCTGTCGGCAACAGTTGCCACTCCAAATCCCATGGCCAACTCTCGACCGAATGGATCGAGGATCCAATGGTCGTCGGGACGCACACCAACCAACTCCAATATGAGGACTGACTGTCCTTCTCCTCGGACATATCATGGAAAGTGTCAAGGATGTCATTCTCAAGGACACGGTTCAACAATATCCTTTATTTCACTTGACACCAACAAATATGCAGTCCAATCCACAACGAGCATCTTGACAATGGCAATCTCAACCTCCATCTCTATGGCAACCATGTGTCAATATTGCAAAAATAGACAACTCTGAAGACACCAATTAGATCCTAGATAGCGGTGCATCACACCATGTTACTACCGGCCTGAGTAATCTCTCAACTCATACTCCATATTCAGGGACTGACGACGTTATGATTGGTGATAGTACAGGTCTTCCTATTTCGCATACTGGTTCTATATTTCTACACATTCCCTCAAATACTTTCTCACTTCATAATGTGCTTTGTTTTCCTACCATGCGTAAAAATCTTATTTCTATTTCTCAATTTTGTAAATCTAACAATACATCCATCGACTTCTTACCCTCTTCATTTCTTATGAAGATATTCGCACCGGGGCAACGCTTTTACAAGGACACACTAAGGATGGTGTGTGAATGGCCGGTCCGTTCTATCAATTCTTCTCCATTGGTCGCTTTCTCCAGCGTCAAGATCACTTCGTCCGAGTGGCATCATCGCTTAGGTCATCCGTCACAGTCAATTCTTAGATATTGTTTCTGATTTTCAATTAGAAGTCTCCAGTCCATCATCTCTAAGTTTCAATTGCAATGCATGCCAATGCAATAAAAGTCACAAGTTATCTTTCTCTATTTTTACTCTTGTCTCAACCTGTGTTCTAAATGGTGCCTTCCTCGGCCGCCTAGGCTGTAGGAGGTCATTCTCCGCACCGCTTTTACCGTTGTTTCCTTAACAATGGAGTGGACGGCCAGCAGAGATTTAACGGCATAAGCGAAGGTGAGTACGTTGCACGCGATGTACTCTAATTCAAATTATGTAGTAGAATGAGTTAGACGGCGGTGTAGGCGAACGCCTAAATGGAGAAATACCTGACTTTATGTTTTGGCATAATAGTTTTGCAAGCATTATGGACCAATGAGTCACTTTTACATGACTTAAACTTTATAAATCTTTGTTCTACAACTTAGCTATGCATAAAAAAACCCTTAAAATATGCATATTATGCAAAAACGGTGGTAAAATAGTAAAAAAATACCCAAAATGTATCAAACGTCTAGGCGACGCCTACGTGTCCTAGCCTCCTAGGCGGTAGGTGAGCCCTTTCCGCCGCGCACCCGCCTACCGCCGTTTAGAACATTGGTCTCAACTTCTCCACTTGAAATAACATTTTCCAATGTGTGGACCTTTCCCGTTCATTCAATTGATGATTTCAAATATTATGTTATTTTCGTTGATCATTTTACAAAATACATATGGCTTTATCTACTTCAAAGAAAATCTGATGTCTATGACGTTTTTATCCGCTTTAAATCACTGGTGAAGAATTACTTCAATCAAAAAATCATCACGCTTTATTCTGACAGTAGGGGAATATCAAGCACTTTCATCATACCTCAGTTCTAATGGGATATCTCACCTGACCTCACCCCCGCACACTCCTGAGCACAATGGGTACTCTGAACGCCGTCGTCGTCATATTGTCAAAACAGGCTTATCACTCCTCTTACATGCTTCCATGCCTTTGTCATATTGGTCATATGCATTCTCCACTGCTGTTTATCTCATTAACTGTTTATCTCATTAACTGTCTACCCACTCCCACACTCCAACTTCTATCACTATATACAAAGCTCTTTGGCACATCTCTCAACTACTACAAACTTTGGAGTTTTGGTTGTCTATGCTATCCTTGGTTGCGTCCGTATTCGTCTAACAAGCTATCTTCTCGTTCCATCCCCTGTATCTTTCTTGGTTATTCCTCCACCCTGTATGCATATCTTTGTCATAATCCGGGAACCTCACGTCTCTACACATCTCGTCATATTAAATTCGTCGAGTCGATTATGCCTTTCAAAATCGTGCACCTCAACCATCCTCGTCCTTCCTTTTCCATATCCCATGTTTTGATCTCTTCCGAGTCATCGTCTCCGATCACCATCACATTATCTGTCACTCGTGCACCAGCCGCTCAAGCGGAATCCACTCAAGACTCCACAATCATACTCACCACAATAATTCTCCTATCCAAAAGTATCCCTCACACCAAACTCGGGACTCCACTCCGCGACCCCACTTTTACCATACCGTCCCACCCAACCGCCATCCCAAACTCCACCTTCTGCATCCAACCCACCCGTACCCCAATCATCTCACTCTCCAGACCCGACACCTATTCCTTCTCCAACTTCTGCATCCAACTCACCCGTACCCCAATCATTACACCCTCCAGACCCGATACCTATTCCTTCTCCACATCAGGGTATAGTTACTCGATCCAAAAATAATATCCACAAACCAATCCAAAAACTCAATATCACTATCCAATTTCCCAACAAACCTGACCTTGAACCCTCTACAGTGACCCAGGCCATCAAAGATCCCATATGGCGTTAGGCCATGTCTAAGGAGTATGATGCTCTTGTTCGGAATGGAACGGGACCTTGTTCCCTCTCACCCGTCCCAAAATATCGTTGGTTGCAAGTGAATTTTTTGAACTAAACGATTATCTGATGGTTCTATTAACAGAGACAAAGCATGTTTAGTTACCAAGGGGTTCCACCAACGACCAGGTGTTGACTACGATGACACATTCAGTCCTGTGATCAAACCAACAACAATACAACTTGTTCTTTCTATTGCCATCGCTCGTGGTTGGTCCCTGTGCCAACTTGATGTCAATAATGCATTTCTCCAAGGTACTCTCTCTGAGGACATTTTTATGGCACAACTACTAGGATTCATTGACAAAGACCTTCATCATCATGTCTGTAAATTGCGCAAAGCAATATACGGTCTCAAACAGGCCCCTCGAGCATGGTACCATGAGCTACACAGTTCCTTATCAGGTCTACCTTCACTAACTCTCGTGCCGACACATCGCTATTTGTCTTCGATGCTTCAGGCGTCATCATATATCTCTTGGTCTAAGTTTATGATATCACTATCACAGGAAACAATGATGTAGCAGTACAAAAGTTTATTCATCTTCTCTCCAACAGATTCTCCCTCAAGGAAGTTGGCCCCCTTTTATATTTTCTTGGAGTTGAAGTTATTCTACATCCACAAGGCATCTTTCTTTCTCAGCAGCGATATATACATTATCTCCTTACCCGTATCTCCTTACCCGCACTGACATGACCAATGCCAAACTCGTGTCTACACCACTTGTCACTACTCCAACACTTTTCATTCTGGATCCTCTCTCTCTGATCCAACTAAATACTGAGCCATTATTGGCAGTCTCCAATACTTATCACTTACGCGTCCAGACATTGCGTACACTGTCAACAAGTTATCACAATTCATGCACTCCCCAAGACTGATCATTAGAATGCAGTAAAGCGTCTCCTACGGTATATTTGTGATACTATTGCTCATGGTGTTATTCTCTACCGAAACTCATCCGTCACTACATACATTTTCGGATGCCAACTGGGCTAGGAACAAAGATGATTTCACATCAACAAGTGTCTATCTCATCTACATTGGTCGCAATCCCATATCATGGAGTCCAAAGAAACAAAGGACCACGGCACGCTTTCACCAAGGCTAAGTACCGAGTTGTGGCTACCACCGCTGCAGAAATTTGTTGAAATTGCTCTCTACTCACCGAGCTTCATGTCTATATACCTCAACAACCGGTTATCTACTGTGACAAAATTGGTGCAACAAATTTGTACTCAAATCCGGTTTTCATTCTCGCATGAAACACTTCATTCGGGAACAAGTTAAAGAAGGTTCTCTTCGAGTTGCCTATGTTTCCTCCGCTGATCAGCTAGCTGATGCACTCACCAAACCACTTTTCCGCTCTCGCTTCCAACAATTAGCGAACAAGATTGGAATCACCTCATTGTGCTCCATCTTGCGGGGGCATGATAAAGATATTGGTACATAAATATCAATATCTAGGACATTATTATATTGTAATCAACATGATCCTAATATAGCTACTATAGATTGGTAGGAGATTAATTACATACATAAATGTCAATATTCTAGATGCATGATTTTAGGAGATTATCTACTATATAGTGGTAGTTACCTATTCTAGATTTGTTGTATTGTATATATTCAGTTTGATTCAATAAAATGAGCATCCCATAATTTTACCAATATTATTTTCTCTCAAATTCTATAATACCAACATGCATACAGCCTTTTAGAAGATTGAGAATCTCCTCCATCTCTCCAACAAACCAGTCTATTGTACCCTATTCCCTTATGTCCTTTTTTTCCTTCCTCTCCCTCAAAAAATTAGACACTTGTTACTAGCAAGGTAGTCAAAGACGCAAAGCGCACTCGAGGCGCAATGATCCATATCGTCCGAGCCGCAAGGTGCACTTAAGACGTGCATCCGAGTGATTTGTGGCACAAAATAAATAAATAAATAAGTAATAAGAAATAAAACTAAATAACATAATAAAACCAACAAAAACATGTTAAAACATAACCAAGTGAACTAGTATAACAGCAATAGCAAGTCAACATAAATAACAAGGGTTTATATTCTCTCTGCCACGTTATTAGTAAATTTTAGTTTTTCCATTCACTATAACCAACTTTCGCCATCGTGGAAGGGGCTACCTCCCTCCTAGCTTCCTACTTGTATGAGTTAAGGGTTATCTCCCTGCCACAAATTTTTTTGTATAAATAAAAAAATCTAGGCACTCCTTTTCTTGGTTGCGCCTTACTGAAAGGCGCGCCTTTGGTGCACCTGGAGAAAGGCACATCGCCTAATGAGGTTCGAGGCGCAGCTGCTGCGCCTTTCTACAAGGCGCTCCTTTGAGTACTATGGTTACTAGCATTCAATAAATCTCATAATTAACTTAGAGTGTATTGCAATTGCACCAACCCCAAAATCAGAGGTATAGTAAAAAAAAAAGGAGCCTAAATCATCTAGAGACGCTGAGTTTGAAGTATACATTTATTTATTAGCGTTCGAATTATATAAGTATCCAAAAGTTCAAGGTTAAATTTCGTGGTTTCATTATGCGAGCAATTCGGGATCATGGAATGATTAATCAGATTATGCAACGAATAATCAGATCATGCAATACAAGACTATTTCCTCACCAAAAAAAATAACAACAATTGAAATAAGTATAACAAAATATTACATAACATGGAAGCCCAAATAGTCTTAGAATAACAATTAAGTAATCCACACCGCATAGAGTTAATAAAAAGCTACATCTAACAAGCCAAAACAACAATTAGTCTATCGATATATAAATGTAAGGTCAAATTAACGGGTTTAGATCCAAACCAACCACTTAATTGATTAAGCATCATCTTACTTATATGCATATGCAGATTAAGTGGCATTCCCCTTACTTAGCCCGCTTTGTTAATGCCTTGGCTGATTTCAATTAGTCGCCTATAGAATCCGCGAAATGGAAGATTACACAACTTTATGCAGATAGAAACAACAAAAACTGAGATTGAATTTGAAAGACCCATTGCGGTTATCCATTCTTATTCTATGCACCAAACTTCTTGGAAATACATCGATCCATTGCTCCATTTACACCCGTGTCTCAGCCATAATAGTCAAAGGCGCGCCTCGCATAAAGGCGCAGCAGCTGCGCCTCACACCTCACTAGGCAATGCGTATTTCTCCAGGCGCACCCAAGACGCGCCTTAGGTGCGCCTTTCTGCAAGGCACAACCAAGAAAAGGCATGCCTATGTGTGCCTTATAATTTTTTTATTTATACAAAAATTTTGAGACATGGAGATAATCCTTACCTTATACAAGTAGTTGGTTACAGTTGAACTAACAATAGTAGTCAACATATTAATTGTTAGTTTTGTTGACTACTATTGTTGTTCTGCTAGTTCATTTGGTAATGTTTTAACATATTTTTGTTGGTTTTAATATGATATTTGGTTTTATTTTTTACAATATTAATTAATTAATTTATATATGTATATTTTTATTATTTTTATATTTGCACGTCGTTTCGCTCGGGCGCACGCCTTAAGTGCGCCTTGAGCCTCGGGCGATATAGACCTTTTGTACCTCGAGTGCGTCTTGCGCCTTTGACTACCTTGGTCTCAGCATAAGTAAACTATTGTTATACAGATAACTAGTTTACTTCATAATTTGGGGGGTCTTTACGCAAATAAGAAGATATAGGGGACATATGTCAAAAATGATGAGATTTGAGGAACTTATATCTAAAACCCTTGGTATCTTGTTCAATGAGTATTACATAAACTTGTCTCTCATGTATGTTTTATACTACTTTAAATCAAGATCATCTATGTCTTATGATTTGTTTATGCAATTTGAAACCAGATAAACATGCTAAGTCCATGGACTTGATCTCAAATCCTATGTTGAACACATAATACCCATAAAACCCAAATATGGTTACGAACCTTACGACTTTTAGAATGTACCACCGAAAGCAGAAACGACGAGGAGCAGTGCTGACAATAAAGTTCAGATTTCATGGTAACTACTTGGTTTACAACCCTCTAGACTTTACAAGGTGGGTTCAGTGTGAAATTTTTAACCCAACCAACATCAATAAACTAGAACTGCTACAAAAACTTACTGATCAGCCTATAATATTAAAACAGGTCACAAACTAAAAGTTAAGCATAGCTACTGAACTAGGTTTGTACAAGAGAAGTTTAGGATCATGTTGGGTAGATAATATTTCATTGCGTCCTCAGATTTTTGTGCAAGAGGAAGATATTGCAACTGAGGATTCTTGTTGTTTGAATGTACGGTGTCTTGTGAGAAGTTGCTTTGATGTCGGGTTACAAGGTCTGTTTGTTACTTGGTACGTTTCCACATTGGTACACAAAAAGTATGTTTACTAATTCATTTGTAAGAGAACAAAATGGGAACAAAAACCAATCTTGTAGTCTACATTGTCAACTTAATATACCTTAGATACAGGGTCTTTCTTGATCTTGTTTCAACATTATGCTCTTAGAATGATGCATCGGATTTGGATGGGTACAAACTCGTATATGATTTTCTTTATGGAACTCATAACAGGAGGCTATGTCATGTTCTAGTGAAATTGGTTTGCACATATGAGCATGAATGATTTGCTATTTGTTCATTTTGACACTTTATACACATTTTATGCAGGTTCAAGAAGCAATCCCTCAGAAATGCTTAATTTTCTTCATGTGTTTTGGTACTGGGCTGCTATAGACCAGCCATGCTGTACTGCTTGGAGTGTTGGAGAATAAAAATGTCAAAAAATGAGGGTAACAGAAAAGAGTATAAGAATTTTGAGATGGATAAGTGGAAAGAACAACAAAAGGTAGAATAACAAACCAGTGGTGCTGCCATTTGAGGATAAGATAATGTTTGAAACATCATCCACGGAGGTTGATTGAAGGAGAAACTAAAACTAGGGTGTGAAAAAGGGTATGCCAGTTTCTCACATTACAAAGGAGATAGCTAGCTGGAGCTGAATGGAAGAGCACAATTGTTTGGCCAACCCAAAAATCTGGCAAAGGCTTTGATGCTACAGTTTTTGTATTGTTCAAGGATCATACCTATAAGACAATACTACCACTTCATTGCCCTTGCATTGAACCTAAAGATTTCATCACCTTTACATGAATTCAACCTAATGGTGCAGTTGACCCTAGGAAAGGCGACCCTTCACCACCAACGCAAACCCCCCCCCCCCCCCCACCCCCCCCACACACACCCCCACCCACCCACCCACAAAAAAAAACACACGAACTAGTAATAACATTTCCTATCCAACAAGCTCTTCTAGGAGTAGTCTTCAAAGCTACTGTCTGGTTCATCTTTAAGAGAGATCATGGAAGAAATGAAGTCTACAATTTGCTGATGCAGGGCATCCAACTCAAGTTTCCTCCATTCTTGTTGATAGAGAAGTAATATTTGACACCCCTCCCATAGAGAAAAGCATAGCCTAAGCTCAAAATCATCATGACCATTTGCAGATGAACTCAGAACGGGCATTTTCTATTTGAAAACTATAGTTAAATTCTTCATGAGATCACAATTTCATTATAGACGGTCCTTACAACTTCTAGCATTTACACGCAATCAAACTTCAAGTATAATAATATGTTAATGTTTCAACCTTGTCCGAGCTCAGGTTTCTCCTATCTTTGGTAAAACTCAATAAGATCACATCACATGGGAAACAATGAACCGGAAATAACAGTACAACAACAATGTAATCATAATTAATAATTTTGGAGCTGCTAAGATTCAAAGTATAAGATGACAATATAGGGGTGTTTAGTACACACGATTTTTTTTTTATTTCCGGACAAATTTAGGATGGAAAATTTATTCCCATGTTTGGGTTATACAAATTTATTTCCGGAAATTGTGAATACCTGAGTTAATAATTTGCCCAAAAAACATGAAAATCCTATGCCTTAAGAATAAGTGGGTATTTTTTTTGCCTGGGCGGAAAAAAAAAATTTGTCGCATTTTATTATAATTTTTTTTTAAATCTTTTTCGTGTTATTTCAGTTTTTTTTATCCTTTTTCATTTTATTGGGTTTTTAGTTTTTTGTTTATTTTTCATTTTTAATATTTTTTTTTTGTTTTTTCTTTTTTAAAGAAAATTTTTTTCCTCTTTTTTTTTGTCTTTTCATTTTCTTAAGAATGTATTTTGGTTTTTTTTTTTTTTTTGAATTTTAAGATTTTTTGTTGTGTTTTTGGCTTTTTCCATCAGATCTTTTTATCCTTTTTCATTTTTTTTCCCAGTTTTCTAATCTACTTTCATATTTTAAGGAGAAAAAAACAGCTTTTTTTATTTTTTTTAAGAATGGCTTTTTCATTTTTTAAGAATTATTTTTGTTGTTTTTTATCTTTTTTTATTTTCAGTTTTTTTTATCGTTTTTCTTTTTATCCAGGAATATTTATATAGTCACCAAACATGGGAATATAATTTTCCAAGGAATTTAATTACCGGAAATTTGATTCGCGGAAATATAGAATTTTCGACTATATAGTATTCCACGTACCAAACGTCCTCTATGTTCTTATTTGTTCTACCAAAATTCATGTCTAATTGAAGCAGTGGGCATATACGAACTATAAGATGAAACTTGGTTACCATAAATAGAAATATAAGCATCCAATAACACGAATCAATTAACAACAACTACATTTCTAATTCTTCTTCATCTTCTTTAGTTTACATATTGATATTAGCAGACTACTTCCTACATGCCTATAAATAAGCTCTCTCCTAAGTATGTATAGATCCAAATTCTTCCAGTAGGTAAATGCAAGATTCAGCGACATGCAAAGAAGCTTGGACAACCTAAAAATAAGTGCTTTGTCCGTGTTTTTGTTTTCTATGTCCCGGGAACATAGGTTGCAATGACATGAGTATAATTTTGGGGCAATTGGCACCACCATTTGAATAGACTGCAATTTATATCCTAAAGCAGGAATCAAACAATCAAAAGGAAGGATATTTCCGGTCTTACTCCGGGAAATTATCGAGCAATATCTCCACTGAGTCGTCCAACGGCTTCCCGAGCCTCTTCTCCTCCTTCTCCATCTCCTTCAGCCACAGGATCTCATGGACCATCTGCCGCATGATCCTATAATCCTTCGCCACCTGCTCCGCCGTGTACTCCTGGGGGTTTCCTTGTGCAGCCGGTACATCTCGGCCTTCTCCGAGTCCGTCAAATACTCCCCCCTCGCCCCAGGCTCCCTCACCTGCTTCAGCAGCTTATATGTCTCCAGCATCCGCTCGTCCCACGAGTTGACGAACGACCGGTCCCTCTTGTTGTCGGCCTCGAGAGCTCGGATGGCATCGTCCTCCTCGTCCATGGTGGCGGCGATCTCGGTCGGGGAGGGGGAGGGGGAGGGGGAGGGGGAGGGGGAGGGGGAGGGGGCGGCGACGTCGGCGACCTGGCGGCCGATGGAGGAGCCGTCGAAGTCGGCCTTGGTGAGGCCGGTGGACCAGGAGGAGACCTCGCCCCAGGCGTCGAGGTTGGGCGCGAGAGGCTCGGGCTTGGTCCAGTCGTCGTCATCGGAGGGGGGAAGTGGAGGTGGAGAAGGAGAGGCTAGGGTTCGGGGAAACCCTAGAGATCGGGGGAAGACGGGAGCGGAGAAGGGAGCGGAGAGTAACGAGCATTTTTCTGGGTTAGGGTTTTAGGTGTGGATCAGTTAACCATTGGAGAGGAGTAAAACTTATATACAGATGGTTTGATACGGTCTTTGTATGGCAAGTTGGTCCATTTCTTTTCGCAAAACGTGCAAGTTATAATATACTAGTAATGTGTAGGTATATTTGTCCATATATTTAATGCTAAATATTATTTGTAAATAATCATTTATCTTGAGTTTTTTTATTTTGTAATTATAAAAATAATTTAGTATTTACTAGAGGGAAGTTGGTTTAGATTTTTATTTATCTCCCGTAAAAAAAAAATTAAATTAAATTTGGTTGAATATTTACTTAGGGTTCTAGATTTTTAATCTCCTGTAAGTTTTTTTAAAAAAAATTTAAATTTGTTGAGTATTTACTTACTGTTTTAGATAAGATTTCTTTCTCTTGTTAGTTTTTTTTGTTAAGTATTATTTACGGTTTGGATGGATATGAAAGAAGTTGGTTTAAGGTTTTATTTATCTTTTTCGTTATTTTTTTTGTTAAGTAAATAGGTTTATTATTTATTTACGATTTGGATGGATAAGAGAGAAGTTGGTTTAAGATTTTATTAATCTCGCATAAGTAATTTTTTTTAAATTTAATTTGTTTGAAGTTTTATTTCTCTCTTCCGTTATTTTTTTTGTTAAGTAAATTGGTTTAGTATTTATTTGCGGTTTGGATGGATAAGAAAGAAGTTAGTTTAAAATTTTATTTTTCTCTCTAGTTAGTTTTTTTATGTAAATTGGTTTAGTATTTATTTACTGTTTGGATGGATAAGAAAGAAGTTGGTTTAAGGTTTTATTAATCTCCCGTAAGTTATTTTTTAAAAATTTAATTGGTTAAGTATTTATTGATGGCTTAGATGTGTCCAGGGGCGGAGCCAGGATTTTGGAATAGGGTGGGCTAGCTAATAGTTGCTACAAGATTCTAAAAATTTATGCCAAAAAATTGCCAGAGTTTCCTTCGTAAATTCGATGATTCGACAAAGAGACCTTGATATTTGTATGTTTTGTTACTCTCTTTTTAATAAAACACGGTGAAAACTTGCCAAATTTTAATTATAAAAAAAGAAGATATAGCTTGTAAGAAAGAACAAGGAAATCAATGCCTGGTAATGGAGAATCACATACCGGAAATAGGTACACATAGTAATCTTCAATCGTCAACATGCTATTGAATGTGAAAAGGCTATACTTTACAAACTGGCGCATGTTGGATAAAACAGAAATATCTAATAGAATTTCTGATGCTTCCCCCCCTTCTCTCACCCATGTGTGAGCTGTAAACACGAGCAACCACAGAAATCAGATAATGCATGAATTTATTCATATACAGACTGCTGACAAGGTCACAAAATATGACATACACAAAGCTTGAGCAGCAGTCAATCTCGCACGGGAATTTTTAACTATCCAAGAGGAAGAAAGTATAAAAACTATCCAAGAGGAAGAAAGTATAAAAACCTGCCTACATAAAATGTGTACCCAATTGTTATTAGCAGTTCCCAATTGTTATTAACAGAAAACTATCCAAGAGGAAGGAAGTATAAAAACTATCCAACAGAAAACTTCCTTGGGAATTGCAGTTCCCAATTGTTATTAGCTGTTTAAAATGCTTCCCCTCCATAACCCCCAACATGGTAATTAAAGCAGTAAACACTATAGCTGCATTATATATATATATCCAATTGAGGAACAATTGAACAACGATTATAAGAAAGTAATCTCAATGAGCTGTTGATTGTTACTGCCTCTCTATCAAAGTTTATCAAAAAATGTATGGCTCAGACTTTGGCATATCAAAGCATCAGTAATGTAAAGTTTATCAAAAAATCTCAGACTTTGGCATATCAAAAAATATATGTAATTCATCTCCTTCAAAGTTTATCAAAGTTTATCAAAAAATGTGTAAAGCAAAGGAGTCAATTTTTGTTCACCCAGTAATGTAAAGTTATATAGATATCAAAGCATCAGTAAATAAAATATTACAATCTACAACAACAACAAAAATAATATAACAAACAAAGAAGGAGATGAATTACATAGCTCAGACTTTGGCAAGTATGGCTCAGTATCAGAGACATTGGCTCAGTATCAGACTACATAGCTCAGACTTTCAGAATCTTAGAGCTCAATTCATTTGAATGCCAATGTATATGCTCAAATATAGTATCAGAATTTCAGAATCTTAGAGCTCAATTCATTTGAATGCCTATGTATATGCTCAAATATAGTATCAGAATACCAGTATGCCAGTATCTGAGATATCAAAGAGCCAAATATCTTCTCTAATGCCTGCATCAGTAGAAGAATCAGCATAGCCAGTTATGCATTCTAGTTGAATCAGCAGAGCCAAATATCTTCTCTAATACCTCCACATCATTATTGCCATTGTAAATAAATAACACTGCAGTTGGGACAATCTTTTAGTTTGAAGCAATCTTTTAGTAGAGGCAGTTATGCATTGTAAATAAATCCCTTTACAAGATACAAAATATTAATCATCGAGAGCCAGTTATGCATTCTAGCTGAACCCTCACCTTGTAGGCAAAACAAAATCAACCGGAATAATGGTTTTACTTGATTCTTGCTCCATATGGCAACATAATAAAGTTTGGCAACAAAATATAATCCGAGTCAATATCTTCAGCAAGATACCCTATCGAAGTTGCACTCTTCGGTTCTTTAGAGAATAGAATTCGTCTATTATAGAATCCGAGTCAATATCTTCAGCAATTCCTCGTTCAATGTAGATAACCATAGCATCAGCTAAGAACTCATCTTCTATTTTACTTCTCAAATTAGTTTTAATAAGCTTCATAGCTGAAAATGCTCTTTCTGTAGTTGCTGTGGAAACAGGAAGAGTTAAAACAAGACGAATCAACTTGTCGATCAAATTATAATATTATGACTTGTTTGTTTCAACTAATGTCTGACATAACTCAGAAATGGTTGATATATTTTGGAACTTCTCATGATGAAGTACATCAACCTGATAATGCTCCAATTGATATCTCAAACAATGTATATCTTGATCATTAAAATCAGTCGGATAAAATTTATCTGCAAGAATGCACAGATTATCAACATCAAATAATTTGAAGTGATCATTTGGTTATAAAGCAGAGCTCAGCTTAAGGATTTCTACTGCCTCATCATTGAATCTATTATTCAACTCTTCCAATTGAAAATCTATTGTAGAGTTGAATATATCAAAGTGATAATGATGCTCAAATGTAATGGAATCTCGTTGTTGGCAAGAACGACCTCTAGCTCCTCTGTAACAAGCATTCATATCGGGCATATTAATGTCATACTTTTTGCAAACCGATTCCACATAACTAAGAATACCACCAAAGCCATCATCTCTTAAAGTTTGAAGCAATCTTTTAGTAGAGGATACTAGATCCATTGTATTCAAGATGTCCAAAGATTTTTGTTGTAAGGCCCGACAAAGCAAGTTTGTAATCCCCATGACTTTATGCATCAAGTACAATATGAATATGAAATCAAATAACTTCATCACAAGCAAAGAACCAGCTGCTTCTCCATGCATAGAATTGGAGGATCCGTCATTTACCATGCTTTCAAGTACTTTAATAGTTGCTTGATACATATCAATTAGGCTGCAAATAAAATCAAAATAAGAGCTCCATCGAGTACTTCCAGCCCTTTGCAAACTACCAATATGATTAGCCCCTCTACTAGTATCACGTTCAACATTAGCCACCATATGTACAATCTCAATAGCTTGAGCAGATTGTAACTCAGTATGACGCTTAGGAGAAGCACTAACAAGATTGACAATGGTAGTCAATTTCGAAAAGAATAGCCAAACTGAAGTCTCATTACTAGCCGTTGCAACTAGAGCAAGTTGTAGTCTGTGTGCAAAACAATGAACAAAATATGTGTATTGACAATCTCTAAGAAACAAAGCCTGTAATCAATTCCATGCTCCACGCATATTGCTAGCACCGTCATATCCTTGTCCTCGCATATTATGGATATGTAAGTCATACCGATCAAGTACATCAGATATTTGTTTCTTCAGGGTTGAAGCAATGGTGTCCCCAACATGCACAATCTCAAAGAATCGCTCCTTCAGAATACCATGAACATCAACAAATCTTAGAACAATAGCCATCTGCTCTCTGTTAGACGCATTTCTGGCTTCATCAACCAAAATACAAAACTTTGCATCCTCAACTTCTTCACGAATTTTACTTCTCACCCGGTTGGCCATGATATGCAAAATCTCTTTTTGAATTGTCGGTGAAGTATACTGTGCATTCTTCGGAGCTTTCTCCAATACAACATCATCAATGTTGACATTCAAACTCCCCATTAATTTTATCATCTCTATGAAGTTCCCACGATTATTAGAAGTCAGTGACTCATCATGACCTCTGAATGCACATGCTTGCAAACTGAGCCACCGAATACTCTCAATTGTCGTCTTAAGCCGTAATCGATTCTTCAAAACTTCTTCAGAAGACTGTGCATTAATCACTTTATTAATATGTTGAGTAACATTTGATAAACCTTCCATAGCTTTCATAGAATATCTATAGGTAGATGTAGGACCTCCCATATGTGTCAAAAATGCACATCGAGTCCCATCATTAACTCTCTTCCAATTTTTAAATCCATCGACAGTCAATGTGGAATGGAGAGCATTATCACTTTCAAAAAGATAACATGGAAAACAAAATGTTGAATCCTTTGTAGGAGAGTACTCCAACCAAGGAAATTATTGGAAATAAGAGTATTAAAATTGACGAGACTGTTTTTCGAACTCAAACGGTGGAAATACTACCAATT
Source organism: Iris macrosiphon (assembly GCA_036927795.1). Lineage (NCBI taxonomy): Eukaryota > Viridiplantae > Streptophyta > Magnoliopsida > Asparagales > Iridaceae > Iris > Iris macrosiphon. Next base: position 167,622,249 of record JAYESA010000004.1, read on the forward strand.
TCGGCTGATATGGACCCATTTTGATATATGCCCGCCTGATCTCATCCCTATGATTAACAGGATGCCCGTATATCGGAATTCGTAAACCTGGATCTCGTTCAAGAGAATTTAAATCAACTATAACCTCATCCCTATGATCAACACTTGGGGTTGAAACATTAACATTCGAAGCCAGAAGAAGACTCTCACTTCCTGATGTTTCACCCATTGGTTTAAAGAATGAAAAAAGGGTTTTCTTTCTCTTATTTCCTTGATTTTCTATTATATTCCAAAAACCTATAGTGAATTAAGATGAAACCAAACACCAAAAATTTGGGGTTAGGATTTTACAAAATTTTAATTTGAAGGTCCAAGGACAAGGAGGATGGTGATTGATGGCCTTACCAAAGCCGAGCCGAGCCGAGCCGAGCTGCCGAGTGCCGAGAGCAGAGAGTCGCAAGCGGCGCCGCGGCAGGCCTGCAGAGCGGGGGCTCCTCCTCCGCCCCTGGCGAGTGGCGAGAGGGGGGCCGAGCAAACGCCGGTGAGCCGTCGACGGTCCGACGGTCCGACGGTCCGACCGATGCGAGCATAGCAGGCACTAGGGGCGGAGAAGCAGTCCACTACAGCCTACAGGAAAGAAGGGAGAGAAAAAAAGGAAAGGAAATGAAACTCGGGAAAGGAAAGAAAGAGCAGCAGTTTATAGTGACTGGGCTGGGCTACGAGCCTACAAAACATTGGGAAAAAAAATTTACTCTTTATTTTTAGTTTGCACTGGGCTACAGCCCAGTGCAGTCTCAATGTCCCTCCGCCCCTGGCAGCAGCTGCCAGAGGACTGCTACTACCACCACTATCACTCCATGCCGTTGTCATCGCTCTTCGCTGCCACCATGCCTCCTCTCCTCCTCTCCAGCCCAGTCACTATGAACTGCTGCTCTTTCTTTCCTTTCCTTTCCTTTCCTTTCCTTTCCCGAGTTTCATTTCCTTTCCTTTTTTCTCTTTCTTCTTTCCTGTAGGCTGTAGTGGACTGCTACTCTGCCCCTGGTGCCTGCTCTGCTCGCATCGGTCGGACCGTCGGACCATCGACGGCTCACCGGCGTTTGCTCGGCCCCCCCTGGCCACTCGCCAGGGGCGGAGGAGGAGCCCTCGCTCTGCGGGCCTGCTGCGGCACCGCCTACGACTCTCCGCTCTCGGCAGCTCGGCTCGGCTCGGCTTTGGTAAGGCCATCAATCACCATCCTCCTTGTCCTTGGACCTTCAAATTAAAATTTTGTAAAACCCTAACCCCAAATTTTTGGTGTTTAGTTTCATCTTAATTCACTATAGGTTTTTGGAATATAATGGAAAATCAAGGAAACAAGAGAAATAAAACCCTTTTTTCATTCTTTAAACCAAGGGGTGAAACATTAGGAAGTGAGAGTCTTCTCCTGGCTTCGAATGTTAATATTTCAACCCCAAGTGTTGATCACAGGGATGAGGTTATAGTTGATTTAAATTCTCTTGAACGAGAGCTAGGTTTACGAATTCCGATACGCGGGCATCCTGTTAATCATAGGGATGAGATCATACGGACGTATATCAAAATGGGTCCATATCAGCCGAAATTGGCAATATTTCCACCGTCTGAGTTCGAAAAACAGTCTCGTTGATTTTAATACTCTTGGTTCCAACAATTTCCTTGGTTGGAGTACTCTCCTACAAAGCATTCAATATTTTGTTTTCCATGTTATCTTTTTGAAAGTGATAATGCTCTCCATTGTACATTGATTGTCGATGGATTTAAAAATTAGAAGAGAGTTAATGATGGGACTCGATGTACATTTTTGACACATATGGGAGGTCCTACATCTACCCATAGATATTTTATGAAAGCTATGGAAGGTTTATCAAATGTTTTAGGAAAGTTGTCGCATGAAGAAGTCTACTGTAGTTGTCACATAGAGACTGGCACTATGCGCATGATGTATCTGCGCATGGCGTTCCTTTGTCACATGGCAAAAATTGGTACATAACAGGCTCGGTGCAGGGTAGTCACTATGCATGGCGTTCTTTCGATGCATGGCAGGACTTGGTACATGGAAGCGTCTATGTGGCTAGCTCTAAGCAAGGTCTATGTGCGACCATAATACGCACATAGGGCTATGCGCACCTTGGCACATGTCTCTTCAAACATGAAGGACCATGAAAACAAGGATTGTAGATCCAATTTCAAACCTAAAATAGCAAGGTAAAAGCTTAACTTGGTTACTTTGATTACTTAACTTGGTTGCTAGGATTACGCGGGTTAAGTCGTCTGGCATGGTTGCTGACTAGTGAATGGATACTAGTGTATCTAGCCATGAGAGCTCTAGGAAGAGCAGTTCACTGAGGTCAAGCCTATCACTGAAGAAGGCCGAAGATCTCGATAGCGAACAAGGATCAAGCAGAGGATCTGGGGATTGGGACAATAGTTTTGGACTTCGAGAAGTTACAGTCAAAGGAGTGTAAGTAGCTAAGTACCATGATTATCAAGGACCTAATCTCAGAGAGTCTATTGCAGACTTGAGGGTGAACATCCATAGTTGTCAGATGGTGATATCTTAGTAGGAGACATACTTTGAAACAAGGCTTTCAGTATCAGATGGATATTTGAGCTTCTGCTTGTGAGTAGAGTCTCATTATAAGAGTTATGGGATACAAGACTAGGACATATACTGCATACCGCAAGATGTCTAGAAAATAAATTATCTCCAAAGAACATGGAATTGTCAAAGAGACAACTGCTCCGTATTCTCCTCAATCAAATGGGATAGCAGAAAGAAAGAACATGTTGTTGACAGAGAGGATGAACTCAATATTGTTGACTGTGTCATGCCCCGATCTCCCGTAGGCTAATCGGCCGTCCCCGCTAGGCGGGAATCACCCTCGCCAGCCCTCCCGCGGGACGATCGCTTCAACCCATTCGGGCAAGATGCAGCACGAGCGTGATCCACGCCCGTGCAAGGCCGTGGTCCATTGGCTGGCGGTAAGAGTTCTAAGCCACAGAGTCACACAGATTGTCTGAGTGCAGCGGAGTCATGAACGCATAGCAATTCGGTAACAAGTTCACTGAGTCGACAATATAACGGAAGCATTAAAACACAAGTTGTAGTAAAGCAACTCTTTATTGATATAAATAAGTGTTACAGGCAGCGTATAGCCGAGATTACAAGTCACTCAAGCCTCTCTCTCTGAAACAGTAAAAGCGTGCCAAGTGGCTATAATTGTGGAATAATTGTACAGGCGATGTTCAGGCAAGTTCCAACATTATGTCTTGTATATGTGCTTCAGTTCCGGATACACCGCTGCTTCGGAGTGATCTCCACACCTTAGCACGCACGAATGAGGCATCCGCACCGAACGAGGTTCTCCCATACCCTGTATACAAACTGGTGGATTATCAATACATTGAATGCACTGGTGGGGAAGCTACTCGCCCGCTCGACAAATCCAAACACGTAATATAAGTTCCGTGCACCAACTATTAAGTTGTCTTTCTAGTTGCCTTAGGATCAGTTTTATGCAATATTTGAATAGCCTAATTCGTATGGCAGTGCGCCGTGCGACATGAGAGGAAACACGGTGAGACTTACCAACTTACCATTTCTCCTTCCCTGTCCAAGGCAAATATTATAAATTCATGCACGGGCAAGTATAAACATTCAGGGGCACATCATATGCAAACACGAGTATAGTTATTTCAAGATCGTTCAGGTATTCAGTTGTTCATTGATGCAATGCAATGACTCGCACGTGGATAGCCGCTAAGCGAGGATGACTTATCTATATGAACAATGAGTCGCTGGCATAGCCATTATGGATAATAGTCATAAACGAATGGTTTGCAGCCAAAGTACAGTGGGCGCTACAAGCCATATCGTTCAGTACAGTAGACTATACAGTACAGTTTAGCCATGGAGGAAATGATATGCAGCAAAAAGAATAATGTGTGCTACATGCCATCCCGTCTAGTACAGTAGGCTTTACAGTGGAGTTCCATCTGGATCAGAGCGGCCCCAGTGCCCCGGAGACATTTTGTGGAACTATGCCTCGTTTTCGAGTTGTCTGCGACATGCAGGTCAGGGTCTTTTCCAAGTTTACGAGATACACGAGTACTGTAGAACAAGAGTACAGTAGTACAGTAGAACAGGAGTACAGTAGAACACGAGTACATGAGATGCTTGAATCATGATTCTGTACAGTGATTAACTGGCCTTGATGCATTCCCCTGGTTCGAGAATTTGCCTTCGGTGACCTAACAGTCCCGGATACATGTAGGTTCAATTGCACAGAAGGACTATTTGATAGTCTCCTGGCTAACAAGAATGCATGCACAATACAATAACGTTAGACATTCTTGAGCAGACAAGCATGCATTTCTAAGGAACATAAGTAAACACGTTTGCTCGGACCCGAAGGTAAGTCGAGAGATGAAACCGTTAGGGACTTAACATGCCAGGGTCTGAATATAAGCAGTATTTCAATTTCCATGTTCTAGCACAAGCAAATATGAGTTGGGATTATTCCCTTAGCTAGGTGCGTTCGATTCTTATTAGCATGCAGGGGGTGAATCACCTAGAGACTAGCATAAAACATTCCAAATTTTATGTGTGCTGGCTAAGCAAAGACAAGTTCACCGTAGCCACCCACCTTAGCGATGATTCGCCTCGGTAGAGCGATACGTTAAGCGAGCCTCTAAAAGCCTAAGCCGGATTCCTGTAGGGACAAGTCTGGATATCTTTTGCTTCTCGTTGAGGCAAGACGGGTCAGAACAGTTGCACTATTGCCGTTTGAAACGGCAGTCCGCTTAAGCGAAACGGGGTGTTACATCCTACCCAACTCAGAAAAAGTCTCGTCCTCGAGGCTTACTGAGGACAAGCAGTAATCTAGGGTTGAGGCAATCCTAGACAAGTTATTGCACTTGTTCATTTGGATATTCACTTGCACAAGCGTCAAAATTGACATATCTCTTAGTCTGGATCGTGCGCACTTTCGAAGTGCACTTCTAGCGTGAGCACGTTAACCAGCTTAGTGATAGCAAAGTCTTAGCACTCGAGTTTCACCTTTTCTTAGTCTTGGATGGTGCACTAGTTCAAGGCGTCCCTCGAATAGATGCATTCAACCAAACTTAGAGTTAGTGAAATCGGACAAGCTACTAGCGATACTCTCAAGGGTTCGCGCAGGTTGGCATAAAGGCCACTCGTAGCACAATATCATACAAGCAAGCAATATCATATCATTCAAAACATATTTTGAAAGTATTTAGACTTATTGTTGGAATATTCCATCGAGGCATTGAGAGAAAGCGTGCACATAACCCACGAACGAGCTTTCAAAACAGAGATATTGGAATTGAATTCCAAAGGCCTAGAAGCCAGGATCTGATACCATTATGTCACGCTCCGATCTCCCGCAGGCTAATCGACCGTCCCCGCTAGGCGAGAATCACCCTCGCCAGCGCTCCCGCGGGATGATCGCTTCGACCCATCCGGGCGTGATGCTGCACGAGCGTGATCCACGCCCATGCAAGGCTGTGGTCCATTGGCTGACGGTAAGAGTTCTACGCCACAGAGTCACACAGATTTTCTGAGTGCAGCGGAGTCATGAACGCATAGCGATTCGGTAACAAGTTCACTGAGTCGACAATTAGCCGAAGCATTGAAACACAAGTTATAGTAAAGCAACTCTTTATTGATATAAACACGTGTTACAGGCGGCGTATAGCCGAGATTATAAGTTGCTCAAAGCCTCTCTCTCTGAAACAGTAAAAGCGTGCCAAGTGGCTACAATTATGGAATGATTGTATAGGTGATGTTCAGGCAAGTTCCAACATTATGTCTTGTATATGTGCTTCAGTTCCAGACGCACTGCTGCTTCGGAGTAATCTCCATACCTTAGCACGCACGAAGGAGACATCCACACCGAACGAGGTTCTCCCACACCCTGCATACAAACTGGTAGATTATCAGTATATTGAATGCACTGGTGGGGAAGCTACTCGCCCGCTCGACAAATCCAAACACGTAATATAAGTTTCGTGCACCAACTATTAAGTTGTCTTTCTAGTTGCCTTAGGATCAGTTTTATGCAATATTTGAATAGCCTAATTCGTATGGCAGTGCGCCGTGCGACATGAGAGGAAACACTGCGAGACTTACCAACTTACCATTTCTTCTTCCCTGTCCAAGGCAAACATTATAAATTCATGCACGGGCAAGTATAAACATTCAGGGGCACATCATATGCAAATACGAGTACAGTTATTTCAAGATCGTTCAGGTATTCATTGATGCAATGCAATGACTCGCACGCGGATAGCCGCTAAGCGAGGATGACTTATCTATATGAATAATGAGTCGCTGGCATAGCCATTATGGACAATAGGCATAAACGAATGGTTTGCAGCCAAAGTACAGTGGGCGCTACAAGCCATATCGTTCAGTACAGTAGACTATACAGTACAGTTTAGCCGTAGAGGGAATGGTATGCAGCAAAAAGAACAATGTGTGCTACATGCCATCACGTCCAGTACAATAGGCTTAACAGTGGAGTTCCATCCGGATCGGAGCGGCCCCAGTGCCCCGGAGACCGTCCGTGGAACTATGCCTCATTTTCGAGTTGTCCGCGACATGCAGGTCAGGGTCTTTTCCAAGTTTACGAGATACACGAGTACTGTAGAACAGTAGTACAGTAGAACACGAGTATAGGAGATGCTTGAATCATGATTCTGTACAGTGATTAACTGGCCTTGATGCATTCCCCTGGTTCGGGGATTTGCCTTGGGTGACCTAACGGTCCCGGATACTTGTAGGTTCAATTGCACAGAAGGACTATTTGATAGTCTCCTGGCTAACAAGAATGCATGCACAATACAATAACGTTAGACATTCTTGAGTAGACAAGCATGCGTTTCTAAGGAACATAAGTAAACACGTTTGCTCGGACCCGAAGGTAAGCCGAGAGATGAAACCGTTAGGGACTTAGCATGCGAGGGTCTAAATATAAGCAGTATTTCAATTTCCATGTTCTAGCACAAGCAAATATGAGTTGGGATTATTCCCTTAGCTAGGTGCATTGGATTCTTATTAGCATGCAGGGGGTGAATCACCTAGCGACTAGCATAAAACATTACAGATTTTATGTGTGCTGGCTAAGCAAAGACAAGTTTACCGTAGCCACCCACCTTGGCGATGATTCGCCTCGGTAGAGCGATACGTCAAGCAAGCCTCTAAAAGCCTAAGTCAGATTCCTGTAGAAAAAAGTCTGGATATCTTTTGCTTCTCGTTGAGGCAAGGCGGGTCGGGACAGTTGCACTATTGCCGTTTGAAACGGCAGTCCGCTTGAGCGGAACGGGGTGTTACAGACTGCGGGTCTTTCAAACTTCTTATGGGAGAAGATGTACTGACGGCTATGTTCTACGTTCATCCTGAATAAAGTGTCGTACGCAATATCCGATCTCACTCCTCATGAACTCTGGTTCAAGGTTAGATCCAACTTGAATGTCATTCGAGTGTGGGGGTGTTTGGCATATGTGAAGCTTCTGTACTTGAAGATTCAGAAGCTAGGAATGAGAACTACGAAGACAATATATCTGGGATATGCTGAGAAGACTAATGCTCGGAGGTTTCATCATATCATCGAATCTCGCAATACAGAATTCTTTGAAGATAAATTTGCAAGGCACAAGAATATTATTATCGTGGATATTTCGGACAATAGTGTGAGTGCACAGGAGGCAAACACTTCCAATGAAGAAGTAGTCTAAGAAGAAGTTGTCATTCCAGAGATAACGTTTGAACCAGAACTCGCAGAACCGGTGTCTAAGCAAGTGAGTAGACATAAGGACTTCGGAGAATATTTCGTCACCTATCATTTGGAATCAGATCCGCTTAGCTATGATGAGGCGATAAAGACCATAGACGTTGTCTTCTGGAGAGAGGCTATCAAAGATAAGTATGACTCAATAATGTAGAAGCATGGAAAATATAGATCCATGCGGCCAACAACCATGCGCCCTACGACGAAGCTCAGCAGAAATTGGACCGCATAGTCACCATACAGCCCAGAAAAGCTACATTCATGCGGTCCGAACAGTCGAAACAAACCTTGGATGCAGATGGACCTGATATAACATCCTGATGACCAGATCAAGTCTGACACATAATCCTGACAGGAAGGATTCTTTGAACACCTCTAAAGATGAAACCTCACTAAAAGACAGAAGTCTCAAGGAGTGTGCAGCACCAAGTGCACAAAATGACAAAATATTACATGTGGCTCTGGCCCATGCATTCCAGACTACATGTACCCTATGCGTCTCTGGCTACCATATAGTCCATGCATCCTATGCGTTTTGGGCCGCATCCTTCCCTGACTCCATGAGTTCCATGCATCTCTAGCCTATGCATTCCAGACTCCATGCATCCCATATATCTCTGGCCACTGTGCAGTCCGTGCATCCCAGGTTCCATGCGTCCCATGCATTTCTGGCTGCATGCGTCCCAGATTCTACGCGTTCTATGCATCCCAAATGCCATACAGGCCAAATTCTGCTGTTACAACTGAAGTGATTCTCTCCAACCAAATAGCGGTCATAGACTTGTTCGACTTCTCGCACTATCACTTGCAATAATTCCCAAAACTATAGACTTACTCCATTTCTTATCCTTATGCCATATTTCAATATTGTACATCCAACTTGCTTGAGAGGCACAATAATTTGCTTCAACATCGCTCTCTTGTTTAGCTATCTTCAAAAGTCCATCCGCTATAATCCTTGTTCTCATTCCACTTTTTTAGCACCGTCTTGATTTTTTTCATGTGTTGATTCATCCATACGCTCTTGGTAACTCGTGCACAAGTTCCAACACAATCTCAATCCTATATCACCTTTACTCGTTGCCCGATCCGTCTCAGTATTACGAGTGTTTACTTTCAATCTGACTTAACATCAACTAGACTTGCCTCATGTCCGTTCACGTCTTTCAGAGAATCTGGCCACCATTATTGCACTGTTTCGCCAATTTTGCTTCTGCTAAACTTTGAGTCAAACTTCTCGAGCGGTAATATCAAAAATCCTTCAAGTTCATCCGACTCCATTGTACTGCTTGTCACGCCCCGATCTCCCGCAGGCAAATCGGCCGTTCCCGCTAGGCGGGAATCACCGCGCCAGCGCTCCCGCGGAACGATCGCTTTGACCTATCCGGGCGTGATGCCGCACGAGCGTTAGCCGCGCCCGTGCAAGGCCGTGGTTCATTGGCTGGCGGTAAGAGTTCTAAGCCACAGAGTCGCACAGATTGTCCGAGTGCAGCGGAATCATGAACGCATAGGCGATCGGTAACAGGTTCACTGAGTTGACAATATAACGAAAGCATGAGAACACAAGTTGGAGTAAAGCAAGCTCTTTTATGCATATTGAAATAAGTGTTACAGGCGGCGTATAGCCGAGATTACAAGTCGCTCGAGCTCTCTCTGAAACATAAAGGCGTGCCAAGTGGCTACATTTATGGATGATACCCAGGCGAGGTTCAGGCGATGTTCTGGCGAGGCGATGTTCTGGCGAGGCAATGTTCCAACATCATGTCTTATATATGTGCTTCAATTCCGGACGTAGCGTTCCAAGGCTTCTGAGTTGAACTCCACGCCTTAGCACGCACGAAGGAGGCATCCGCACCGAACGAGGTTCTCCCGCACCCTGCAAGCAATCTGGTGGGTTATCAGTACATGAATGCACTGGTGGGGAGGCTACTCGCCCGCTCGACAAATCCAAACACGTAATAAAGGTTCCGTGCACAACTATTCAGTTGTCTTTCTAGTTGCCTTAGGATCAGTTTCATGCAAGATTTGAATAGCCTAATTCGTGTGGCAATGCACCGTGCGACATGAGAGGAAACACGGCAAGACTTACCAACTTACCATTTGTCCTTCCCTGTCCAAGGCAAACCATATTAAATCAAGCAAAAATATGTATAAGCATTCATGAGCAAGCATATGCAAACACAAACGTTTTAGTGCGAGATCCCGTTCTGGATATACGGGTTACAGGATATATCAGGAGTATTGCATACGATGATCGGTGCTCTCTATGCACAAGTGTTGTTATAACAAGATCGTTCAGGTGTTTATTTATTCTCGATGCGATACAGTGACTCGCACGCGGATAGCCGCTAAGCGAGGATGACTTATCTATATGAACATGAGGTCACTGGCACGGCGCCATAATGGATGGTCTAGTCTCAGTACGGAATGTCGTGCGACGCATAAAGCAGGACGTCCCAGGGCATTCCGTCCTATAGCAGGTGACTATCAGGAGTTCCGTCCGGATCAGATCGGTGCCAGTGCCCCAGCGACCGTCTGCGGAACTAAAACCTTGTTTCCAAGTTGTCCTGTGACCATGCAAGTCTCTATCTTCAGGGTCAGGTCAGGTACAGGAACAAGTTCAGGGCAGGATATATATATATATATAGAACAAGCTACATGGAACAAGTTCAAGTCAGGATATATATATATTTGTAACTTGTTAAGGCAGGATCAGGATTACTCTAAATGTAGAGTATCGGCTCCACGAGCCATTCGATTTAGTACAGGGCAGTATTGCTCAATGAGCAGAGATTCTTGGATCACAGGATTGGTGCAAGTTCCCTGGTTCGGGAATTGCCTTAGCGACCTAACGGTCCCGGATACATTCAGGTTTATTCATGCACGGAACAACTATCGGGTAGTCTTCCGAGGAGAACCTAAATGAATGCATGACAAGCAAAGTGTTTCACGGTCTGGGCATAGTTATGCAGCAAGCATTGAAATTAGGCAATGTATATAAGCAAGCAAGCAGGCACTTGTATAACTTATTGCATTCAAGTTCGCTCGGGCCCGAAGGTAAGCCGAGCGAAACCGTACGGGACCTTTCCGAGCGAAGTTATCTAGGGTTGTGCAGTGTTAGGGAGTGAACAGTGCACTACTGAACATATATACAAGTCGTTCTACTCGAGGCATAGCGGGTCTAGTTGCCCAAGGCAAAGGTAACATGCGAGAGTCTGAATATATAAGCAATATTTTATTTCCATGTTCTAGCATAAGCAATACAAGTTGGGATTATTCCCTTAGCTAGGTGCGTTGTATTCTTATTAGCATGCAGGGGGTGATTCACCTAGCGACTAGCATGTATCATTCCGTATTTTATGTGTGCTGGCTAAGCAAAGACAAGTTCACCGTAGCTACCCACCTTAGCGATGATCCGCCTCGGTCGAGTGATACTGCGAGCGAGCCTCTGAAAGCCTAAGCCGAACTCCTGTAGGGACCAAGTCTGGATATCCTTGCCTCAAACGAGTTGCCTCGCTGAGCAAGGCAGGTCGGGACGTTTGCACTTTGCCGATTGAATCGGCAATCCGCTTGAGCGGAACGAGGTATTACATTATCCACCATTCAGAAAAAGTCTCGTCCTCGAGACTTCCTGAAGGCAAGCCATACTATCGGATTTTTGAATCTAGCCCAAACGTAGCTATCGGTACCACTAGATCCATTTGAAACATAATTTCCTACTCGATGCTTACATCGTGTTACGTGTATACTGAGTCAGTCTCATTTGTGCCTTGGCGCAGGACAAGTTTTATGACACGAGGCACGTTTCAATCGATCTTAGATAGCAATCTAAGGCTGAGGCAACATATGCAAGTCATTATGCTTGTTCAGGAGGATTTTCACTTGCACTAGCTTTTGAGATCAGCATATCGCATGTCTGGATCGTGCACATATTCGAAGCATCCCTCAAACACATGCATGTCAACCAACTTAGCGATAGCGAAGTCTTAGCACTCGAGTTTTACATTTCTTAAGTCTTGAATCGTGCACATATTCGAAGCGTCCCTCAAACACATGCAGTCAACCAAACTTAGGGATAGTGAAATCGGACAAGCTACTTGCGAAAATTTTAAGGGTTCAATCCAATTCCATATCATTTTCATTTCAACCAAGTATTTGCACTACCACAAATCACGATCAATCTAATACCAACTAGCATCCATCCATTCGGGTCAACTTAGCATACGTTATCGTTCCCAAGTCTAACCCTAAGTCTTGCTTCCCCAGTCATGATGCTTTATACAAGAATATGGTAAAGTCGGTAGCACAGGTTCATTCACTCGGCACAGGGTCGTCTGCCTATCACTATGTCAGCTCACAAGGTCATAGGTACAGGTTCAAGCATATCGCGATTCATCGTACAAATTTGTCGTACGATGCTCGCCCCAAATTCCTATGGTCAAACCATTGTTCATTTACAGGGGTATTCTACCCGAGCTCGTTTCACTCAAATTTCTAAACATCGAGCATAGATTTACCTACTCTTATGAACACGTTCGTTCGTACGGGGGACGAGTCCGTTCAATACAATCCAGTATATATCCAAGATGCAGGTCAAGCCTAGGGGTTTACATATTCTATCTCCTCCATTATATTTGATAGAATTATATCCATTCCAAACCTAGTCCACCAAGCCAAGATTCAATTATAAACCTTAGATTATTTCTCCAAATCGTTCCACCTGATTCACGTATTCGTTCACAAAAACCATCAAACATGATTTATTTCAGGTTCAAGGCCAATCTATTCTCCATCAAGTCAAATCCATTTATGCAGTGATTGTAGTTCGTCTTGCAAAATCATCCAACTTTAATGTTATCGTTTGATATTTCTACAATCTACTCTTTGGCATTCCTCGATAACCAAGTTCAAATATTCCAGCCCAAGTCTTACTTTCCTGATATGTTCTATTTATCGAGTTTGTTCTTCCAACTCCAAGCAAGAATCTGTTATCGCTCATATCATTCCTAGAAACCTAATATTTTCTTTGCTTGTATCGATCCATGCTTATCGATACCAAGTCAAATTTACATTCCGAAGCCAAATATTCACTCTCGGTTTAACTTGTTCGAGCGATAATTTATTCATGTACGATCCGTTTGTTTAAATCCGAAACCGCTCGCACGATTCTCTAATTTCCAATAAGTTTTTCTTAACCAAGATATTGGTTTCCATTTCCGAGAATTTCTATTCAATATAAACCTTATTATTTACTCATGTTATTCTCATATCGTTCAGTCTGAATATCGTACGGGTTATGGATCCGTTTGGACATTTCTAAATGATCCATCCACCACTCGGAATCGAGTCATTCCATCAAGTTCTTAATCGGTGCTCGTATTATCGTTAGCTTACTCACTAACTCGTTCCATAATTTCTAGCACGATACTCAGGTTCGCCTGATAAAATCTAATATTATTATATATTCTGGATTGATAGTCATCTAAGCAACTATATTTGATTTTGTCTTCCAATAAGAGTTTTCGTTCGTGCTATTTCCCCAAAATTAAGCATGATTCTCCTAAGCGATAAATCCGACGAAGTCTATCGATTTGCAGCTCTAGGCCTGACTTGTATCATTCCTGAACGATATCCAAATCTCGTTTATAATTGGCTTACACCAAAAGGTCTTGGTGCAAGATATTCTACACAACTTAGCCGAAAGGCTGAGTGCATAGCTAACCGTTCGGGCAATATTCGTTTTTCGCACTAACCAGCTGGGTAAACATGTATATGCATTTCTGGTTGCACATAATGCACGAGTCTAGCACGAATCTAATCCCATAAGGGCTAGTACAGGTTGGCACAAAGGCCCTTGAAACACAATTTTTATACAGGCAATCATACTATTCAAATGCAACTCTTTGGAAGTATTTAGACTTATTGTTTGGAACATCCCATCGAGGCATTGAGAGAGTGTGTGCACATAACCCACGAACGAGCTTTCGAAACAGAGATATACGAAATGAAGTTCAAAGGCGTAGAAGCCAGGCTCTGATACCATTCTGTCACGCCCCGATCTCCCGCAGGCAAATCGGCCGTTCCCGCTAGGCGGGAATCACCGCGCCAGCGCTCCCGCGGAACGATCGCTTTGACCTATCTGGGCGTGATGCCGCACGAGCGTTAGCCGCGCCCGTGCAAGGCCGTGGTTCATTGGCTGGCGGTAAGAGTTCTAAGCCACAGAGTCGCACAGATTGTCCGAGTGCAGCGGAATCATGAACGCATAGGCGATCGGTAACAGGTTCACTGAGTTGACAATATAACGAAAGCATGAGAACACAAGTTGGAGTAAAGCAAGCTCTTTTATGCATATTGAAACAAGTGTTACAGGCGACGTATAGCCGAGATTACAAGTCGCTCGAGCTCTCTCTGAAACATAAAGGCGTGCCAAGTGGCTACATTTATGGATGATACCCAGGCGAGGTTCAGGCGATGTTCTGGCGAGGCGATGTTCTGGCGAGGCGATGTTCCAACATCATGTCTTGTATATGTGCTTCAGTTCCGGACGTAGCGTTCCAAGGCTTCTGAGTTGAACTCCACGCCTTAGCACGCACGAAGGAGGCATCCGCACCGAACGAGGTTCTCCCGCACCCTGCAAGCAATCTGGTGGGTTATCAGTACATGAATACACTGGTGGGGAGGCTACTCGCCCGCTCGACAAATCCAAACACATAATAAAGGTTCCGTGCATAACTATTAAGTTGTCTTTCTAGTTGCCTTAGGATCAGTTTCATGCAAGATTTGAATAGCCTAATCCGTGTGGCAGTGCGCCGTGCGACATGAGAGAAAATACGGCGAGACTTACCAACTTACCATTTGTCCTTCTCTGTCCAAGGCAAACCATGTTAAATCAAGCAGAAACATGTATAAGCATTCAGGAGCAAGCATATGCAAACACAAACGTTTCAGTGCGAAATCCCGTTCTGGATGTACGGGTTACAGGATATATCAGGAGTGTTGCATACGATGATCGGTGCTCTCTATGCACAAGTGTTGTTATAACAAGATCGTTCAGGTGTTTATTTATTCTCGATGCGATGTAGTGACTCGCACGCGGATAGCCGCTAAGCGAGGATGACTTATCTATATGAACATGAGGTCACTGGCACGGCGCCATAATGGACGGTCTAGTCTCAGTACGGAATGTCGTGCGACGCATAAAGCAGGACGTCCCAGGGCATTCCGTCCTATAGCAGGCGACTATCAGGAGTTCCGTCCGGATCAGATCGGTGCCAGTGCCCCAGCGACCGTCTGCGGAACTAAAACCTTGTTTCCAAGTTGTCCTGTGACCATGCAAGTCTCTATCTTCAGGGTCAGGTCAGGTACAGGAACAAGTTCAGGGCAAGATATATATATATATATAGAACAAGCTACATGGAACAAGTTCAAGTCAGGATATATATATATTTGTAACTTGTTAAGGCAGGATCAGGATTACTCTAAATGTAGAGTATCGGCTCCACGAGCCATTCGATTTAGTACAGGGCAGTATTGCTCAATGAGCAGAGATTCTTGGATCACAGGATTGGTGCAAGTTCCCTGGTTCGGGAATTGCCTTAGCGACCTAACGGTCCCGGATACATTCAGGTTTATTCATGCACGGAACAACTATCGGGTAGTCTTCCGAGGAGAACCTAAATGAATGCATGACAAGCAAAGTGTTTCACGGTCTGGGCATAGTTATGCAGCAAGCATTGAAACTAGGCAATGTATATAAGCAAGCAAGCAGGCACTTGTATAACTTATTGCATTCAAGTTCGCTCGGGCCCGAAGGTAAGCCGAGCGAAACCGTACGGGACCTTTCCGAGCGAAGTTATCTAGGGTTGTGCAGTGTTAGGGAGTGAACAGTGCACTACTGAACATATATACAAGTCGTTCTACTCGAGGCATAGCGGGTCTAGTTGCCCAAGGCAAAGGTAACATGCGAGAGTCTGAATATATAAGCAATATTTTATTTCCATGTTCTAGCATAAGCAATACAAGTTGGGATTATTCCCTTAGCTAGGTGCGTTGTATTCTTATTAGCATGCAGGGGGTGATTCACCTAGCGACTAGCATGTATCATTCCGTATTTTATGTGTGCTGGCTAAGCAAAGACAAGTTCACCGTAGCCACCCACCTTAGCGATGATCCGCCTCGGTCGAGTGATACTGCGAGCGAGCCTCTGAAAGCCTAAGCCGAACTCCTGTAGGGACCAAGTCTGGATATCCTTGCCTCAAACGAGTTGCCTCGCTGAGCAAGGCAGGTCGGGACGTTTGCCCTTTGCCGTTTGAATCGGCAATCCGCTTGAGCGGAACGAGGTATTACACTGCTCCTCCAAAACCAAATCGTATTCTACTGCTCAACCAATTGCTCCATTGCGTTGCCAAAATCTATAGTCTGTGCTCGCTACTCTTCGATACATCCATCGCTCATGCAAGCGTGCCCCAACTGTTTGTTCCTTATTCTCAACTCTCTCTTTGTATCAATAAATGCTCTACCAAACTTTTAAATCGTGCAAGCAAACTCTGATATTCAGCTTTTTGTCTGATCGATCTCATCTTATTTTCAATACTTGGTCTGCATCAATCCTTCGAATTCCAAACACTCGTTCAATTGCTTGTTCCATTCTCGTCCAACAAAACTTATATTTACACAAGTTCATTTTTGATCGCTCAAGTCCAACGCATCGAAGAATAACTGAGTCAAACTCCATTACACTAATTTCTCACATAATTCTGCACTAGCCCATCCGTTGCAAGCAAACCTATCGCTTATTTTATTTCAAACATTTCCAATATGCGCACTACTCCGTAGCACGTATATACCACTTAAAAATAGAGTCGCTCTCGGGCTAGATTTACTCTGCGTCAACGAACGTCTATTTTAAACCAATTATTCCATGGTGATCCTGTCGATCGTAACTCAACATTCGTTTGCTCCATGTTCTGATACATAACTCAACCGATGTGTACCAACCAACTTACATCCCTATTACCCGCGTCCGTTGAGGCAATTCCATTAATGTCTATCCAAAATATTCTATGGCGACTTAACTACGTGGTATAACATATACCACTCTGAATTAAGTCACTTCTCACGTCATCCTTCTTTGTACTATTCTAAGACGAGCTATCTATTCTGCGTGATCATGTCGTTCCCAACTCAAAGTCTGACACGAAACTCAGTCAGTACATGAACCATCTAACTCTTCTGTCGATCTTGCTCGATGCAACTTGCGCCATATTCCACTCTAAATACTTCCAAGTATTTCTTAAACCATCCGATACTTTCGCTACACGAGCAACCCGTGCAACGTTATCTTCCAAGTAATCCAAGTCAATACCCAAATGTTCTACACATTCGCCATACGAGCAACTAGTGCAACGCTCTTCTGATATTTCTAGCCAAAACTCAAACCTGCTAAGCACATGCGCCACACGAGCAACTCGTGAAACGTTCTCTCTGATATTCTCAATCAAAACTCAAACTCCGTCTAACACATTCGCTACACGAGCAACTCGTACAATGCTCCATTCTTATCCGATATTTCTACTCACAGTATGCCACATAACCAATCTCGTCTGACAACTAACAACTCCACTGATGCAACCAAAATCTTTTCGAACGATAAGCCAAACTAACGCAATGATACCTCTCAACTTGATGCACGAATGCAACAATGCCATACAAATTACTGAACAAATATAACAACGTCAAACGATGCTAAACGATATATCAAAAACCAATAAAACTAACGTAACAAAGAACAACATGCACCCACAACCAATAAATATATAGACTTATTGCATGAAACATCCAATGCGGCACCGAGTAGAGCCAAAAGTCAAATGATATGCGAAAGATATTTAGGGTTTATAATAGAACGAAGGACAAAGTCTGAGAAAATGAACCAGATACTCTGATACCAATTTGTCACTCCCCAATCTTCCACAAGCTCGATCGTCCCCGCTGAACGTGAATCACCACGTTGTAGCACTCCCGTAGGACAATCGTTCTCATAGGAATTTAATATCGTACGATCCTGGAGTTACGCTCGCACAAGACGACGATGTCAAACGTCATAATTATCATCAAAATGACCAAGTTGCAGCTAAAGTCAAGTAATGAGTACCAAGCATAGCCCTCTCTTCTCCACTTCGGGATCCTTAGATGAGCTATATCAGAGTATATGCAGCAAAGTTCTCGAAGGGTCTAAATAAAAATACTACAAGAAAGAATGCCATAAAGGTGATGCAATACTCTTGCTCTTTCTCTTGCCCATAAAGGTACTTACCATTCCATACATCATGTCTCATATATCCAAGCTGAGCCACTACACCTGCGTACCTAGAAATAATGCCTAAAAATGTTGGTCAGTACACAGCCGTACTGGTGAGCGGGGTAACACACTCGTCTAAATCGATACTAAATAGATAGTGAATACAAACAATTATATGGTGATCTTTCTACTTGAATCATGTATTCATTTTATGTCAGTGGCATGACAAGTTAAGAAAAACTATAAAGCAAGTTAAGCATGCAATATCACGACTCGCACCCAGAATAAGGGCACGAGTGGTGAACAAAGCCCAGCCTACATCGTAAGAACGACGTAGAACGTATTCTAGGTCCACAATTCTATCTAAATATCTCATACAATATATATAAGGTACCTGTCATGCCATCTCAACACTAAATAGAGGAACCATACTAATATGATAAATGATATCCAATACTCAATCATAATATCAAACTAAGGAAGATAAAGAATAATATGGAATAGAAAAGATGAAATAAGAATCACAATACATCTATAAGTCCAAACCATGAGTCTAGGCATAGACAACTCCCAAAATAATATATACACATGCCATGATTCTAAAATAAGGCTAATACAATGCCTAAAATATAAGTCTAAGCCTCATCGGTCACTGGCACTAAGTTCTCCTACTCTAGGAAAGTATCCTTAATGGCTCGTCATCCTGTAGTCCGTAGTAAGTGGGACACTGCTCCTCAAGCCAATCATCTAAAAAATATATTCAATAAGGATTGGAGCAAAGTACAAAACTCTGAAAGTAGTTTCAAATACATGGTAGTTCATATATGACAGTTAATAGAAAAGAATACAAGATAACTAGCCACAAAAAATGAAATAAACTAGAGTAAACATATATTATACTAGAAATGAAGGACATACAATAAGAAATAACTACATGTAATGGAAATAGATAAACTAGCTAATGTGCTTTAGAGTACAAGTTTGTTATGTGATCGGATTAGGTTGAACACGAATATAATATGGTAACTTGATTACACGTGTGATATGTAATCGACATGTACACGAATACACTGGACTTGATCACATAACCAACTCCTACTCTCCCATCCCCACCCAATACTTATGGATCCAATCATAACACGTTATGAACACGAATATAAGCACACATAACGCGAGCAGTGTGTGAATATGAAGTACATGATATTAATATCCGATATACACGATAAAATACATGTAAAAGAGTACCCGCTGAACACGGTAGGGGATAACATCCCATGACAGTATCCAATTAGTATCAGTCCGTGTAGCTACTGTGTCAGAATCAAGTAAATAGTTCTAAAATATGTGATATATACACTATCATGACTAAAAACTAACAGAGAGATGTACCCGCCTCTGGTCCTGAGCAAGAGGTACGACTCGGTGTCCGAGATGGTATCATACAACCATATATAGAAAATATTATATCACTTGGATGTAATGAATGAGAATGAGTTAAGAGTTAAGAATGCACTAATATGATTTTTTAGGCCATTTCTAGGTCATGCTAGTCAAACCAGGCCTCAACTAGGTGTTACCTTGGTTTAGGTCCAATTCTAGCTCCTAGGTAGATCACAAGGGTAAACTAGTAATTACTAGGTGATATTAGGTTTCTAGGTGTATAACTAAGGTAATTAGCCCATGACAATTAATATATAGCTAATATTAGACACTAATAGTTAAACTAGATATTATACTAATAATATATATATATATATATATATATATATATATATATATATATATATATATATATATATATATATATATATATACTAGATAATATATTACACAAGTTATACTTACTAGTTAGTATACTTAGTATCTAGACTAGTTACATATTCTCTAACTAATACCTTAGCTCCTAACCTTGATATCTAATATCTTAATATGCTATCACCCATACCTTTACTTATGAACACTATCTAGTTATGTCTTGGTATCATGGATACCTCACACTATAGGCTAATACCCATTCCCTCTACTGAACCAAACCATACAACAACTTGCTATTATACCTACATTTCTAACCCCTCTCAGGTTTGCAGTAACACTTACCCTTTGTTTACATTGCCAAATGCCCAAGGTTGGTGGATTGCAGACTGGAACAATCCCTTCCAAGCTTTCTGCAATGGAGTATCTTTCCCCCACTGTTCCTGACACCAACACTCATGGATACTCCAATCCAAAACCCATGATACTATCTCAAACCTAGATATAAACCCCTCTTGTTACTCCTACACTTCATGTACCCATGTATCTATAAGGATATATCTATACCTCACTTGTACACTTACTAGGATATGAAGATACCAATCTACCCAAGTATCTAACACTTAGGCATAACACACACACACACACAACATCCCTTCATACTTACAACACCTAAATAACAATCCACATACAATAACCAATTCACCCAGACCTGTATAGGCCTACACACTACACTGCAGCTGCTTGATCCAGATATTCCCTATCTCCTACTTACACATCTGAACTTGAATTGCTTGAGCCCCAATTATTTCCAGTTTTATACTGCAAAATGCAGTACAGTTGACAACCAAAACTGTAACTGTAATTGCTCATACCCGAGCATGGTCCAGTTGCTACTTATTTGGACTGCTTCACTCCCAAACAGTATACAGTTGCCCTCCTATTGATACTGCTATATTATACTACTTTACCTGGCAGTCATGATGTTATTGCCATCAATTCCCCCTCTTTAAACCTGAACCCGAGCATCCATCTGCAGGAACCCCCTCAACGCCCTCTGCATTTGCTGTATATATTACCTAAGATTTAACTCTCGAGTTCCCCCTCTATGGTACAACTGCTGCTATTACTTCTCATTGTTGTTATTGTTGTTGTTTTTGTTGTTGTTATTGTTGCTCTACTTTATTACCTACTGCTGCTGCCATAACTCGATTGCTTCACCTGCTGCTACTAGTTGTTTAATCTCAGGTCTGAACAAACCTGGGGTTAACCTCCTTTAGCCACTGCCCTTGCTTGCCACCCCTTGCACCTCACATTATGCACAATCACTCAACACCTCCAACTGATACCATATGCCATAATCCTCTTGCACATGTGCACAACTAATAGGATATACATATCACTCCTCCTTCTCAGGTATGTTGCAGACCTTCTTAAAATAGTTTTCCAAACTGAAACACAACTCCTTCTAACCTTGCTACCCCTTAGCATAGTTCCCTTTTACCTTGTGTGTTCCATACCCCACTCCACACGTACTAACACCCAGCTTAAATTCACAAACTAACTCCATATATATAACTTTAGTGTATTTGTGAAACCCCAATTTTTAATAAACCGTATTAGTTATTTTTTTATTATTTTATTTTAATTATAGTAATTATGTGCTAAATAGAGAAAATAGATATGATTCAACTTTTATTTGAGATATTTGTGCATCTAGGGGATTTTTGGAGCCATTATAAATTTTCTCTAATTTATTCCATGTAGGAGATCCTGTGGACAGTTGCTAGCTTAATGGTGTGCACAAATATATTTTTTTAGAATTTTATAGGTATATATATGTATATATATAATTATATATATATATATATATATATGTATATATATTAGTTATAAAGTAAAAGAAAAAGAAATATAAAAAGGGTTTGGATACTTAATGGATTCAAACCCAAACCCGCAACCCATGCCCAAACCCAAAAGTAAAACTTAGAAACTAAGAAAGCAAAGAAACAAAGAAGGAAAGAAAGAAAGCAGCAGCAGTAAAGTAAGAATAGAAAGTAAGAAAGAAAGGAAAGAAGAATAAGAAAAAATAGCGGCAACAGCAGTGGTATTGAATACCACTGCACCCCCCCTTCCGTGTATACACCCCCCCGCCGACTCTCTCTCTCCCTATATATATTAACCCAAGCCCCAAAGCCCTAACTCTAATCCTCCCTCTCCACCTCGACGCTGCCGTCGACCGCCCCAGGCCCGCCACCATGCGCCGGAGCCGCCGGCCGCACACCGCGACGCTGCACGCACGAGACAGAAACTGATGAACAGCGTACCTGTGTTCATGTCCCGTTTTTTGTCTCCTCGCTCGACCAAACTCAATCCCGTCTTCACCGGTATGATCCTCACCTATCCCCCTTCCATATTTGTATGTTAGTTTATCTCGAACAGCGTGCCAACCTAGGTAAAATTGACGTCAAGTCGAAGAAAAATGATCACTTTCTAAATTCCAGAAATTATGTTGCAACCACCCCTGTTCTCAGACTCGTATCTCCCACCACAGAGATTCGAATCCAGTTTTTCTTGTTGGTATGAGAAGACCACTTAACCTAGTTTATTTTTTGTCAAATATAATATTTTATTTGTTGCTGTATGTTAAAATAAAATAGGTAGAAAAACCCAAAAACTTACTTTTTCTAAAATTTCAAAATTGTGAAACGGAGCGCGCCCTGCCAAACGGGACCGCCCCGCTGTGTACCAAGTATACCAAAAGGTACACGTAGTGTACCCGGTCGTATAGGAATTTACAAAAACTAATTTGGACGCGTGTGCGCGTCGGAATCAGCATGTATCCGCAGCAAATTTTTAGTGTCGTAACTTTTACAAAAGTCGTGCGCATTTTATGCATACTCGTCAGAATGCGACAAAACTTACGCTATTAGACTCGTGGGATCACGTCGGTCTTGTGGCTCAATTTTTATGAAATTCTAAGATAGTTGACCAAGTCGCCAATTGGCGGGCCCCACAATTGACTTTTTGGGCAAAATTGTGTTCGGCTCATCGGAATTCACATCTGGATATACCGTTGAGTTCGTAATGACATTTAGAGTTTGTTTGACCTATAACTTGTTCCTTTTAGAGACCTTTACCCCTGGTACGCTTTTTGGTACAAAGTGGGCCACTGGTGGACCACGATTTGACCGAAATTACCGTTTTTTTCCTGTGTCCAAATTGGACGAAAGGATAGTGTTTTATAGCTATTTTGTTTATTTTGGGAACGTTGGTGATATTTATTTCAGCATCCGGAGACGTTCATTCTGAGGCCATAGTTTCTGACTTTTGGTATTTGACATCTGGACGTTACATTTTGCAGTTCTCTTGCCAGGCAAGTATACCTTGCCATGTTGTACTGTTTAAATTCTAAATTATTAATTGCATGTTTATATTATATAACTGTGCGCATCCGAGAGAGACTCGGGTGCAGTCAACGAATGCGTTGACGTTAGGACTTGTGTCTGACCTAGTATCTAGTAGACCCACCTAAAGTTACGGAGTTATTGGTATGACTCCCCAGGCCTTGACACGTATCATTACACGTCACAGAGTGAGTTCATGTAGGGACGCGTGCCTCATGCATGACTGGCTATCAGTGTGAGCAACACGTGTAACGATATTTAGCTAGTTGTTTATTTCTATAGAGACTTGCATTATAGTACAAGATATCCACGTCGTGTTCACGACTTGTATATCTACATTGGGCGGGAAGGACGACTAGTAGGCGTATGGGACACCCACTCCTTCTATGCAGATACCGCACTCGACGGAGTGATACGGACGTATATATATATTGCAGATACCACTTTCTTTAGAGTGTTGGGCGTCACTTGTTATTTTTGCAGATACCACACTCTAAAGAACGTTGGACGTTATACTATTTCAGATACCATGCTCCTCAGAGATGGACGTTATTATTGCAAAGTGCCCTTGAATGGGGACATATGTGGCATATATTAGCCAGTCATGACGATTGGTGAATTACGTCTGCATATGTCTAGCCTACACTTTTCCCTGCGTACTAAGTTGTCCTCAAATTGCATTCACTTAGATGGTTAGCACACCCCCTTTATTTATTCAGTATTTACTTTATGGCATGCTTCTATGTATCTTGTTATGTCCCTCTGAGGACCTGATCCCTTTCCAGGTGTAGATGTTCATGAGTATTCGCAGGAGCGCAGATCCGGACAGGCTACTTATATTCCGAGGAGGTCTTCTCTTCGAGCCTCGTGATGGTTAGATGTTGTATTTATATGGGATTTATTTTGTTCATTTTATATTCTATTTCGGTAGTGTATTTG
Source organism: Iris macrosiphon (assembly GCA_036927795.1). Classification (NCBI taxonomy): domain Eukaryota; kingdom Viridiplantae; phylum Streptophyta; class Magnoliopsida; order Asparagales; family Iridaceae; genus Iris; species Iris macrosiphon. Next base: position 167,646,458 of record JAYESA010000004.1, read on the forward strand.
TTTTCACCCGACTGTCATTCTTTAGATACTTTATATTGAGATCTAGTTACATGGTTATTAGTTATTCATTTATATTTGATTTCTGTGGATGAGATTTAGATTATACCCTGTGACTTGTGATAGTTTTACCACCTGTGAATTATTGTTCATTATACAGCGTATGTATATATTATGGTTTCCATATATTGGAGTTGCCATATATAGAGGCGGTTGGCATACTTACGTGTGCTAGTCCTACGTATTTTGGGACTGGGGCATGACATATTTTTAGTGGTGGCCCATGCAGGTCAGAGCATATTGTCTCGGTTACGTTACTGTACCGAGCAAGCCTGCAAATAGGATTAGAGTATAGGATCTCATCCATAATTGACTATGACTCATCTTTCTTCCAATCCATTCCATTTGAATAATCGCATCTTGCTTGAATCATGTCCTTCCCTAATATTCTTTGAGTATAGCCCTGCTAGAATAGAGGAATCCTTGTTGATAGGATGATACTTAGGGTAAGATTCCTATTAAGAATACAACTAGGGCATTGACAAATCATTAAGTTTAGGATACTTAATGAACCATAGCCTTCCGTATTACCTAATGAACCCTAGCATCACTTACCTATAGATTAATTTACCATTATCCTTTGATGTAATTACGTATGACTTGAGAGTAGTATAAATACTACTAGGATTAGTTTAAAATTTAACCATAGTGTTTGACCCTAGTATTGAGGAGCCAATAGAAATCCAAGGGTAAACATTAGGACTGAGCCTAGTTTTTCATGGTAAGATAGTACTAGAAAGCTACAACTTTAGCACCTTGTCTTATAGTAGCCGAACAATGCCTTAGGAAGCCATGAGGAATGGATAGAATATTCCCTTGGTCATACCTCGAACACAGAGATTAGTATACCACTTTTTTCTTAGAAAAACCATGACATTATCTAGAGTTCCTCTATTTTAATTTCGTATCTTGTTTCCTTGCAACCTTAACGCTCGCTAGTTGTGCCACGACTAATTATGTTCTTCTATTCTTCATCTTTCAATTCGTGCCACCTGACGCTTCTGACTATAAGACCAAGCAATTTTATTTTATGTTAGGATATATAGTTTGCTAGGATTACAGTGGTTACTCTTGAATTTTGAATTATGTGATACTTAGTTAGAACTTGATAGTTTAAGTTATTCTTGCAGATTATGACCTAATGATTATCTCTTAGTTTTAAATCGCGTAACTTGTACCATACCTCGATACGAGTTATATACCCTTTTTTTTTCCCTGAGACCAGTAACTTTTTCTTTCTTACTATAGACACTTGTTCTATAATCACTGCGATTAAGATTTAAGATGACCATTATAATGCAATAGAAGACCTTAATGAGTACCAAGATCCTTTCCTCGTATACCTTAATAAGAGTTCTACTTTATTTACCAGAACCAGGTTATTTTGTAGGATCTCCTTTAAGGTAGTTACAGTATTAGCTTATTAATTTAAGTTGGATACTATGCCTCACAACCTAGTAACACCTAGTCCTCTTGACTCATTATTGCAGTGTAACTAAATGACATTAATTGTATACTAGCATAAGACGATAGTGTTTATTAAGACTGTAGAACGTGAAAGGCCATACCCCTATGTGGTCGACTAGCGACTTAGACAAGGAGTTAGAATAACAACTGTAGAGATTGTAGAATCTTGTCTTTTTGTGAATTTAAATTATTTGTAATTTCACTCATCATAATCTAGCGTACTTATATTTGTTGTACTATCTTGACTTATGCTGCTATTATAGCCTGGTTTTGCAAGCTTATTCTTTATTAAGCTTGTTCATGATATATGTATTATTGGAGTACTACACTAATATATTTCAGAATCAGTGTATTATGGTCTGATCAACCATAGTGCGCTTGGTTCGCCCTTTGCATAACTACTTTACGTGAATTGAGATATATAGTAATTAGTGGATGAATGTACTTGCCCTCTAGATATGTCTGAGCATATCGTATCAGTTACATAACTATACTGATACGAACATGTGAATAGGAATTACCAAAATAGGATTTCAATCCACAACTACCTTGACAATTCTCATTGAATTCTTTAAACGCCTTGATCCCCACACTTCTAATCTATTATCTTCCCCTTGAACTCTTGATTATTGTTTTCCATCTTTCCTTATTTTGGAAAGATGAAACCTCGTGCTTAGTATAAGTACGAAAAGTGTATTGTTTCTGTAAGCCATTTCTGTTTGTTTCTTTGGAAAATTTCCAAACTCTATTATTAGATTTGATTTCAGTTTAAAATTATGCTACCTTTAGAATGACCCTTCACTGTCTACCTATATTTTATTACCTTCCTAATACATGCATCACTATGGCAGCATAAATTTTTTTGCCTCGTAACTTGGGTCAAGTTCAGAACTCAAGTGTTTCGATAAAGAATGTATTATTTTGCTGTCAAGAGTCTAAATAGATTTCATCTGGATGGACAATTGACTGACTCCTGAATGGATAACATCACCTATGAACTGGTTGACTTGTAAGGATCAAGAATTCATATGGACCGACGAGTGTCAAGCAACTTTCGAGGAATTGAAGAAGCGACTAACCACAGCACTAGTATTGACTATTCCATCAGGATCAGGAGGTTATGTGATCTACAGTGACGCATCAAGGAAAAGTTTGGGATGCGTATTGATGCAGGATGGCAAGGTAATTGCGTATGCATCTAGACAATTATGAGTGCATGAGAAGAATTATCCAACTCATGACCTGGAACTTGTAGCCGTTGTATTTGCTCTGAAGCTATGGAGATATTACTTATATGGGAAATAAGTAGAAATCTATACAGACCACAAAAGTCTCAAGTACGTCTTCACGCAGAAAGAGTTAAATATGAGACAACACCGATAACTTGAATTAATTTTGAGATAGAGCTACATTACCACCCAGGCAAGGCTAACGTTGTAGCAGACGCGTTAAACCGGAGGCCAGCAGCTTATTTCTTGACAGCACAGAGAGAATTATTGGAGGATTTGCAAGAGCTTGGCATTGAAGTAATTTTACCTGGAGTAGATGAAAAATTACGATAGGGTGATCGTCTTTATGTTCCAAATAGAGAGATTCGACAGGAGCTGATGACAGAAGCTCATAGTTCGATATATTCTATTCATCTTGGAGGTACCAAGATGTATCGTGACTTACGGCAGCACTTTTGGTGGCATAGAATAAAAAGAGAGATAGCTTGCTTTGTAGCTAAATGCCTGGTGTGTCAGCAAGTAAAGGCGGAGCACCAGAGAACAGCAGGATTATTGCAACCACTTCCGATTCTAGAGTGGAAGTGGGAGCATATCACTATGGACTTCATTACGGGTTTTCCCAAGAGTCTAAGTGGAAGAGATGCAGTATGGGTAATAGTAGACCGACTCACCAAGTCAGCATATTTCTTACCTTTTAGAGTTGGCCAGTCTACAGAAGCTTTAGCTGACTTATGTATCAGACAGATCGTAAGATTGCACGGTATACTAGTCAGCATTGTATCATACAGGGATTCGTGTTTCATATCACACTTTTGAAAGAGCATACAAGAAGGTCTTGGAACTCGTCTAAAGATCAGTACATCTTATCAACCGCAGATATATGGGCAGTCAGAGCGTACTATTTAGACTTTAGAGGATCATGGGAGGACCACCTACATCTTGTGGAAGTTTTCTTACAATAATATCTATCAAGCGAGTATCCAGATGGCTCCGTTTGAAGTATTGTATGAAAAAAAGTGTAGGTCTCATGTGTGTTGAAGTGACATGGGAGAACGTCAGATTCTGGGACCAGAGTTGGTGGTCAACACCGTAAAGACAATTAAGAAGATACAAAGACACTTGCGAGTAGTGCAAGACAGACAACAGCAGTGGGAAGGCCTTCACTGTCGTCCCTTGGAGTTCAAGGAGGGCGATCATGTCTTCTTGAGGATATCACCTACCATAGGCACCATTCGATTCAGAGGGCACGACAAGTGGAGTCCAAGGTATATTGGACCGTTGACGTGCTAGAAAGAGTGGGAGTAGTAGCATATCAACTTGCGCTACCACCTTCACTTGAGAGAGTACTTGATGTATTCCATGTGTCGCAACTCAGGCGATATGTGACAGACAACAGTCATGTTCTCGACCATTCAAAGATCACCATTGGGTCGAGCTTGTCATACCAACAACAATCCGTGGGAATCTTTGATCGTCGAGAGAAAGAATTAAGGAACCAGTCTATTCCCTTGGTCTGTGTGGCATGGAAGCATGGCGCGCCAGGAAAATCTACTTGAGAGCACGAGGACGACATGCGCAAGCATTTTTCGAACCTATTCGTTGACCAAGGTATGAGATTATTTTGTTAAATTTATATCTTATGCCGTCCTTGACTTTCTACCGTGGCTTAGTTTTAATTTCGAGGACGAAATTCTTATAAGTTGGATAGATTGTGAAACCCCAATTTTTAATAAACCGTATTAGTTATTTTATTATTATTTTATTTTAATTATAGTAATTATATGCTAAATAGAGAAAATAGATTTTATTTAATTTTTATTTGAGGTGTTTGTGCATCTAGAGAATTTTTGGAGCCATTATAAATTTTTCCTAATTTATTTCATGTAGGAGACCCAGTGGACAGTTGCTAGCTTAATGGTGTGCACAAATATATTTTTCTAGAATTTTATAGGTATATATATGTATATATATAATTATATATATATATATATATATGTATATATTAGTTATAAAGAAAAAGAAAAAGAAAAAGAAATAGAAAAAGGGTTTGGATCCTTAATGGATCCAAACCCAAACCCGTAACCCATGCCCCAAACCCAAAAGCAAAACTTAGAAACTAAGAAAGCAAAGAAACAAAGAAGGAAAGAAAGAAAGCAGCAGCAGCAAAGTAAGAATAGAAAGTAAGAAATAAAGGAAAGAAGAATAAGAAAAAACAGCGGCAGCAGCAGTGGTATTGAATACCACTGCACCCCCCCTTCCGCGTATACACCCCCCCGTCGACTCCCTCTCTCCCTATATATATTAACCCAAGCCCCAAAGCCCTAACTCTAATCCTCCCTCTCCACCTCGACGCCACCGTCGACCGCCCCAGGCCCGCCGCCATGCGCCGGAGCCGCCGGCCGCACACCTCGACACCGCACGCACGAGACAGAAACTGATGAACAGCGTACCTGTGTTCATCTTCCGTTTTCTGTCTCCTCGCTCGACCAAACTCGACCCCGTCTTCACCGGTATGATCCTCACCTATCCTCTTTCCATATTTGTATGTTAGTTTATCTCGAACAACGTGCCAACCTAGGTAAAGATCGACGTCAAGTCGAAGAAAAATGATCACTTTCTAAATTCCAGAAATTATGTTGCAACCACCCCTGTTCTCAGACTCGTATCTCCCACCACAGAGATCCGAATCCAGTTTTTCTTGTTGGTATGCGAAGACCACTTAACCTAGTTTATTTTTTGTCAAATATAATATTTTATTTGTTGTTGTATGTTAAAATAAAATAGGTAGAAAAACCCAAAAACTTACTTTTTCTAAAATTCTAAAATTGTGAAACGGAGCGCGTCCCGCCAAACGGGACCGCCCCACTGTGTACCAAGTGTACCAAAAAGTGTGCACAGTATATCCGGTCGTGTAGAAATTTACGAAAACTGATTTGAACGCGTGTGCGCGTCAGAATCAGCATGTATCTGCAGCTAATTTCCAATATCGCGACTTTTACAAAAGCCGTGCGTATTTTGTGCACACTCGTTAGAATGCGAAGAAACTTGCATCACTGAACTCGTGGGATCGCGTCGGTCCTGTGACCCAATTTTTATGCAATTCTGAGATAGTTGACCAAGTCGCCAATTGGCGGGCCCTACAGTTGACTTTTTGGGCGAAATTGTGTTCGGCTCATCGAAATCCATATATCGACATACCGTTGAGTTTGTACTAACATTTAGAGTTTCTTTGGCCTATAATTTGTCCCTTTTAGAGACCTTTACCCTTGGCACATTTTTTGGTGTAAAGTGGGCCACTCGTGGACCCCGATTTGACCAAAATTATCGTTTTTCTCCTGTGTCCAAATTGGACGAAAGGATAGTATTTTCTAGCTATTTTGCTTATTTTGGGAAAGTTGGTGATGTTTATTTCAGCATCCGGAGACGTTCATTCTGAGGCTATAGTTTCTGACTTTTGGCATTTGACATCTGGACGTTATATTTTGCAGCTCTCTTGCCAGGCAAGTATACCTTGCCATGTTGTACTATTTAAATTCTGAATTATTAATTGTATGTTTATATTATATAATTGTGCGCATCCAAGAGAGACTCGGGTGCAGTCAACGAATGCGTTGACGTTAGGACTTGTGTCTGACCTAGTGTCCAGTAGACCCACATAAAGTTGTGAAGTTATTGGTATGACTCCCCAGGCCTTGACACGTATCATTACACATCACAGAGTGAGTTCATGTAGGGACACGTGCCTCATGTGCGACTGGCCATCAGTGTGAGCAACACGTGTACCGGTATTGTAATCCCCCTGATTTTCAAAGAATTTTTTTTTTTTGAATTTTTCACCTATTGCTGGAATTACTGTGATTTTTCTGAATTTAAAACCATGTTCTTTAATTATTAAAGGATTTTTTAATGTTAATAAATAATATTAAAATATTATGAAAATGATATTTTATGGTGTAAAATGAAAAACTAGAAATAGGGTAATTTTCCGGGAATTTATTGGACCCCGGATGAATTTTTAAAGCCCTAAATACTAATTAAATATTAAATCAATTTAAATCCCAAATAAACCGGGTTTATTTAACTGAACCGGACCGGGTTTATTTTAAACCCAATCGGGTCGGATCCGGGTTTAACCCAGACCCGAACCCGATAGCCCGAACCCGACCCGCATTTTTATTTCGGATCGGGCCGGATCCGTAGACCCGACCCGACCCGGCATCAAAACCCGACCCGAACTCCTTCATCTCCCCAAACGCCTCCCCCGACTGTTCCCTCCCGCCGCCGGAACGCCCGCCGCCGCCGGCCGACTGCCCCGCTTCCCCTACCTGCAACTGCCAGAGACCCTCCGCCTCCCTCTTCCCTCACCGTCCGCCTCTTCCCCTCCGCTTCTCTCCTATATAAATCCCCTCCCGCATCCAGCCGAAACCCTAGCCATTCCCAGCTCCGGCGAACCACCCTCCAGCGCTGCCGCCAGCCGCTCGCCTCGCCGAAGCCAGCCCGCCCTAGCCAGCAACCGCCGCAGCTACTTCTTCTTCCTCCTCCTCTTCTCCAGCAGCCCGGCCCTCCTCCGGTCTCCTCTCTCCGCCCTCCTCCAGACCCCGAGCCCTCCAGCACCGACCGCCCTCTTCAGCACGACTCCGGCCACGACCCAGCCCTGCCGCCTTCCGCCTCAGCGCCGCCCAGCTCCGGCGAGGAAGCCTTGAACCTTAAACCTAATTTTCCAATCGGACACAGCAGGACACAGAAGGCCGGACACAGAAAAACCCTAACCCTAGTGAACAGTACTCGGACACAGTGAATCGCGTGTCGGACACGATTCAAATTCGGTTTTTAAGCCCACTTCAGGTACCCGTAACTTTTTACTCGTAACCCCGTTTTCAATTCCGTCTTTTGCGTTGCGAAGCCGGTATGACCCTCTCGGTGCCCGGACAAACCGCTCGGGGCATCGCGTCCTGTGGTGATCGCACACCGCGATCCAAAAACAGGAAAAACCAGACCCTGTTTCACCCCGGAATCAAGTACGCCCCGCCAAACGGGACGACTTGGTCACGTACGGTCTTTACCGATACGTCAGCGTCGTTGATACGGACGTGCGGGTTTTCGCAGAAGCTGATTTGGATGTGCGTGCACACCGGAATCAGTGCGTATCCGCGGACAACGCTCCGTATCCGTAATTTCTGTTTCTCGCTGTAACTTAGTGTACACAAGTCAGATCGAGACGAAACTTGCGCCATCGGACTCGTAGCAATACGCTGGTCCTGTGGGTCAAGTTTGGTTCGATTCTGAGAACGTTGACAAAATCGTGTGTCGTGGGCCCCACAGGCTCCACTCGACGGGCGATTTTGAGAACGGCTCATCGGAATCCAATTCTGGAAGTTCCGTTGGGTTCGTATCATCGTTCCTGACCTGTTGACACTAAGTTGGACTATTTTTGAGACCTTTGACCCTGGCGCATTTTTCGGTGCAAGACGGCCCACATTTGGACCCCGCCTTGACCCGAAAATGATGTTTTTGCCCTTGTCTCCAAATTGGACTCAAGGACAGGCGTTCCTAGCTGATTGAAGTGTTCTGGATCTAATGGTGATATTTGTTTCAGCAACCGGAGCAGTCCCTGCAAATCCAGCTATTGCCAGAGCTACAATTGGAGCTGAACATCCAGGCAAGTGTACCTTGCCATAAATGTAGTTTAATAATTCATTTTCTCTAGATTTATTTTCTTGTGATTGATGTACTTGCTCAACCCTAGGGCCGTGTGACTTGCTTAACGTCTGATCATAGTCGGGTGCCAACACCGTACGCGGGGTTGGGCAATGTCATTTAGTGATGGATATTCGAGACCCTTTTCTTGTGCTTGTTTATCAAGTACACTATAACCCAGGACACCTGACACAGAGCATGAGACAGAATCTTCCTGAAATATTCAAGGTGATTCTGTGTAGGTTCCAGGATTTATGACTTAGACATTGCATTCCTAGACATTTTGTTCATAGACATAGTATGACTTACTGCATTAGATATGATCGTACGTGTCGTGGACATGAGGCATCGTGGACAGGATATGTATGATTACATTGGGTGGGGAGAGACACACAGGCTACAGGCTGATTATATATATATTCATAGTAAACACATAGTAAAATTCATAGTATAGCTGCTACCGGCTCCCCGACACAGAGCTTGTAGTGGTATCAGCCTAAGTTTTAGTGATGCTCTCAACTTGCATTTCACATAGATGGTTATATAGTTGACCCTATTGTTTCATTAACTGCTTTACTGCATTTATTTTGGCTTGTGCTTTCTTGTACCTTGCTATGTCCCCTGAGGACCTGGATCCGGATTATGTCCCCAGGATTTGCAGACGAGGTTTATCCAGAGGTCTACGGAACAGGTGCTCTTCACGGAACAGTACCCGTAGCTGAGGACGAGGTGATCGCTGAGGACTTCTCCTGAACCATTGCTTCGCCATGCTCAGTCGTTATTTCCTGTTTAATTAAACTCTTTAATTTCTGTTTATGAGATCATTGTACCAGACTTATATCGGGTTGTTCCCCGAATACTTTGCTGAGACTGGATGTTTAATTTACTTTCTTTATTGCTGTTGATTTATATTCTTTTCTGTGGATGAGATTAGTTCTAAATTATTGTTATAGACCTTATATACAGCTTAAGTATGTCCGATGGATCCATTAAATTGGGTTTGTCCATCGGTGCATGCTGCTGGCCATTGCCACGCTTCTCTAGTCCCTCGTCATTTTGGGACTGGGGCGTGACAGGTATTTAGCTAGTTGTTTATTTCTATAGAGACTTGAATCATAGTACGAGATGTCCACGTCATGTTCACGACTTGTATATCTACATTGGGCGGGGAGGACGACTAGTAGGCGTATAGGACACCCACTCCTTCTATACAGATACCGCACTCGACGGAGTGATACGGACGTATATATATATATTGCAGATACCACTTTCTTTAGAGTGTTGGGCGTTACTTGTTATTTTTGCAGATACCATACTCTAAAGAACGTTAGACGTTATACTATTTCAGATACCATGCTCCTCGGAGATGGAAGTTATTATTGCAGAGTGCCCTCGAATGGGGGCATATGTGGCATATATTAGCCAGTCACGACGATTGGTGAATTACGTCAGCATATGTCTAGCCTATACTTTTCCCTGCGTACTAAGTTGTCCTCAAATTGCATTCACTTAGATGGTTAGCACACCCCCTTTATTTATTCAGTATTTACTTTATGGCATGCTTCTATGTATCTTGTTATGTCCCTCTGAGGACCTGGTCCCTTTCCAGGTGTAGATGTTCATGAGTATTCGCAGGAGCGCAGATCCGGACAGGCTACTTATATTTTGAGGAGGTCTTCTCTTTGAGCCCCGTGATGGTTAGATGTTGTATTTATATGGGATTTATCTTGTTCATTTTATATTCTATTTCGGCAGTGGATTTGTTTCCATCCGACTGTCATTCTTCAGATACTTTATATTGAGATCTAGTTACATGGTTATTAGTTATTCATTTATATTTGATTTTTGTGGATGAGATTTAGATTATATCCTATGACTTGTGATAGTTTTACCACTTGTGAATTATTGTTCATTATACAACGTACGCATGTATTATTGTTTTCATATATTGGAGTTGCCATATATACAGGCGGCTGGCATGCTTACGTGTCCTAGTCCTACGTATTTTGGGACTTGGGCATGACAATATTATATATATATATATATATATGAGCACAACTCAATCCACAAATCAAACACTTGGTGTGCATTCCCAAGTGTCATACCGTAGCTCATGATACGCTTGCGATACGCTCTCATAACACCATAATACACTCTCTAAACTTTATGAACACAACTAATATACTAAATATTGTATATATATAATATATATATATATATATATATATATATATATATATATATATATATATATATATATATATATATATATATATATATATATATATATATATTAGCTATTTAGATGCAATGAGTAAACTTTGGCTTGCTAGAGCCCACTATATTTGCAAATATTCCTCCTACTATACTGTATCACGACCAATCGTGATACACACTCACCGTATCCAATTATGGACACTTACGCCCTTTCGAATCATGTTCCTCACTCTAAAATCACCTAAGAAATATTTTATCAAACACCGAATAGCCCAAACTCGGATTTCCTCCAATTTGGCCACAAAAGTCAATATAACTTCCACAATAGGCCTCATATGAACCTAGTTCTTCTTTCTATGGGTAGTATTTAGCCATGGAAGAGTTTCTTATGGTCAAATGCATTATTTAGAACCTAATTTGAAGAGAAATTCCAGAATTATATCTATCGGGAGATGGATTCAGAATACAAAGCCAAATAGACATAATTAGGACACATGCTCTTAGCCAACTCCTTCTCCAAGTGCTCCTTGTAATCCAAGCTTCTAGGCTCCTTAAATATTGAGAATAAAAGGGATTGAGAGTGATTTGAGAGGGATTGGTAGAGAGATGAGTCTATTTGTGGAAGAACACAATTGGGGATCTAAATTGGAGTGTAATAAATAAGAGGAGAGAGAGACCCCCTCCTTATAGGGCCGGCCATGTCCCCTCTCCCAAGCAATGTACATTGACATGAATACCCCTATTGGGTTGTCATGAAGAAGGGTTTAATTATAGGAATCTTCTATTCCTAATGAATATTAATCTAATTTTCTAATTAATGAGAGGGGTGACTTAAATGAGTCTAAAGTGGCTAGTCCAATATTAGGTTCATGAGTCATGTCTAGTCTAGTTAGGTCCACTATTGTCAAATCCAATAATAGGCTAGTCTACTAATAAATAATATTAAATATATTATATAAAATATAATACCAAATACAAATAATGTAAAATGATAAAATATCTCTCTCCCGGAAAGTGGTAGTTACAATCCTACCCCCTTTAGAAAAATTTTGTCCTCAAAATTTAAGGAAGAACTAGCACTAGGACAACACAAACACGATCAAGGAATATAGAATACTTTACTCTAGGATAGGTAATGCTTACTCAACTCCCCTTCCTAGGAGTATCACTTAACCCTCATGTTTCACAAAATCTTGATTCTCATTACACATAACTTGAAGTTTCCAGTTCAAGTTCTTACATTGTTCTTGATACATTAACCTTTATTATATCCTTATGATCTGTCATTACCTCTATTATATCCTTATGATCTGTCATTCTTAATATTTAAAAAATTTATAAACTCGGTGGATATTATTTTTCTTTATCCCTTAATATTTCTCTTGTCGTTTCTAGCTAATTCTATGATCCTCTGTACACAATTGCAAACTTCTTGTAAAATATTGTTACCCCAAATTTTCAATCGTGCCTATTAAAAAGCCTATCCTTTCAAAAATCCTACTCCATTAAAATTTTTAACTTTTATCATTCATGTTTCGATCCGAATCATTATTCTCCTAACAAGATTCACATCAAAGCATTATCCAATTTCTCTCTAGAATTATAATCCTCAAAATACTCATCTACGAAGTTCAATCTCCCATGTTCATGTGTGCAATTTCGTTGTCAAAACCATTCCTTTATCATTAATTCTATCTCATATCCAAGCTACTATCTTCAGACAAAATAGATATCCCTATTATGTGATAACCAATTCCTCTATTCCTTCAAAACTTAATTTTGCTCAATCATTTTTTTTAATTTTATCACCAATGCTTCGATTTCCAAATACCATTCCTTCTAATAAAATTACTCCAGGGATCCGCCTTATTTTTCCTTACCCTCCTATAATTCTGACCTATGAAGTCCTATCATCAGTGTTCCTGCATTCAGTTCCCTTGTCAAATACTTCTTTATTATCTTTATTATCTTTTATACCCATTTATGCTAACCAATTATCATAGACTTGCAATCTCTATAAAGAGTTCTACCTATGAACTACCTCTCAAAATATCCTAATAAGAATCGAACTACTAGAATAAACAATAATACAGTCAAAATGGTATGACAAATATTATAATGGACCTGATACAATTCAATACAAGGATGGAGTCACAGAGAGAGATGATAGATGGTAGAGAACTTTATTCTAGATTTTTTGCTCGGTCTCCTCAAAAGTGACTATTCCTCAAGACTCATTCCTTTACTTCCACATAACCTTGCGATCCTCTATCAGTTTTCGTAATCTTTAATCTCCTATGAAAATTCTGACTTCCTCAACTTGTACCTATAGCTAATCCATATCCTTAAGTTAGTTTGTACCCTCTAATCAAATTCGATCCCTTCTCTTAATCTCAGTTTATTCTTTGTATTCCTCAAAATTTCTAGATCCCCAATGTTTAACGTTTCTATCAACTTCTTAACTTTCACCAATAATGTATGTCACTATACTAAATCTTGACCTCGAATTATTTATATCTTTCAATCTTCATCTACCAATTTAACCTTATGATCTTAAACTCCTTAGTTCAAAATTTTATCGTCGATTATCATTTTCCAAATTTAAATTTATCCAAGAATCAATATGTCCCCCTTTATTTACTAATCCTTAGTTTTATTGTGCAACTCTATTTTACCATCTTGATAACTTCTGATTCATCAAATCAAAATTTAATTTGTGACATCATTCCCAATACTTCTTCAATCCTTAAGAATCAAATCTCAAAAGTATTTAAAATATATCACCTATATACACTTATCTGAATTTATACCCTCGAAGAGTCCTTTTTGTCAGGATATTGATGATCTTCAAACTAACTCTTACATTTCCAATTCCCTTGATTTGTCTTCCTTTGCAATTTACGTAATACCATCAATTTCCAAAATCCTCAACATCATATTATAAATATCTAAACTATTTTGCACATAACCACTTAGAATTCTAAATCCTTATTTCGTCCATTTTCCTAAAATCTCATGTTCAGTATTTATCAATTTTTCTTTATAAGTTATAACCTTAAAGTATTGGCAATCCAAAACTTAGTCATCAATCCTTCCAATTCATTCTCTTGTCCTCCTTGATCATCATTCTAAGCTTGATTTATGCAACCCTTATATATATATTCTTCGATTTCATATGTTATGTTTGCTATTATTCTCTATCTACTATATATTATGAGCATCATACCATCATCGTCAATTCACTCTCAAGAGTATCATAATGTCATCATTATCATTCATCATTATCATTCATCAATATGAATAAGCTATTATCCAAAAATATATCAAAATTCTAAATTAATTACTTTCCTCTATCCAGAGTTAGGGACACCGTATCATTTGAGTCTCCTACCATGCAACCTTCTTGCTTGCATCCTCTCCTCCATGTTCAAAGTTGTCATTTATGAGGATATAAATAAGTAGATAATAAGTTTCAATGGGGATAAGAATTCTAATGTTTACAGGAAAGGACAAATATTCAAGAATCAAATGAGTATAGAATTTCCTAGATGTGATTGAGTATTCTCTCATCCTAGAATCCTAGATCATATATCTTATCACAGGCTCACAGTAGTACAACTAAGACGTTGCACTACCACGATATCGCACTAATTGCAAAACCGGACCTGCATGAGCCACCACTAAAAATGTGTCATGATCCGCACCCGGAATAAGGGCCCAAGTGGTGAATAATGCCCAGCCTACATCATAAGAACGACGTAGAACGATGTCTAGATCCACAATACTATCTAAATATTTCATACGATATATATAAGGTACATGTCATGCCATCTCAACTCTAAATGGAAGAATAATACTAATATGACAAATGGTATCCAATACTTAATCACATATCAAACTAAGAAAGATAAAGCATGATATGGAATAGGAAAGATGAAATAAGAATCACAATACATCCACAAGTTCAAACCATGAGTCTAGGCATAGACAACTCCCAAAATAATATATACATATGCCATGAGTCTAAAATAAGGCTAATACAATGTCCAAAATATAAGTCTAAGCCTTCTCGGTTACTGGCACTAAGTTCTCCTGCTCTAAGAAAGTATCCTCTAATAGCTCGACGTCATGTGGCCCGTAGTAGGTGGGACGCTGCTCCTTAAGACAATCATCTAAAAAATATATTCAATCAGGATTAAAGTAAAGTACAAAACTCTGAAAGCAGTTTCAAATACATGATAGAGCATATATGACAGGTAATAGAAAAGAATACAAGATAACTAGCCTCAGAAAATAAAATAAACTAGAGTGAACATATATTATACTAGAAAGAAAGGACATATAATAAGAAATAACTGCAAGTAATAGAAATAGGTAAACTAGCTAATGTGCTTTAGAGTACAAGTTTATTATGTGATCGGGTTAGGTTGAACACGAATATAATATGGTAACTCAATTACGCGTGTGATATGTAATCGACATATACACGAATACACTGGGCTCGATCACATAGCCAACTCCTACTCTCCGATCCCCAACCAATACTTATGGATCCAATAATGACACGTTACAAACACGAATATAAGCACACTGAACACGAGCAGTATATAAGACAAAGTACATAATAATTAATATTCGATAAATACGATAAAATATATGTGAAAAAGTACCCGCTGAATACGGTAGGGGATAACATCCCATGATAGTATCCATTTAGTACCAGTCCGTGTAGCTACTATGTCAAAATCAAGTAAACAGTTCTAGAAGATGTGATATATACACTATCATGACTGAAAACTAATAGAGAGATATACTCGCCTCTGGTCCCGAGCAAATGTAGGCACCCTGATTTTTGGAATTTAATTTTTAAATTTATTAATATTGGTATTCTGAAATTATTGTGATTAAGGATTTATTTATTTATTTTTAGCTAATTATAATATATAATATTCATGGATTTATAATTAAGTGTATTCAATTAATTATTAATATTGTGTAGAAAATATATTTTTTGGTGTACAACTATTATTAGTATATTGTATAATTTTTATAAAATTTATTGAGGTCTAAAACTATTTTTAATGGCCACACACACACACACACACACACACACACACACACACACACATATATATATAGAGAGAGAGAAACAAAAGAAAAAGAATAAAAGAATAAAACCTAAAACCTAAACCCATTAACCCAAACCCTACGCTAAACCCTTTAACCCATTAAACCAACTCCCCTCACCCGTGCACAGCAAACCCCCTCCCCCTCTCCAATATGTATATATATGTGTAATTAAACCCTAAACCCTAATCCCACAACCGCCTACACCACCCCGTCCACCGCCGCGAACCCCCGCAGTGCCGCCGACCCCCGCCGACTGCCATCGCCTGCCGCCGTACCTACGCACCAGAGAAGTACCGTCCCCCCTCCCCCCCGTGCACAGCGCACAGCCGTGCGGTCCCTCCTTCGCGCGCAGCCTCCGCCCTCCTCGCTCATCCAATTTGCGTCCCGTCTTCGCTGGTACGTTCATAACCTAACCCTCTATGATTCTCTCCAAGCGGGATAAGTTTTCGTGCCGTGGATTGGTCAAAAAATAGTTTTAGAACTCAATAACGGTCATGCTGGTACTGTGACCCAAGTTTTGTTCTAATCTGAGAACGTTGACGAAATGTCGTTTCGTGGGTCCCACGGTTCCACATAACGGGCAATTTCGTGATCGGCTCATCGGAATCCAGTTTCGGACGTTCCGTTGGATTTATATCATTATTTTGGACTTGTAGACACTGAGTTTGATAAATTTGAAGAACTTTATCTTTGGCACATTTTTTGGTGCAAAATGGGCCATATGTGGACCTCGCTTTGACCAAAAACTATCAATTCTGCTCCTGTGTCCAAATTGGACTTATGGGTAGTCAATCCTAGCTATTTCAAGTATTTTGAGAATATTGGTGATGTTTGTTTCAACATCCAGAGGTGTACGTTGTCACGACCCACACCCGCTTTTCGGATACGAGAACGTGGCCAAGCCCAGCCTACGCCGTAGCATCGGCGGTGGATGATGGTGATTTTCAGGTGGTGGTGCTCCGCGGTGTCGGGGATGATGGAGGCGGATCAGTCGTGGAGGAGTTCGTCGAGTTGAAGTGGAGAAGAACGGGGACGAGGGTGGCGGACAGCGGGACTCGGCCGCGGTGGGGCGGTGATCAGTTTGGCTGCTCGGGCGTGGGTCGACGGGGTTGTGTCGAGGCGGTCCGGTGGGGGTGAGACGGGTAGTGTTCAGTCGAGAAGGAGGAGAGGAAGCCTTTGGAGTAGAGGATGGTCGGGGATGAAGGTCCCGTGGTGCTCCGGCTAGCAGGGATGAAGGTAGTGGCGTGGACAGTAGAGGGGTTGAGGAAGTCGGCTATAATTAGGTTTATGTGATGATAAAAATATGGGAAAAGTTGTATATATATATGTAGAGGAATAGGGTTTGATGTTGTCCTAGAAAGTTGGGCCGGTCAACCCCTCATTGGGATTGAGTTTCTTTCTACATGTACAAATTTGGAGGGCTAGGATTGTATTGTTTGAAATGGATGGCTAGGATTTGATGAGGGGGAAGGATGTTGAGTGTTGCACACTCCAAATTTATGGAGAAAATTCATATGACCGGTCAATAAAGGAAAATAGGTGTTTCTTTATGTGTTTGGTCCAAAGGGGTGTGGACACCTCAATTCACTTTTGCATAAAAGTTTCCAATAATTAAAAAATTGCACAAAGTAGAGTTTTTGGATTAAATGAGGGAAAACACCATGTTTGGTGTGATGTAATGGTTAAAAAGGGTGTGTGATATTTAGTATGAGTCTTGAAGTTGTAAATGGGGGTTTGATTTAGTGTTGGTCAAGTTGGATCCTTACACCAATTTAATTAAAATTGATGTAAATGGTATTCTAAAATTAATTAGAAGTACATATGGTTAAAATTAGGTAGGACACAAGTGTCATGGACGTAGAAAACTTAGAATAGAATATTGTCATAATTTGGGTTATACAAAATGGGTCAAGATTGTGTCTCCATTTTCGATTGGAACGCACAACGATGCAAAGTCAAATTTATTTAGAATTAAAAATAAACTTCCGTAATAAATATTGTGAGAATAAAATAAAGCACAAGAGAGCATATTTATGAGTTACACAAAGGTCAGAATGAAAGACTGGCACGTCTAGGACAAGGGTGTAAAATTTGTTGGAAGACAAAAGCTAGTATAGCGCTCCAAATATCAAAGCAACGACAAGGTACAACAATTAAATAAAATTACGGTAATAATTTATATCCTCAATAATTAATACTGAATAATACTAATTAAAATCTATAATCCTATATTTCGGTCAGGGGTTCATCTAGTGGGCTTCTAGGTCTAGTCCACTAACTCATGCATTAAAGAACACTATATGTATAATATATATATCTATACACATATCATGCAATTACTTAAAATAAATACACACAATACTTATAATAAATAAAATAACAAAAATACCCCTATCTTAGGATGTGGTAGTGACAAGTCTACCCTCCTTAGAAAAATTTTATCCTCAAAATTTAAGATCCTCAATAGTTGTATTTATTTATTTATTTTACTATCAAAAAATTCATCAAACCATATAATCATGAAGTAAATCCATATTGTTATTTCATAAAATTTTTAAAATTCTATAAATATTATATTCCTGAAAATCTTTAAATTTAAAATCAAATTCTATTCTTATCATAATCTCATCCAAAATTTTAAGTTATTAACTAAATACTCAAAAAAAAATAATGTCCAATCATCTAATTTAAATCCAATCAATGCATATTTATAAAATTTAAAATCTTATCCCAAAAATTTGAATTCAAACACCAATCCATTTGTGATCTTATTCCTATTTTTTTTCACATAATACTCAAACACTGTAATACTTACAAAGTCTTCAAATACAATATTCAAAATAATTTTTTTTAAATTTATATCTTGCAGTCAAATAAATATAACGATAATCTTCTTAAATTCCTCAAATTTTAATAACAAATTCAATCATATCTTAATCTTCATAAAAATCAGTGATTTAACAAAATCATCAATTTTGCCATATTAAGTTCTCAACTCTTTATTTTAATTAATGTTTATCCTCAAAATTTAAGGTACCTTGTCTCTCTCTGTCCAGTCATAACCTCTTCATTAATCTTCACTACGGTCAAACCCCCAACAATCAAAGTCTAAGAAAATCCTACCTACAGTCATATAATATGTAATCTAGGGAAAACATGCATGGTTATGGTCTATTTTGGCATGGTATTGCAGTCTCTGTCAGGGTGTACTACTAACTACATTCTAGCAAGAAAATTATTGATACAAGCTACGGTACTAAGAAATCAATCAATCAATAAAATAGACGAAAAGGAACAGAAGGAAAGAACAGAACGGAACCTTCTAACACAACCATAGGTTTAATGATGCATCCAAAGTTTGATACTTCTATCCCTTTGATACCATTGTTTCTACTCCAAGCACGCCCGCTACTTGCTCTCTTACCTACTGTAATTGTTTATACTAGTTGTTCTTATCACTCAAGTGCACACTAAGTGCAATACACCACACTAAGTACTACTCCCTCTAATACGACTCTAGATGGACACCCAAGTCAGTTTGCAGTTCCATCTCAAGCATGCTCAAGCCAACAGATCCTTACACATGTACATCATCTACTCATATACTAATATACATTTCTTACCCATATCTATCTAACTATATATTCACAGTCTCTAACACTCAAGGTACACACAAATACACCATCTTACTGAATATTGCACTCCCTCAACTGGGTACTAAATATTGTACTGCCTGGATTACTTGCACTATTACTTCCAATAATTTTCTATCCATATTAATTGATACACCAATATAATATTATCATACGAGGTACTTAATGTTACTAGTATATTTCTTAACTACTCCTTGATATAGAAATATTAGCACCCTTGATATAGTAACACTAGCTTCATCATTGGATTACCTCATCACACTCACTAGAACTCATGATCACTTGCACTTTCTATAATACACATGCTTTACTTCACTCTTAAAGGCACACATATGGTTCCATATCATTATTGATGTTTCAGCATCCAGAGGTGTATGTTTAGATTCTAATTTTCTATGAGCAGTTGATGGAGTTCATAACCTAAACAAGTATACCTTGCCATGATGTATCACAGTTTCTTGCCTTTATTATCTTATTAAGTTATTATAGTTATTTGATATGTGTGATGTGTGTGTTTACCCTAGGACCATGAGACGTTGCTTAGCATCCGAATAAGATTCATGTGTCGATACCATATACGGAGTCGAGTAACGTTACTTGGAGAGTTGATTCCATAATCCTATTTTTACGTACTTGCTTTACCTAGTACGCCATACCCTAGGACACTTGACACTATTTTATGTAACAAAATCTTTCTTGAGTTATTCATGATAATTCTGTATAGGCTTATATGATTCGTGATACGAGACTTGCATATTATATGGATATTATTATGACTCGTTGCACTAGCTAGAGGTCATGATCTTGCGTGTTATGGACATGAGATATTGTGGACATGAGATATGAGGTTACATTGGACGGAGAGAGATACACCATACTACAGGCTGATTATTGATATATATACTATACTTCTAGAGGTGCTGTGGCACATATACTGGAGTCGTGATACTACTAGAGGTGCCCTGGACTCTATCTCAGATCGTTGGTACCTATACTGAGTCTTGATACTACTTGCTACTATGGGATCCCCGACACAGAGCCTGTAGTGGTTTCAGCCTGAGTACGAGTGATGCTCTCGCATGCATATCATTTATATGGTTACAGTAGTTTACCCTTGAGTATGTGGTATTATACTATTTTACTATTGGCATGATGTTTCTTGTACCTTGTTACGTCCCTCTGAGGACCTGGTCCCCTGCCAGTTTTTACAGCTTAGATGGTTATGGAGCCTTTGGAGTTGCTTGTCTTGCGGACATTGGTACCAGGTACTTATATCATTCATACTAGAGTTATGGTTATTTATTCATATTGTTTATTCATCTGCTGATATAGCCTAGTTTTATAGATTCATATTTCTTTCTCGAGTCTATTCGAATTTGTGTGTTACTGGGCGACAGACTTTAGCACATGTAGCTCATTTTGTGTATTTTATTCATTGTGGATTGAGTTATAGATATTTATATTTACTTGATTACTTATATAGTGACCATTATAATACAGCTTATACGTATTCGAGTCAGACCAGAGACTGGTCGAATGCGTAGCTGACATATTACGTATTTCTAGTCCTACGTATTTTGGGACTGGGGTATTACTTGTTTTTGTGGTGGCCCATGTATGTCCTGATTAAATCGTTTCAGTTACTTTTCGGTACCAAGCGAGCCTGTAATCAGGATTAGCAGTATTAGTATCTCAATCCACAACTGATTTGAAAATTTCTTAGCATTTGATTATCGCCCTTGGACTTCATCATTATACTCGTTTATTCCCTTCAACATCCTTATTATTTTTGTCATCTCTCCATATTTCAGAGAGATGGACATTCATGCACGGTGTTTTCTCCAGAAGCAGATCCTTATCAAGGCGGAAGAAGACATGCTGGATATAAAGTTTTGAGAAGATGGTTACCCTTAGTAGGGTAGATAGATAGGTTATTCCTATATGATAGAGCTAGTGTAGATTGTTAGCATGAGAATTGAATATAGTATTGAGTTTAAGGATTAGTTGTATTACCCCCTCGACTGCATTCCTATCCTTCCTATCAAATTCTTATCTTGTGTTGCATATATGGCCTCGTACTTTTTACAACAACGATCTTTATAATTATAACAATGAGTAGATCCTTCATTTTTCTCTAGTTGTGCCTTAATTACAAAATCAATCCCTTAGTTGGTACTACTCCTTGTGTTAATATCCATATCACCATAGGTATCAGTTCTTTTCTACTCTAATCTCCATGATCTAGTCACCATGACTCGATTCTCCAAATATATACCTAATCGTGCTTTATTCAACTATGTAGACTTATCATAAATTCTTCTTATCGTGGCCTAAATTTTGGTCTCTTTGTCATCAATGTCAATAAAATATCGAAGCCTCTCTACCACCTTGCCTTAGTTAGATCCAACTCAGTCATTTCTTCTGCTTTGTTGAAGCTTGACCTATACAAGAGCAGTAATTGATGGATAGTAATTTCTCTTATAAAATTATTGATCAATAGCACACTGATAGTTTCTAGGTTCCTTTAGAAAATCCTTGATTACGGCTAGTAAATCCTAGAATTCTTGTATCCTTATTTAGAAAATAGGCCCTTCCAAAAATCTTGTTAGCATGACCATGACTTTAGTTTTGGATACTAGCTTAATTTTTATAAGTTGGGTAGATCGTAGCCCCTGGTTTTAGTGTAGGGTTATTTCTAGAAATTCAGGATTAATTTGAATTTATTTTGGTGTCAATTAGGTTAATCTCAAACGGATTAAATTAACTATTTAATTTCTGTATCCTTGATACCCTTTGTTGTGGCTCAGATATTTGGAGCATAACACTATCCTTTCCTTTCCTAAAACTTCTCCCTTATGACCTAGATTAGTCACTCTAAACCTATGATATGACTATCACTCACAAACTAGCCTTTCCATATTTTGTTTTAGTCGCACGACATTCACGACGCAATTCTACACACAAATGACACATAGATATCATTTTTTTGTTCCGGTCGATTTTAATACTCAACACCGACTCAATTCTTCTGGCAACCTTCACATTCATAAGCCTAACTGGAACCTACTCACTGGTGACACAACTGTTACTTCCAAATATACACGCCCATGCTCCATATAGACCTCCCAACATTCATAGCATATCTTCTTCTAAATCCTATATCCAACTCCGTTTTAAATGAATTAAATTATACATAAGCAACCCAAATATCTCAACCACTGATATACTCGTATCCCATTCATGCCAACCTACGTACATGACACTTGTGTTGCATTAAATTGAACCCCTTATAATATTTACATAATACAAAATATCTTGATGAGTTATATCACCTTTTGATGCTTATTGCTGAACCATTCATCGACATCCATGATATGCAATGAACAACTTCTTGGTACCATCTCACCCTAGTTGTACTTGGCTATGATATTTTCTATTGTCTTATAGACTCATGACCTAATTAGAAGCAATGAGAACTGGTAAAACTTTCTTTATAGAGTTATTGACTCATTAACTCCATGGTAGTATATAGATTTTCTTTGAAAGGCTGTGACAACGGTCACAAAATCCTTACCATCTCGAATCCCTACTTGAAGTTAGATTTTCTAAAAATCCTTAGAAATATGATCATGACAATAGTTCATACGACCAACTTTATTCTTATAAGTTGGGTAGAGCCTTGATTAAGCGTACCCTTATTCTTAGAATGCGACGTCAAACTAGGATTCTATTTGGTAACTGCATCCACATCTTTAGTGCAACCTTGCTTAACTAAATTTTTTCTACTATATTTATTTTTAATTTCGAGGACAAAATTTTTATAAGTTGGGTAAATTGTAGGCACCCTGATTTTTAGAATTTAATTTTTAAATTTATTAATATTGGTATTCTGAAATTATTATGATTAAGGGAAATTTTTTATTTATTTTTAGCTAATTATGCTATATAATATTCATGGATTTATAATTAAGTGTATTTATTTAATTATTAATATTGTGTAAAAAAGATATTTTTGGGTGTACAACTATATTAGTGTATTGTATAATTTTTCTAGAATTTATTGAGGTCTAAAACTATTTTTATGGCTACACACACACACACACACACACACACACACACACACACACACACACACACATATATATATATATATATATATAGAGAGAGAGAGAGAGAGAGAGAGAGAGAGAGAAATAAAATAAAAAGAATAAAAGAATAAAACCTAAAACCTAAAACCTAAACCTAAATCCATTAACCCAAACCCTACCCTAAATCCTTTAACCCATTAAACCAACTCCCCTCACCCGTGCACAGCAAACCCCCATCTCCTATAGGTATATATGTGTAATCAAACCCTAAACCCTAATCCCACCACCGCCTGCACCACCCCGACCACCGCCGACCCCCGCCGACTGCCGTCGCCCGCCGGAGCAGCATAGTCCCCCCCCTCCCTCCCCGCGCATAGCGCACAGCCATGCGTCCCCTCCTTCGCGTGCAGCCTTCGCCCTCCTCGCTCATCCGATTTGTGTTCCGTCTTCGCTGGTACGTTCACAACCCAACCCTCTAGGATTCTCTCTAAGCGGGATGAGTTTTTGTGCCCTGGATTGGTCAAAAAATCGACTGAAAGTCGGCCAAAAAACTGACCAAGAACAGTCCAAAATTTTGATCCAAACTTTCATGTTCATGCCCAATTTGTCACCAACCCGTTTAATATTTTTAAAATATAATTGAAGAAACTTCTTCACAATATAACCAAGATTTTTGCTATTCTTTTAGTTTTTATTAGTTTGATTTAATGGTTAAATTATTCTGGTTCCAAAACGACAAAAAATTTATTTTTAAATCACCCAAAATCTCCGATACGGGGTGCATTTCGCCAAACAAGACGACTTTGCCATGTGCAAATTGCACTAAAAGGCGCGTATCATCAACGCGGACGTGTAAAATTTTGTGAAACTTGATTTGGATATGCGTGTACACTGAAATCAACGCGTATCCGCCGAAAAGTACCGTATCGGCCTGTTCCGATACCTCGTCATAACTTCGTGTGTACTCGTCGATTCGCAACGAAACTTGTTCCATTGGATTTGCAGCATTACGCTGGTTGTTCGAATCTAAGAACGTTGATGAAACATCATTTCGTGGGTCCTACGGTTCCACATAATAGACAATTTCTTGATCGGCTCATCGAAATCCAGTTTCGGATGTTCTGTTGGGTTTGTATCGTCATTTTGGACTCGTAGACACTCAGTTTGATGAATTTGGAGAACTTTATCTTTGACACATTTTTTGGTGCAAAATAGTCCACATATGGATCTCGCTTTGACCCAAAACTGTCAATTCTGCACCTGTGTCCAAATTAGACTTATGGGTATTCAATCCTAGCTATTTCAAGTATTTTGAGAATATTGGTGATATTTGTTTCAGCATCCTGAGGTGTACGTAAAGATTCTACTTTTCTTTAAGCAGTTGACAGAGTTCAGAACCTATGCAAGTGTACCTTGCCATGATGTATCACAGTTTTTTGCCTTTATTATCTTATTTAGTTATTATAGTTATTTGATATGTGTGATGTGTTTGTTTATCCTAGGACCGTGAGAAGTTTCTTAGCGTCCGAATAAGATTCGGGTGTCGATGTCGTACGCGGAGTCGAGTAACGTCACTTAGAGAGATGATTCCACGATCCTATTTTACGTGCTTACTTTACCAAGTACGCTATACCCTAGGAAACTTGACACTATTTCATGTAACAAAATCTTTCTTGAGTTATTCATGATAATTTTGTATAGGCTTATAAGATTCGTGATATGAGACTTGCATATTATATGGATATTATTATGACTCGTTGCACTAGCTAGAGGTCATGATCTTGTGTGTTATGGACATGAGACATTATGGACATGAGATATGAGGTTACATTGGGTGAGGAGAGACACACCATACTACAGGCTGATTATTGATATATATATATATATACTTCTAGAGGTGCTGTGGCACATATACCGGAGTCATAATACTACTAGAGGTGCCCTGGACTCTGTCTCAGATCTTTGGCACCTATACTGAGTCTTGATACTACTTGCTGCTATGGGCTCTCCGACACAGAGCCTGTAGTGGTTTCAGTCTTATTACGAGTGATGCTCTCACGTGCATATCACTTATATGGTTATAATAGTTTACCCTTGAGTATGTGATATTATACTATTTTACTTTTGGCATATTGTTTCTTGTACCTTGTTACGTCCCTCTGAGGACCTGGTCCCCTGCCAGTTTTTATAGCTTAGACGGTTATGGAGCCTTTGGAGTTACTGATGGAGTTGCTTGTTTTGCGGACATTGGTACCAGATACTTATATTATTCCTACCGGAGTTATGGTTATTTATTTATATTGTTTATTCATCTGCTGATGTAGCCTAGTTTTATAGACTCATATTTCTTTCTCGAGTCTATTCGAGTTTGTGTGTTACTGGACGGCCGACTTTAGCTCATGTAGGTTATTTTGTGTATTCTATTCATTGTGGATTGAGGCATAGATATTTATATTTACTTGATTACTTATATAGTGACCATTATAATACAGCTTATACGTATTCGAGTCGGACCAAAGTCTGGTCGAATGCGTAGCTGGCATGTTACGTATTCCTAGTCTTACGTATTTTGGGACTGGGTGTTACAGCAAGAGGTACGACTCGGTGTCCGAGCTGGTGTCACACAACCCTATATAGAAAATATCATTTCACTTGAGTGTAATGAATAATAATGAGTTAAGAATGCACTAATATGATTTTCTAGGTCATTCTAGTCAAACCAGGTCTCAACTAGGTGTTACCTTGGTTTAGGTCCAATTCTAGCTCCTAGGTTGATTACAAGGGTAAACTAGTAATTACTAGGTGATACTAGGTTTTTAGGTGTATAACTAAGGTAATTAGCCCATGATAACTAATATATAGTTAATACTAGACACTAATAGTTATACTAAATATTATACGAATTATCCATATATATATATAATAGATAATATATTATACTAGTTATATTTACTAGTTAGTATACTTAGTATCTAGACTAGTTACATATTCTCTAACTAATACCTTAGCTCCTAACCATGATATATAATATCTTAATCAGCTATCACCCATACCTTTACTTATGAACACTACCTAGTTATGTCTGGGTATCTTGGATACCTCATACTATAGGCTAATACCTATTCCCTCTACTGAACCAAACCCTACAGCAACTTGCTGTTGCACCTACACCTCTAACCCCTCTCAGGTTTGCAGTAACACTTACCCTTGTGTGCATTGCCAAATGCCCAAGGTTGGTGGACTACAGACTGGAACAGTCCCTTCCAAGTTCTCTGTACTGGATTATCTTTTCCCCACTGTTCCTGATACCAACACTTATGGATACTCCAATCCAAAATCCATGATACTATCTCAAACCCAGATATTAACCCCTCTCGTTACTCCTACACTTCATGTACCCATGTATCTATAAGGATATATTTATACCTCACTTGTACACTTACTAGGATACAAAGATACCCATCTACCCAAGTATCTAACACTTAGGCATAACATACACACACACACACACAGACACACATCCCTTTACACTTACAACACCTAAATAACAGTCCACACACTATGACCAATTCACCCAGACCTGTATAGGTCTACACACCACACTGCAGTTGCTTCATCCAGATATTTCCCATCTCCTACCTACACATCTAAACTTGAATTGTTTGAGCCCCAATTATTTCTAGTTGTACACTGTAAAATGAAGTACAGTTGAGCAACAAAAATTGTAACTGTAATTGCTCATACCTGATCATTGTCTAGTTGCTACTTACCTGGACTGCTTCACACCCAAATAATATACAGTTTCCCCCTATTGATACTTCTACATTGCACTACTTCACCTGGCAGTCATGATGTTATTGCCATCAATTCCCCCTCTTTAAACTAGAACCTGAGCATCCATTTACAGGAACCCCCTCAATGCCCTATGCATTTGCTGTATATATTACCTAAGATTCAACTCTCGAGTTCCCCCTCTATGGTACAGCTGCTGCTATTATTACTTCTCATTGTTGTTGTTGTTGTTGTTGTTGCTCTACTCTATTACCTACTGTTGCTGCCATAACTAGATTACTTCACCTGCTACTGCTATTTGTTTAATCTCAGGTCTGAACATACCTGGGGTTAACCTCCTTTAGCCACCGTCCTTGCTTGCCATCCCTTGCACATCATATTATGCACAATCACTCAGCATCTCCAACTGATATCATATGCCATAATCCTCTTGCACATGTGCACAACCAATAGGATATACATATCACTCCTCCTTCTCAGGTCTGTTGCAGACTTTCCTAAAATAGTTCTCCAAACTGAAACACAACTCCTTATAACCTTGCTACCCCTTAGCACAGTTTCATTTTACCCTATGTGTTCCGGACCACTCCACACGTACTAAAGCCTAACTTAAATTCCTAACTAACTCCATATATATATATATATATATATATATATATATATATATATATATATATGAGCACAACTCAATCCTCAAATCAAACACTTGGTGTGCATTCTTAAGTGTCACATCGTAACTCATGATACGCTTGCGATACGCTCTAACAACACCAAGATACACTCCTCAAATCCCATGAACACAACCAATATACTAAATATAGTCTATATATTATATATTTGCTAATTAAATGCAATGAATAAACTTTGGCATGCTAGAGCCTACTACACATGCAAATACTGTAACGACCCATTCCGTTCAAGCAGATAGCCGATTCAAATGGCGAAAGTGCAACAACACAACCCACTTTGCTCAGAGAGAAGACTCGTTTATAGCAAAGGATTTTCAGACTTGGCCCTTCAGGAGTTCAGACTTAGATTTTCAAAGGCTCGTTCGGAGTATCGCTCGACCGAGGCAAATCATCTCTAAAGTGGGTGGCTATGATGAACCTGTCTTTGCTTAGCTTGCGCACTTAAAATATGGACGATACATGCTAGTCGTTAGGTGAATCACCCCTGCATGCTAATAAAGAATACAACACACCTAGCTAAGAGAATAATCATATCTTGTATTGCTTGTGTTAGAACATGGAAATAAAACTTTGCTTATAAATGGACTCTCGCATGCTATCCTTCCCTTGTGCAAGTAGACCCCACCATGCCTCGAGTAGATTGATATATACTCTTCACAGTGCATTGCTTCACTCGTTTATACTGCACGCCCAAAGATTATGTCGCTCGATATGTTCCTTTACAGTTTTACTCCTGGCTTTACCCTTAGACCCGTGCCAACGTAAATGCTTATGTTCACACAAATGCAATGCTTGCTTCTTATATGTTAACTTGTACTCGTTTCAATATTTGTCACATAAATCATGCCACGACCCCGGTAACACTACCTTATCTTGCATTCATCTAAGTTTCCCAGAAGACTATCGAATAGTCGTTCCGTGCAAGTATGAACCTAAAAGTATTCGGGACCATTAGGTCGCCAAGGCAATTCTTGAACCAGGGGATTTGCACCAAGTCAATAATCCAAGAATCACAGCTCGAAGAGAATACCATCTCGTATTGAATTAAATGGCTCGAAGAGTCGATATATATTGTGAACAATCCTGCCTTAAACTTGATCCTGTACCAGACCAGAGGCCCGGAGGATTAGAGACTTGCATGGTCACGGACAACTTGGTGTACAAGGGAGATCTTCGAATCTTGTTTCGTGGATGGTCTCCGGGGTACCGGGACCGATTCGACCGGTCAAAACCTTCTGACTGTAGTCGCCTGCATCGGGCAGGATGTGTGTAATGCCCCATGTGCCTCTTGTACGCTATTCCATCCATGAGACTACACCGTCCTCTATGGCATCTTGCCAGTGACCTCATGTTCATATAGATAAGTCATCCTCGCTTAGCGGCAATTCGCGTGCAAATTATTTTATCGCATCCAATAATTTGAAATACCTGAACGATCATGAGTATAAGATACTTGTACATAATTGAACACTTGAACATCTTCTGCAATACACCTGATAATTCGTGTAACTCGTGCACCCAAAATATAATCTCGTACATGACACTTGTGTTTGCTTATGCTATTGCCCTGGATTTTATTATATATGCCCGTGCTTTATTTAACTTATTTTGCCTTGGACAGGAAAGGACGGATGGTAAGTTGGTAAGTATCGTCGTGTTACTCATATATCGCACGGTGCACTGCCACATGATATAGGCTTTTCATTATGCCATAAAACTGATCCTAAGGCAAGACTAGAAAGATAACTTAATAGAAGGTGCACGAAACTTTTATAACGTGTTTGGATTTGTCGAGCGGACAAGAAGCCTCCCCACTAGTGCATTCATGTACTGATAATCTACCAGATTGCTTGCATGGTGCAGAAGAACCTCGTTCGATGCAGAAACTCCCTTCGTGCGTGCTAATTGTAGCCACTTGGCACTCTAGAGCCTTGGAGAATTGCGTTCGGAGCTGAAGCGCATATACACGACATAATGTTCGAACATCGCCTATATATCATTCTATAATTATAGCCACTTGGCACGCTTTTACTGTTTCAGAAAGAGAGAGGCTTGAGCGACTTATAATCTCGGCCTAGTACCTCCTGTAACACTTGTTCAATATCAATAAAGAGCTTATTTTATTTCTATACTTGTGTTATTCAATGCTTCCGCTATTGACGACTCTATGAACTTGTTACCAATTGCTTGTGTGTTTCTTATTTTGCTGCACTCGGACTATTTGTGCGACTATATGGCTTACTTATTTTTACCATCTATTCGGATCATGGCCTGGCACGGGCGCGACTTACGCTCATGCGACATCACGTCCAGATAGGAATGATCATCCTGCGGGATCGCTGATTCGCGCCAAGCGGGGACGACCGATTACCTGTGGGAGATCGGGATATGACATATTGGTATCAGAGCTTGGCTTTACGCCTTTAGATTTCGTATCAATTTTCTCAGTTTTGAAAGCTCATTCTTGGGTTATATGTATACACTCTCTCTGATTGACCGATGGGATATTCCATACAATGAGTCTAAATACTTTAAAAAAGTTGCATGTGAATGATATGATTGCTTGTACAAAATTATAATGCGATGGCATTTGTGCCGACCTGTGTTAGACTTTGTGGGAATAGACTCGTGCTAGAATTTGCAAGTTATATGCAAACCCGAATGCCTATACGTAATTACCCAGCTGGTTAGTGTGCGAAATAGAATATCGTTCGGGCGGTTAGCTATGCACACAGCCTTTCGGCTAAGTTGTGTAGAGTATCGCGCGCCAAGACCCTTTTAGTACGAGCAAGTTTGCAAACGAGATTAGGATATCGTTCAGATAAAGATAAGTCAGACTTAGAATGGCAACTAGTAGAAACGTTATTAGTTTATCGCTAAGACGAATTTAGAGAATCGTGCCTTAATTTTTGAGAAATAGCTCAGACGATATTTTGTGTTGGTGGATTCAAATCAAATATGGTTTACTTGGACGACTATCAACAGGATATATATGAGACAATAATTTATCAGGCGATGCTTAGGTATCGTACAAAAATTCTAAGGAATAACTTGGTGAATATGCTAGTGATTGATGCGAACACGATTAAGGATTTAAATTTGGGTGACTCAATTCTGGAGTGGTGTATGAATTATTTTAGAAATATTCAAACGGATTCATAGGTCTCGTGCGATAGTTGATTTGAACGATTGAGAAAGGCTTGAACAAGTGATAAGACTTATATCGAATTAGGATTCAAGATAATAAAATCGATATTTTGGTCAAGGAAACTTGGAGGATCGTGCAAGCAATTTTGAATTGAATCAAACGGATTAAAACTTGAGTAAGATATCGCTCGAATAGAAGTTACCCCGAGAATGAATATTATGGTTCGATGAAAGAGATAAGCGATAACGGATTTAGCTTGGAGTTTGAAAGAACGATCTTGAATCTAGTTCAAAAAGATAACCTTCGAAATCAGTCCCAGAGAGAACGATTATCCTACGGAGCGCCAATATGGTGATTTCGTGTACGACGGGAATGACCAAACTCACAAAAACATGTTCGGTGATTATTCCAAACGAACTCGATGAATGGAACGTGTCAAAAGTGAATAGACTTTGGCTTGAAAATTTGAAACTTAGTTGTTTGAGGAATGTCGGATGTAGACTTTGGATTTATCAAACAGTAACGTTGAAGTTGGGCGATTTTGCTAGATGAATTATGATCACGGCATGAATGAACATGACTTGGTGGATAAACATATATAACTTGGATAGAGTAAAGTGAAATGATACAGTATCTCGATCATTTCAATGATAACCATAACGTTTGACATTCATGTATTGTGCGAGCGTAACTCTATGCTCGTACATGTGTCATGCCCGAATTATGACGATTATCCAGTGAAAGCATTGGCGTGGTGATCTCACGTCCAACGAGGATGATCTAACTTACGGAAGACCAGAGTGTGACAACTGATGGATCATCTTGACTAGTGGTTCGACACGATAAGATGAATTTGAGAATGCAAGTGAATCAGAAGTATTTCAGGGATAAGTTAGCCTAGAACCTGGAGCAAATTATGCTTGATGATTTCGTGAACAGATACATGAATCTTGTTGGACAACTTGGATTTATGATTGAGATCAAGGATTTAGAATTGAATCATGGCTTGGTGGTCTAAACTTGGAATGGATATAAGAATTCTATCAAAATATGTCTTAAGGAGATAGACTATGCAAATTTCTAGGCTTATCATGCATCTTGGATATATCATGGATTTGACTAAACGGACTCGACCCTATGCAACGAACGTGTTTATGAAAGTAGAATAATCTATGCTCGATGTTTAGTAATCAGAGTAAAATAAGCTTGGATAGAATATCTCGTACAAACGAACAATGGTTTAACCTTAGGAATTGGGGCAAGCATCGTGCGACGAATTTGCACGATAAATCGTGTGCTTGAACTTGTACCTATGACCTTGTGAGCTGACCTAGTAATTAGGTAGACGACCCTGTGCCGAGTAAAAAACTTGTGTAACCGACTTTAGAGTATTGCCTGAACAAGCCATAGAACTAGGACAACAAGATTTAGAGTTAGACTTGGAACGGTAAACATCTGTTGTGTTTGATACGATAGGACATGGACACTAGTCAGTTGATTAGATAGATCGTGCTTAGCGGTAGTGCAATACTTAATTTTTAGTTGGAATAGAAAATGACTTGGGATTTTATTGACCCTGATGGAAATATCATCATGATTTGTAAGACGAGAACCCTTGAGATTTTTGCAAGTAGCTTGTCCGAATTTACTATCGCTAAGTTTGGTTGAACGCATATGTTTTAGGGATGCCTTGAACGTATGCACAATCCAAGGCTCAATGATATGTTAAACTCGAGTGCAAAGACTTTGCTATCGCTAAGTTGGTTGACATTTATATGTTTGAAGGACGCTTTGAATATGTGCACGATCCAGAGTCGCGATATGCTGATCTTGAATGCTAGTACAAGTAAAAATATTAGACTCACATGGACAAGTATAACGACTTGTATAAGTTTGCCTCAGCCTGAGATCGTTATTTAAGATGGATCATAATGTACCCCATGTTAAACGATATATGTTTTGCGCTAAGACGCAATAGAGATCGAGTCGGAGCTTGGATTGAATGATAGAGTCATTCAATAAGACTGACCCAACATGCACGCAATACGGTATAAGGAACGAGTAGGAATTATGTTCGAATGAATCTAGCGACATGGATGATTATGCTTGAGATGGATTTGATAGTATGATAGAATGGTTTGTGCTCAGGAAGTATCGAGGACGAGACTTTTTCTGAGTGGTGTATAATGTAATGACCCGTTCTGTTCAAGCGGATAGCCGATTCAAATGGCACAAGTGCAACGGCCCAACCTACTTTGCTTAGCGAGAAAACTCGTTTGAGGAAAATAATTTCTAGACTTGGCCCTTCAGGAGTTCAGACTTAGACTTTTAAAGGCTCGCTCGGAGTATCGCTCGACCGAGGCAAATCATTGTTAAGGTGGATGGCTACGATGAATCTGTCTTTGCTTAGCCCGCGCACTTAAAATATGGATGATACATACTAGTCGCTAGGTGAATCACCCCCTGAATACTAATAAAGAATATAACACACCTAGATAAGGGAATAATCCCATCTTGTATTGCTTTTGTTAGAACATGGAAATAAAACTTTGCTTATAAATGAACTCTCGCATGCCACCCTTCCCTTGTGCAAGTAGACCCTCTATGCCTCGAGTAGATCGATATATACTCTTCGTAGTGCACTGCTTTACTCGTTTACACAGCAACCCCATAGATTATGTCGCTCGATATATTCCTTTATGATTTTACTCCACGCTTTACCCTTAGACCCGTGCCAACGTAAATGCTTATGTTCACACAAATGCAATACTTGCTACTTATATGTTAACTTGTACTCATTTTAATGCTTGTCACATAAATCATGCCACGACCCCGGTAACACTACCTTGTCTTACATTCATCTAAGTTTCCCGAAAGACTATCGAATAGTCATTTCGTGCAAGTATGAACCTGAAAGTATTCAGGACCGTTAGGTTGCCAAGGCAATTCCCAAACTAGGAGATTTGCACCAAGTCAATAATCCAAGAATCACAGCCCATGGAGATACCGTCTTGTATTGAATTAAATGGCTCGGGGAGTCAATATATATTGTGAACAATCTTTCCTTGAACTTGATCCTGTACCTGACTAGAGGCCCGAAAGATTAGAGACTTGCATGGTCATGGACAACTGGCGCACAAGGGAGATCTTCAGATCTCGTTCCGCGGACAGTCTCTGGGGCACCGGGGCCGATTCGACCGGTCAGAACCTCCTAGCTGTAGTCGCCTGCGTCGGGCGGGATGTGTGTAATGCCCCATGTACCTCTTGTACACCATTCTATCCATAAGACTACCCCGTCCTCTTTGGCGTCGTGCTAGTGACCTCCTATTCATATAGATAAGTCATCATGGCTTAGCGGCAATCTGCGTATGAGTCATTATATCGCATCCAATAATTTGAAACACCTGAATGATCATGAGTAAAAGATACTTGTACATAATTGAACACTCGAACACCTTCTGTAACATACCTGATAACCCATGTAACTCGTACACCCAAAATATAACCTCATACACGACACTTGTGTTTGCTTATTCTATTGCTCTGGATTTTATTATATATGCCCGTGCTTGATTTAACTTATTTTGCCTTGGACAAGGAAGGATGGATGGTAAGTTGGTAAGTATCACCGTGTTACTCATATATCGCACGGCTCACTGTCATATGAGATAGGCTTTTTATTAGGCTATAAAATTGATCATAAGACAAGCCTAGAAAGATAACTTAATAGATGGTGCACGAAACCTTTATAACGTATTTAGATTTGTCGAGCGGGCGAGAAGCCTCTCCACTAGTGCATTCATATACTGATAATCCACCAGATTGCTTACAGGGTGCGGGAGAACCTCGTTCGGTGCAGAAATCCCTTTCGTGTGTGCTAAGGTGTGGAGTTCACTCTGGAGCCTTGGAGCATTGTATCCGAAGCTTAAGCGCATATACAAGACATAATGTTAGAACATCGCCTATGTATCATTCCACAGTTGTAGCAACTTGGCACGCTTTTACTGTTTCAGAGAGAGAGAGGCTTGAGCGACTTATAATCTTGGCCTAGCGTTGCCTGTAACACTTGTTCAATATTAATAAAGAGCTTATTTTATTTCTATGCTTGTGTTATTTAATGCTTTTGCTATTGATTACTCTGTGAACTTGTTACCAATCGCCTGTGCATTTCTTATTCCGCTGCACTCAGACTATCTGTGCGACTCTGGGCTTAGTCATTTTTATCGACTGTTCGGATCATGGCCTTGCACGGGAGCGGCTTACGCTCGTGCGACATTACGCCCAGATGGAAAAGAACGTTCTGCAGGAGCACTGGCGCGGTAATTCGCGCCTAGCACGGACGGTCAATTACCTGCGGAAGATCGGGGCGTGATAAATACCCCTCCTATGATACCGTATGATGACGTATCAAAATATGCACTTATTGCATCCGATTATAGACATGTATACCCTTCCAAATCACGATCCTTACTCTAAAATCACCTAAGAAATATTTCATCAAATATCGAATTGCCCAAACTCGGATTTTCCCTAATTTGCTCACAAAAGTCAATGTAACTTCCACAATAGGCCTCATATGAACCTAGTTCTTCTTTCTATGGGTAGTCCTTAGCCATGAAAGGATTTCTAATAGTCAAATACAATATCTAGAGCCTAATTAGAAGAAAAAATTTAGAACTATACATATAGAAAGATGAATTCCTAATGCAAAGCCAAATGGACATAATTAGGACACAAGTTCCTAGCCAACTTCTTCTTCTTTAAGTGCTCCTTGCATTCCAAGCTTCTAGGCTCCTTAGATGATGAGAATGAAAGGGATTGAGAGTAATTTTAGAGGGATTTGTAGAGGGATGAGTCAATTTATGGAAGAACACAATTGGGAATCTAAATTAGAGTGTAATAAATAAGAGAAGAAAGAAAGACCCCCTCCTTATTGGGCCAGCCATGTCCCCTCTCCCAAGCAATGTACATTGACATGAATACCCCTATTATGTTATCATGAAGAATGGTTTAATTATAGGAATCTTCTATTCCTAATGAAGGTTAATCTAATTTTCTAATTAATGAAGATGGGTGACTTAAATGAGTCTAAAGTGTATAGTCCAATATTGGGTTCATGAGTCATGTCTAATCTAGTTAGGTCCACTAGTGTCAAGTCCAATAATAGGCTAGTCTACTAATAAATAATATTAAACATATTATATAAAATATAATACCAAATATAAATAATGTAAAATGACAAAATACTCCTCCCAGAAAGTGGTAGTTATATGCAAGCATTCAACTCAAGCAAATATACTAGCAGTGATATCCAAACTCAAAGAAAACTATACATGCAAACCATTTTACTCAAACCTGAAGAACGTGTGAACCTGTTGAACCACATCGTACTCCAAGCCTCAAATATATCGAATCACACCACAAACCAAGTCTTGCTAATCCAATCATCTATATGCACACCTCTCATATGTACAACATACACGCACACCCAAACACACTACAAAATACATATATATCTATCAACTATACACATGTATACATATATATACTTACTCCTACTATATATATATATATATATATATATATATATATGCATCTATGTACATATAGATATAGTATACCATACATATATATATATAGCATCACATATACGTACACATATATATAACATACAAGTTTATATATATAACATAACTTATACAAGTAGCTATTATATTTAGAAGTATCACTACATACATATATGATACATAGGTATATAAGTATATGACACACTAGTACATACATATATATATATATATATATATATATATATATATATATATATATATATATATATATATATATATATATATGATGAAAGACTAAGAACAATAGAAAATAGATCTAGAAATACTATATAACAAATACGTGGAGTGCATCGCACCCGTATCACACTAGATCTATGATACGCTTATGACACGTACCCAATTTTAGATACAACACTAGCCTCAAACACACAAGCACATGCCAAATTGATCTATAGGACCAATTGATACACACAACAAGTGTTAATATCAAAATTCTCCCAAAATTGACACAAAAAGCACCATAACTTTCTCAATATGCCTCATATAAATTCAAATCCAAATCCTATGGGTAGCCTATGCCTATGGGTTAATTTCTTATGGTTAATTCTCAGATTTAGAACCAAAATTATGGGGAAAAATTGAATTATACCTATTGGGATATGGATTTTCAATGTAACCTCCAAATATGATAAAATTGGCCTCAAACTTGTAGATCCTTACTCCTCTTTATAGATCCTTGCTTCCTTCTTCTAGATCCTTGCTCCACTAGTCTCCAATGGTAATTTGGGAAGGAATTGGGGTTGAATTGAAGTAGAGATGATAAAAATTAGGATGAGGGAAAATTCTAGATCTAGATTTGAAATGAAAAGAGGAGAGAGAAACTTTTTCTCCTATTTTTATAGGCCTCACTTGCCCCCTTCCTCAAGCTACTATATAAAGTCTAAAATACCCCTTGGGGCCTCTCATGAAGAAATTAATTAAGTAGGAAAGCTTCTAATCTAATGGTTTAATTAAATTAACCCTCCTCCTAATCAATGGGCTTTCTAATTGGGCTTAATTCTAATAATTAATACATGTTGGTCCAAGAGTCTAAACTAAACTAGTTAGGTCCACTAACACAAGTCCAAAAATAAATCTAATATGCTAACAGTAATTAAATAATATAATAAATAATTATACAATATGCACAATATTTAAATAATTATAAAATTATCAAAATATCTTTTCCTAGAAAATATGGTAGTGACAAGTCTACCCTCCTTAAAATAATTTTGTCCTTGAAATTCAAAGACGAAAACTACCTCCAGAAAATAACAGAATAGAACAAAAGAACATAACATAACAAAGAAAGAACATACCTCAAGGCACAAACAAATATGGATAACGCTATCGCATTTCATCCTCTCTCTCCCAGGTAGACTCCTCCGGAGAGTGATGCCTCCATGCGACGCGTACCAAAGGAATAGTCTGGTTCCTCAGCACCTTCTCTCTCCGATCCAGAATCTCAACTGGCTGCTCTGGATAGCTAAGAGTAGGGCCCACCTCTATCTCCGAGTGATCCAACATATGACTAGGATCTTTTATGTACTGTCTCAACTGCGACACGTGAAACACGTTGTGTACTTCCTCCAATGCAGGTGGCAAGTCTAGTCTATAAGCAACTACACCGACCCTTTCTAGAATAGTAAAAGGTCCGATGAATCACGGACTAAGCTTTTCGCCTCCACCGAAGCGAATCGTGTCTCGTGTCGGAGAAATCCTCAGAAACACCAAACCACCCACCTAGAATAAAATACTACCTTAAGAACTTAATCTATAACAAACAACTAATATAAGCACAAAACAAAGTCTAAAACTATACCTCAAACTCCAAAGATCTCCGGTGGCTATTGGCCCAATGCCACTGTCTGTCATGCGCCATTCGAAGTCTGTCTCTGATCAACTAAACCTTCTCCGTTGCATCCACAACCATCTCTGGCCCTAGCAAAGCTCTCTCTCCAATATCGTCCCATGACAAGGGAGTACGACATCTCCGACCGTACAAAGCTTCAAAAGGTGACATCTCTGTAAGCCCTCTAATTTTTTAAGAATTTTAATTTGGATTTTTCATAATTTTTCTATAATTTTTTGGAAATTTTTTGTAATTAAAACCTAGGTATTTGGTAATTAAATGATTTTTAATTACTATTAATTAATATTAAAATATTATAAAAATAATATTTTATGGTATAAAATGGAAAATTGGATATAGGATAATTTTTTGTGTATTTATTGGACTCCGGAAGCATTTATAAAGCCCTAAAAACTATTTTAGAATTTAACCAATTAAACCCTGAAATAAATCGGGTTTATTTGAAATAAACCAAACCAACCCAGACCCGGTTCACTGAACCAACCTGTAGTGAACCGAACCGAACCAACCCATCTTAACGGGTCGGGTCGGATCCGTGAAACCCGACCCGGACCCGAAACCCAAACCAAATCCTAAACCTAATCCGACTTCGATCCGCGGCGGCGCGCCTATTTAAGCACCTCGACTTCCGTGCCTAGCCGCCGTCGCCTTTCTTGACTTCCACGCCCCACCTGCCGTTCCCCTCCGACAGCGCCTCCGCCCATCCCCCGTCAATCTCCTCCGCCTCCAGAATTGCCAACACCACCACCATCAAAC
Organism: Iris macrosiphon; assembly: GCA_036927795.1. Taxonomy (NCBI): domain Eukaryota; kingdom Viridiplantae; phylum Streptophyta; class Magnoliopsida; order Asparagales; family Iridaceae; genus Iris; species Iris macrosiphon. Next base: position 167,685,860 of record JAYESA010000004.1, read on the forward strand.
TTCCGTGCCTCCACAGCCTCCTCCGCTATGAACACCCCGCCGGAACACTAGCCTCCGCACTCAAGCGCCGCCGTCCCCTAGCCCATCTCCGCCGTGCATCTCTTCCCCCCCCGCAGACGGATCCCGACTTCCTCCGCCTCCACTCCCCTCTTCCTCCGTCTCGTCGAACCCCAGCCCGCTGACAACCTCCCCTGACCGCCGTCTCCACCACGCCGCCACCCTCACCTCCTCCTATTCTCCTCCGCCTCCCTCAGCCTGAGCAGCCCCGAGCCGTTCGACCAACCCCCACCGTGTAAACCCCTCACTTCACCGTCGTTGCCACGCCCCGACCCGTGTCCCTTTCTCCTCCGTCCTCGCCTTCGTCTTTGCTACCCCCGTAGAGCCCGGCCGCCCGAACTCCTCCACTCCGCCTCCTCCGCCATGACCCGGCGCCCAGCCCTTAGCCGACCGACAGCAGCTCCAATCCCCTCCTATGACTCCCCGCAGAGCCGTCTCTGCCTCCGGCTGCCCCGATCCTGCTCCTCCTCCTACAGCTCCGTCGTGCAGTGTAACGCCCCGTTCGTCCCGTTCCCCCTATATGGGGAGCGCGGCTAAGATATGCTTGGTACCGTTCGATCGGGACAGATTGAATCAAGATCCTTTCCTCGTTATGGATTGGTTTCTTCGGAATCAGGTCCCATAATCAATGGATCGTGCCTCAAGGAAGGACTCGGCGGCAGAGTAGAGAGAGGCCTTTCCGTTGTGTTGGTTTTCCCTTGCCCGTTTTTGATTGCCGTTTGGTTGCGTTCTTGTTGGTTTTAGGACTTGCATTTTCTTGAACGGTTTCAATGGATTTCATTGCTTTCGTTCTTAGGATTTTGCATTTCGTATCGAGCCTTGGAGACCGAAGCAGGAGGTATTGATCATCCGTTGGTGCGTGCAGGTGATCGTGTAGACAACGCGCGAGTGGAGTCTTAGAGATCTCTACTTCTTCTTCCTAATCAACCAAACTTGTGAGTGGCTCTATTTCGATAAGCACCTTCTTTCCAAGGGCTCCGTTCATAATAAAATTGACTCAATTGTGCATTCAATCAAACGATACCAATTAAGTAACAAGTTGGATAACAAGATAAGATAAGAAGTAGGCTTGGAACACCCAATGCTTGTCATACAAAACCTTGCATAAATTCATTGATGCATGCATGTTCGTTGGATGTTTAATGGGTTGGTATTTATTGATAGTTCAAGTGCTCTTCTATAAGTTCAAGGTGTTCTTCTATAAACTGCTGCATGTTATTTCATATAACTTGTTGGTTGATTGTGATAGTACAGTAAAGCAGTTTCGTACATGATGTTCTTTAAATGGCTAGTAAGTAAATCTATGAAGTTCAGTTCATAGAAATGGTCATGGGAATTCTTGTGCACAAGGGATCCAGGTTCCTGCGAACGGTTACCGGGGCACCGGGCCGTTTCGACCCGGGCGGAATCTACTTTCTTAGTCGTGGGAGCGGGGAATTGTAGAGGGGCTAGCTACCCGCGCTGCAAGCGTCGCCGCCAGCCCAGACTAAACCCATGATGGCTCCTAAACAACAAAGAAAGATGTTGTGTATATTTAAACTGTGCAGACTAACTATGTCTTCGTGACAGGGAAGGCTATGGTAAGTTGTACAGGTGGTTCAGACGGTACAGGTAAAGTCACCGAACGGTGGCATGTGAAGTTATGTTATTTTGTTCTTGCATACCTGCTAAATGAAATCTGATCTAGGCAAGAATAGAAAGTCACATAAACACATAAATGTTGCATGTTCATTTAAAACTCATCTAAAGAGCTTGGTAAAGTTGAGCAGCTAGCCTTCACCAGTACTTTTCGAAGTACTGACCCTCGTTGTAGCAGGTTCCCCGGCGCAAGGCAACGCGGCGAGGAGCTGAAGTTCTCTCCGGACTTTTGGGATCCTTGGCGGTTCGTGGCCAAGACTTTTGGAGGCTCAAGCTAGAAGCCTTCCCCTCTCTCTCCGTTGCGGAAATAACGCTAAGGCGATGGTGCTTACCCGCACCCAAGGTGTTTTGGGTTTTGAAACTATGTAAAGGGACATAATGTATGGATCGGTTATCTCATTTTGCGTCCAAGTTTGTAAGCCCGTGGGACATTTTATACTTTTGAGTCAAGCAATGTAAGAAGATGTTCATTATAAATAAAAGAGAAATTTTTCTATGCCTCAACCTTGCGTTATCTTATTTGTCTACTCTGTTGCATTGATCTAAAGAATATCCTTATGCCTAAGGCCTTGTGCACGCGTGCCCTACGCGTGCACGGCATCGCGCCCCTGGGACGATTATCGATTAGGCGAAATCGGGGCGTGACATATTGGTATCAGAGCATGCTTCAGATCCTTTGATCTCACAAAGAAAGTTTCTAAAGAGGACCTTGTTCCTCCCGAGTAGACCCTTGAATTCGCTTGGCCAAAATGAGATGCGTTCCATACAATAAGTCTAAATATTTTTGAAAAGTGCGTGGGAATTATACGATTGCTTGGACGGGATTATGATGTGAGGGCTTTTGTCCCAACTCATAGAGGATGTTGTGAGAGGAGACTCGTGTTATAATCGGCAAGTTTTATGTCTATAAGAAAACACCAAACGAGTAGAGTGCGAGATAAGAATATCGTTCAGACAGTGGTCTATGCACATGGCCTTTTGGCCAAATTGTGTTAAGTATTGTGCACCAAGACCCTTGGTGCTAGTGAGTTGCAGCGAGAATTGGGTATTGTTGGGATGAGAATAAAGTTGACTGGAGGAAATCGATAGAGACGTTATCGAATTGCCGCTAAGGCGAGTAATAGGAATCGTGTAGGGAATTTTCAAAAATAGTTGGACGGTTATTCATAACGATAAGTTATGATTTAAAGCATAGTCTGTATAGAGGACTATGAATACAGGTGTGTACGAGTCTAAGATCGCTAAGGCGATAAATAGGGACGGTGTTGGAGTTCTAAGGAACGAATTGGGCATACGACTGTAGGATGCGAACGCGAATCAGGAGTTATTAGGATGACTCAATTCCTGAGTAGTGTATGCGATAAGTCCCCTGTTCGATTATGCAATTTGTGGATATAATGAGTTATAAAGATTCAGGGAGTATAACTCGAATCCTGAGTGGTGTATTTGTTGGCTTAGAAATGCTTGAACGAAGTCGTGGATTCGGAGAGTTAAGCGAGTCTAGCGACAAGCGACGAGATTGGGTAAAGCCTTAGTATAAATAAACAATGCCTAGCAAGTAAGCGAACTCGGAGAAAGCATGCAATATTTGGTTTGAACGAGTTACAATGAGTTGAATCAGGGATAAGGCTTACAACGAATAGAAATTCAGGGCAATTGGAAATCGATATCATGGTCGGAAAAGACTTAGAGGATTGTACGAGCGATTTGAGTTGAAACAAGTAAATTAGAAGCTTGAGTCGAGATTGAATAATTTGAGATGCGATCGAAGTAAGTACAATTAGAAACAATGGAGCGAACGAATGATAGCGTGCATGGAAAATTTGGATTTGAGTAGGATATCGCTCGATAGAATTCGGTTTGAGTATGAATGCGATGATTTCAAATTTTGGGAGATTTAGACCATAACAATGGTTGGAAAATAGTATGGATTGATGCAAGTTAGTAAAAATTATGATTTTGATGGATTGAGTTAAGCGGTAATAGATTTGGCTTGGAGTTTGGAACAACGATCTTGAAATCAAGTTCAGAAAGATAACATTCAAAATCTGTCCCAGCGAGAACGATTATCTTGCGGAAGCGTCGGCGTGATGATTTCACGTACGGTAGGGATAAGCAAACTCAAGAGAACAGGTTCGGTGATTATTCCAAAATGAACTCGATGAATGGAACGTATCAATGGGATAGACTTGGGTTTGGGAATTGATCTGAGTTGTTTGAGGAATGCTAAGAGTAGACTAAGAAAATGAGTCTAAGGATTTTTCTTGAGGAGTTAGTCTAGAAATGTAAAGTAAGAGATGTTGGACGTTTTCATGAATGAATAAATAGATTGTGCTGGACGACTTAGAGTTCATGATATACATCGATGGTCTAAAATGGAAATGTGGCTTGATGATACAGGTGTAGAAAGGGATGGATTGGGGAATTCTATCAAACATGATAAAAGAGATAGTGTATGTGAATCGATGGGTTGAACCTGCAACGTGGGCGTATCGTGGGTTCGGTTGAACGAGCGTGTTGGTGTGATAGGGTGATCTGTGCTCGATGTTTAGAAATCTGAGTGAAACGAGCTTGGGTAGAATACCCGTGTAAAGGAACAATGGTTTGACCTTAGGGTGATTGGGGCGAGCGTTGTGCAACACGGTTGCGCGATGAGTCGCAAACTTGAGTTGTACCTATGACTGTGTGTGCTGGCCTAGGGACTAGACAGACGACCCTATGCCTTGAGTTAAACTGGAGTGGCTGACTTCAGAGTATCGTTCGGGAAGAATGATAGAACTGGGGCAACATGACTTAGAGTTAGAATTCGGAATTGGGAATATACACTAGCAACGTTTGCGTTGAAACAAACGTAATGCAAGATAGGACTCGGGTGATAATTGGTTTGGTTGGATAGGTTACGCGACGGTAAAGGATAAGACGATAGCTGGATCGAACAAGAGTTCGGTCATTCATATAGCAGGACGATCTGCATTTCAAAAGATTTTCACGAGTAGCTTGTCAGACTTAGCTGTCACTGAGCTTGGTTGAAATACACATATTTGGGGGACGCCTTGAATATGGGTACGATCCAGACTTAGCGATATGCATAACTCGGATGCAGCTGCAAAGGAAAATGTTCGGATTCGTATGGATGAGTATGGCAACTGAAATGATTTAGCCTCAACCTAAATTCTCATAGAGGAAAGATTGTATCGTTCCTCGTGCTACCGGGATAGTTCTGCGCTAAGGCGCAGTACGAGACTGAGTTTGGGGATGCAATAGTTGAACGAATAGATCATTCGGATAAAATGATTAAGCACCCTGGCGAACGGAACGAGTAAAAACGAATAGAAAGTTAAGTTCGATTGAGCCAAAGGTGCGAAGGACTTGAGCGTACCCCAGGTAGGCAATTTAGCTTTGCGCTAAGGCGCAATATAGACTGAGTCAGAAAACGTTGGTGATTGGGTGCGAATTTATTTAGTGAGATTGGACGGTGACTCAGAGAGATTTGATGCAAAAACGAGATTGGAAAATTGTCGAGATTCGAGCTTTTGGGTTAGGCGTAACGACAGGTTTCGATAGGCAACGTCAAGTAATAGGCTCAATTGTGTTGGGTTCCTATGGTGATAACATAACAAGTTGGGCAAGTCCACCCAATTATGAGTCGTAAGTGCCAGTTGAGTTATAGAATACCATGTGCTTGGGTAATACAGCCCTGCGCTAGGTGCAGTAGATTTTGAGACGGACGTGCAATGATCGAGTTGAGTATAACTCGATAGCATTGAACGATAAAGTCGTTCGATGAGAATTGGCCAACATTGGCGTAACGCATGGTGAGGAAATAGAGGATTGTAGTATTGAGACAGTCCTTGAAGGATAAGACGAGATGTATAGAGTGGTTTAGAAGTTATGCGATAGTACGAGTTGCGCTCAGGAAGTCTCGAGGACGGAACTTGTTCTGAGTGGTATATGAGGTAACAACCCGCTCCGCTCAACCCGGAGGGCCGATTCAAACGGCACAAGTGTAGCTATTCAACCGCCTTGCTCAGCGAGATGGCTCATTCGATGCAAAGGCTTTCATGCTGGGATCTTTAATGGAGTCAGACTTAGGCTATCAGAAGCGCGTCCGGATTCTAGCTCGACCGATGCGATACATCGCTAAGGTGGGTGACCCGGGTGAACCTGTCTCCACTTAGCTACACACTAAGAAAATGAATGTTACGTGCTAGTTTACAGGCGATAACCTTTGCATGCTAATAAAAGAGATGAACACACATAGCGAAGGGGATAACCCCGCTTTATTATCGTATAGAACATGGAAATCTTACTTGCTAGTTGCGTAATCGACTTGGGTCAGTTGAATCTGCAAGCGGACTTGTCGTACGCGGTGGAGCCTGTCTAAATTTTGAATCGTAAAAAGAAGCAGTTACGGAACCGAACGTCTCGCTAGTGCGCGTACTGTGGCGAAACCACTCGGTCGAGGAGTCGACCTGGGAACTTGAATCTGATATGAGGGGAAAATTTCCCTCATTATTCCTTAGTGGTAGGTTCTATTCTTAAGTTTCGGGACGAAACTTCCTATTAGATGGTTATGATGTAACGCCCCGTTCGTCCCGTTCTCCCTATATGGGGAGCGCGGCTAAGATATGCTTGGTACCGTTCGATCGGGACAGATTGAATCAAGATCCTTTCCTCGTTATGGATTGGTTTCTTCGGAATCAGGTCCCATAATCAATGGATCGTGCCTCAAGGAAGGACTCGGCGGCAGAGTAGAGAGAGGCCTTTCCGTTGTGTTGGTTTTCCCTTGCCCGTTTTCGATTGCCGTTTGGTTGCGTTCTTGTTGGTTTTAGGACTTGCATTTTCTTGAACGGTTTCAATGGATTTCATTGCTTTCGTTCTTAGGATTTCGCATTTCGTATCGAGCCTTGGAGACCGAAGCAGGAGGTATTGATCATCCGTTGGTGCGTGCAGGTGATCGTGTAGACAACGCGCGAGCGGAGTCTTAGAGATCTCTACTTCTTCTTCCTAATCAACCAAACTTGTGAGTGGCTCTATTTCGATAAGCACCTTCTTTCCAAGGGCTCCGTTCATAATAAAATTGACTCAGTTGTGCATTCAATCAAACGATACCAATTAAGTAACAAGTTGGATAACAAGATAAGATAAGAAGTAGGCTTGGAACACCCAATGCTTGTCATACAAAACCTTGCATAAATTCATTGATGCATGCATGTTCGTTGGATGTTTAATGGGTTGGTATTTATTGATAGTTCAAGTGCTCTTCTATAAGTTTAAGGTGTTCTTCTATAAACTGCTGCATGTTATTTCATATAACTTGTTGGTTGATTGTGATAGTACAGTAAAGCAGTTTCGTACATGATGTTCTTTAAATGGCTAGTAAGTAAATCTATGAAGTTCAGTTCATAGAAATGGTCATGGGAATTCTTGTGCACAAGGGATCCAGGTTCCTGCGAACGGTTACCGGGGCACCGGGCCGTTTTGACCCGGGCGGAATCTACTTTCTTAGTTGTGGGAGCGGGGAATTGTAGCGGGGCTAGCTACCCGCGCTGCAAGCGTCGCCGCCAGCCCAGACTAAACCCATGATGGCTCCTAAACAACAAAGAAAGATGTTGTGTATATTTAAACTGTGCAGACTAACTATGTCTTCGTGACAGGGAAGGCTATGGTAAGTTGTACAGGTGGTTCAGACGGTACAGGTAAAGTCACCGAACGGTGGCATGTGGAGTTATGTTATTTTATTCTTGCATACCTGCTAAATGAAATCTGATCTAGGAAAGAATAGAAAGTCACATAAACACATAAATGTTGCATGTTCATTTAAAACTCATCTAAAGAGCTTGGTAAAGTTGAGCAGCTAGCCTTCACCAGTACTTTTCGAAGTACTGACCCTCGTTGTAGCAGGTTCCCCGGCGCAAGGCAACGTGGCGAGGAGCTGAAGTTCTCTCCGGACTTTTGGGATCCTTGGCGGTTCGTGGCCAAGACTTTTGGAGGCTCAAGCTAGAAGCCTTCCCCTCTCTCTCCGTTGCGGAAATAACGCTAAGGCGATGGTGCTTACCTGCACCCAAGGTGTTTTGGGTTTTGAAACTATGTAAAGGGACATAATGTATGGATCGGTTATCTCATTTTGCGTCCAAGTTTGTAAGCCCGTGGGGCATTTTATACTTTTGAGTCAAGCAATGTAAGAAGATGTTCATTATAAATAAAAGAGAAACTTTTCTATGCCTCAACCTTGCGTTATCTTATTTGTCTACTCTGTTGCATTGATCTAAAGAATATCCTTATGCCTAAGGCCTTGTGCACGTGCGCCCTACGCGTGCACGGCATCGCGCCCCTGGGACGATTATCGATTAGGCGAAATCGGGGCGTGACATGCAGTCCCCTGCCTCCCTCCGGCTTCCAGCAGCCGCCGCAGCTCCGGTGAAACCCCTAACCCTAACCCTAGGATGGACACAGCTAGGACACGACACGGACACAGAAATCCTAGTTTTTGGAGCTCTGTTCAGGTATCATTTTCTCTCTCATCGTTATCCTATTTTATATTTTGTCAGTTGTGATGCGTAGACCGTGTGACCCCCTCGATGCCCGTATAACCCGCTCGGTACGTCGCGTCCTATGGTGATCGCACACCGTAGAACTGAGTGCGCTACGCCAAACGGGATGACTTGGTCACACGCGGTCTTTACCGAAATATGCGCGCTGTCGATACGGACGTGTAGAATTTCGCAGAAGTTGATTCGGATGTGCGTGCACACTGGAATCAACGCGTATCTGTCGACAACGCCCCGTATCCGCCCGTTCTGGAATATGCTGTAACTTTGTGTACATACGTCGGATCGAGACAAAACTTACTCCATCAGACTCGTAGCAATACGCTGGTCCTGTGACCCAAGTTTGGTTTGATTCTGAGAAAGTTAACAAAATCGCGTATCGTGGGCCCCACAGGCTTCATTTGACGGGCGATTTTGTGAACGGCTCATCGGAATCCAATTCTGGAAGTTCTGTTGGGTTCGTATCATTGTTTCTGACTTGTTGACACTAAGTTTGACGAATTTGGAGACCTTGGACCCTGATACATTTTTCGGTGCGAAGTGGGCCACATGTGGACCCCGCTTTGACCCAAAAATATCATTTTTGCCCCTGTGTCCAAATTGGACTTATGGACAGGCATTTCTAGCTATTTGATATTTTCTGAATCTAATGGTGATATTTATTTCAGCAACCAGAGTACTACCTGCAGATCACATTGAGACCAGAGCTACAGTTGGAGCCAGAACCCCAGGCAAGTGTACCTTGCCAAATTCTGCAGCTTTGCTACTTATTTTCTTGACTTATTTATACAATAGTGGGCAAGTATACCTTGCCAACTCTGCAGTTCTTGTTGCATTTTCTCTTGCTTTATTTACATCATTTTGTATGCTTGACCTAGGACCGTGTGACTTAATTAGCGTCCGATTATTAGTCGGGTGCCAACACCGTACGCGATATTGTGTATGTCATCTAGAGATGGATATTCGTGACCCCTTTACATTCTCGTACTTGTCTTATCAAGTACATTATATCCATGATACTTGACACTATGCATGAGACAGGATCCTTCTGAGACATTCATGGTGGTTCTGTATAGGATACAGACTTCTGACAGAGGCATTAAATTCCTAGATACTCTATGACTTACTGCATTAGATATGATCGTGCGTGACATGGACACGAGGCATCATGGACATGAGACGTGTGGTTACATTGGGTGGGGAGAGACACACAGGCTACAGGCTGATCATATATATAAACCCCTATTATTGTGAGGCACAAGACTCTGAAGCCCGAGCTTGGCCCATTACCGGATATTACTGCTACCGGCTCCCCGACACCGAGCTTGTAGTAGCTCAGCCTGAGTACTCGTGATGCTCTCATCTTATATTTCACTTAGATGGTTACTAACTTACCCTATTTACTTTATTATTTGCTGTACTGTATTTATTTTGGCTTGTATTTTCTGTACCTTACTGTCCCCTGAGGACCTGGATCCGGACTTTGTCCCCAGAACTAGTAGAGGAGATCCACCTAGAGTTATACAGTACATGAGCATTATCAGGAGCGGAGGTAGGAACAGGAGCAGTTACTGGAGCAGAACCAGGATCTAAGGACGAGATCATACCAGAGGACTTCTCCTGAGTATTGGCTTGAGATACTCATTTATTTCTATTTTTATTTACTTTATTTCCAGTCTATTGCATTGATGTAACAGACTTGTTCTCGGATTATTCTCTGAGACACTTTCATTGAGATTGTTAGTTTATTTATTTACATTATTCTGGCATTTGATCTGTGATTATCTGTTGTGGATGAGATTAGTATAGACTGTGACTTGTATCATTGGACCTAATTATTGTTGTACTACAGCTTAAGTACGCCCTGATGGATCCATTAAATTGGGTTTGTCCATCGGTGCGTGCTGCTGGCCATTATCGCGCGTCCGGTCCCTCGGTATTTTGGGACTGGGGCGTGACATGGTTTTTGTGGTGGTCCATGCAGGTCAACGACTAAATTATTCGGTTTTAACTTAGGGACCGAGCAAGCCTGCAATAAAAATAGTCTAAGTTTTTAGGATCTCATCCACTTGCTTGAAACGTTCTTGATATCTATATCAGATACGAATTAAATTCTCGACTTGCATCCTGTCTTGATTTCTGTGCACCTCTTATTGTTTATTTTGGTTGCAGAGTTATGGATTCACGAGCAAATGATAAGACTCCTGCAAGATCACTACGGGATGTTGTGGTCACCCATGAAGATGAAGTAATACCAGTTGATGAAGGTCAATCAGCTCAACAATGCAGTCAAGCAGGTCAGCAAGCCTAGAGAATCCAGCAAGACGACGTTCCAACATCGACGCAGTTTGCTCCACCGATGGCTACCGTTCCACAAAGGCAGGCTATGGACGAACAACAAATGTTTCGAATATTCTACGCGATGATGCAAGCCCACCAGAAAGTTCATCAAGAAGCTCAACAAAACCAAGCGGAGAAGTTCATCGACAGATTTAGCTCAGAGTTACGAAAGTTAATCAGCTCAAATGCAACAACCTTAGACTCGGACGTTCTTGCTGCAACACGATCTATGGAGTGCAACACAAGGATAAAGACCAGCCAGAAGCGGCCGTATGCATCAGCACCAGACCAAAGCAGCACAAGAGGAGTCTGCAAAGCGTCAACAGATAAATCCACCACCGAGAGCAGCACCAAGAGTCTCATTCCTTCCTACTTGTTACTACTATGGCAAGATAGGCCATATTGAAAGAGAATGCAGACGCAAGCCAGGAACGTGCTTAATTTGCGGATCCAGACAACACTTAGCCAGAAATTGTACAGCACATCAAGGAAAAATACTGATGATGCATCAAGAAGCTTTACCCGTGCCGAGGCCAGCCTATCCAGCATTGGGAGCACTGCAAATGGGAGTTGAAAGAGTCATACCACCACCTCCAGGAGGGTATCAGCCGAGGCCACCTTTGATACGCCAGGCACTACTCTTCCAATAGGCTCAGCATCAACAGAGGAATAGACCGCAAGGACGCAGACAAGCTTTCGAGATGACCTTGGAGAACGCCCAGATTCATGGAGTAGCTAATGCGCGTAAGTGATTCGTAGTTATTCATTTCTAGTATTGTTTTAGCTCGTGCCTGTTGGTTCGTGACCTCAGCCTTAACCTAGTAATATTCAACTTACTAATAACCTAGAATGTTTTTATAATTGATAACCGTAAAGATTATAGAGTCTGTTATTATTATGGTTGCTTGGTTGTTTTATTTTGTGAACTTGATTAATTTGTACCTCCTTTCATCATCATCTAGCGAACTTATAATTGTTGTACTACCTTAACTTATGTCGCTAATATAGCCTAGTTTTGCAAGCTTACTCTTCTATCGAGCTTGATCATGACATATGTATTAGTGGGTTAACACACTGATACATTTCAGAATCAGTGTATTACGGTCTGATCAACCATGGTACGCTTGGTTTGCCCCTTCGCATAACTACCGTACGTGGATTGAGATATATATAGTGATTAGTAGACGAATGTACTTGCCCTTTAGATATGTCTGAGTATATCGTATCTGCTACATAACTGTACCAATACGAGCATGTGAATAGGAATTACCAGAATAGGATTTCAATCCACAACTGCTTGAACATTCCCATTTGAATTCTTTAAACGTCTTGATCCCGATACTTCTATTCTATTACCTCACCCTTGAACTCTTTATTATTGATCTCCGTCTTCCCTTATCTCGGAAAGACGAAACCTCTTGCTTAGTATAAGTTTAATATATAGACAGTACCAGATATACCCTACAGGCCGGTCGCATTGTTTGATGACCCTTTTATAAATGATCAAGGGAATACCATAGATGATATGTTTGGTGTTAAAAACTTTGAAGATTCAATAGCATGATTACATAATTTGGGGCATAGCTTTCTTAGATGTATAGCCTTATATGATAGATGGGTAAATTCTAAGTTGGGTAGAGACCGCAATGTTCACTTGAGAGGAATTCTTTAGACCCTACCCTAGTTTAATTTTGAGGACAAAATTTTTATAAGTTGGGTAGATTGTAAGCCCCCTAATTTTTTAAGAATTTTGATTTAGATTATTTATAATTTTTCTGGAATTTTTTGGGAATTTTTTGTAATTAAAACCTAGGTATTTGGTAATTAAATGATTTTTAGTTGCTGTTAATTAATATTAAAATATTATAAAAATAATATTTTACGGTGTAAAATGAAAAACTGGATATAGGGTAATTTTCTATGAATTTATTGGACTCCGAAAGCATTTATAAAGCCCTAAAAACTATTTTAGAATTTAACCAATTAAACCCTGAAATAAACCGGGTTTATTTGAAATAAACCAAACCAACCCAGACCCGGTTCACTGAACCAACCCGCAGTGAACCGAACCGAACCAACCCAGCTTAACGGGTCGGGTCGGGTCGGATCCGTGAAACCCGACCCGGACCTGAAATCCAAACCAAACCCTAAACCTAATCCGACTTCGATCCACGACGGCGCGCCTATTTAAGCACATCGACTTCCATGCCTAGCCGTCGCCGCCTTTCTCGACTTCCATGCCCCGCCTGCCGTTCCCCTCTGGCAGCGCCTCCGCCCATCCTCCGTCAATCTCCTCCGCCTTCAGAATCCCCAACACCACCACCATCAAACTCCCGCGCCTCCACAACCTCCTCCGCCACGAACACCCCCGCCGGAACCCTAGCCTCCGCCCTCGAGCACCGCCGTCCCCTAGCCCATCTCCACCGTGTATCTCTTCTCCCCCCCCCCCGTAGACGGATCCCGACTTCCTCCGCATCCGCTCCCCTCTTCCTCCGCCTCGTCGAACCCCAGCCCGCCGACAACCTCCCCTGACCGCCGTCTCCACCACGCCGCCGCCCTCACCTCCTCCTGTTCTCCTCCGCCTCCCTCAGCCTGAGCAGCCCCGAGCCGCTCGACCAACCCCCACCGTGTAAACCCCTTACCTCACCGCTGCTGCCACGCCCCAACCCATCTCCCTTTCTCCTCCGTCCTCGCCTTCGTCCTCGCCACCCCCGCAGAGCCCGACCGCCCGAACTCCTCTACTCCGCCTCCTCCGCCATGACCCGGCGCCCATCCCCTAGCCGACCGGCAGCAGCTCCAATCCCCTCCGACGACTCCCAGCAGAGCCGTCTCCGCCTCCGCCTCTGGCTGCCCCGATCCCGCTCCTCCTCCTACAGCTCCGCCGTGCAGTCCCCTGCCTCCCTCCGGCCACCAGCAGCCGCCGCAGCTCCGGCGAAACCCCTAACCCTAGGCTGGACACAGCCAGGACATGACACGGACACGAAAATCCTAGTTTTTGGAGCTCTGTTCAGGTATCGTTTTCTCTCTCCTCGTTACCTCATTTTTGATTTCATTATTTATAACGCGTAGACCATGTGACCACCTCGATGCCCGTGTAACCCGCTCTGTGAGTCGTGTCCTGTGGTGATCGCACACCGCGATCCAAAAACAGGAAAACCAATGCGCTGTTTTACCTCAGAACTGAGTGTGCCCCGCTAAACGGGACAACTTGGTCGCACGCGGTCTTTACCAAAATATGCGCGCTGTCGATACAGACGTGTAGGATTTTGCAGAAGTTGATTCGGATGTGCGTGCACACCGAAATCAACGCGTATCCGTCGACAACGTCCCGTATCCGCCCGTTCTGGAATACACTGTAACTTTGTGTACACACGTCGGATCGAGATAAAACTTGCGCCATCAAACTCGTAGCAATACGCTGGTCCTGTGACCCAAGTTTGGTTCGATTATGAGAATGTTGACGAAATCGCGTATCGTGGGCCCCATAGGTTCCACTTGACGGGCGATTTTGTGATCGGCTCATCGGAATCCAATTTTGGAAGTTTCGTTGGGTTCGTATCATCATTCCTGACTTGTTGACACTAATTTTGACAAATTTGTAGACCTTGGATCCTGACACATTTTTCGGTGTGAAGTGGGCCACATGTGGACCTCGCTTTGACCCAAAAATATCATTTTTGCCCCTGTGTCCAAATTGGACTTAAGGACAGGCATTTTTAGCTATTTGATATTTTCTGAATCTAATGGTGATGTTTATTTCAGCAACTGGAGTACTACCTACAGATCACATTGAGACCAGAGCTACAGTTGGAGCTAGAACCCCAGGCAAGTGTACCTTGTCAAATCCTGCAGCTTTGCTACTTATTTCTTTGACTTATTTATACATCAGTGGGCAAGTATACCTTTCCAACTCTACAGTTCTTGTTGCATTTTCCCTTGCTTTATTTATATCATTGTGCATGCTTGACCTAGGACCGTGTGACTTAATTAGCGTCCGATTATTAGTCGGGTGCCAACACCGTACGCGATGTTGTGTATGTCATCTAGAGATGGACATTCGTGACCCCTTTACATTCTCGTACTTGTCTTATCAAGTACATTATACCCAGGATACTTGACACTATGCATGAGACAGGATCCTTCTGAGATATTCATGGTGGTTCTGTATAGGATACAAACTTCTGACAGAGATATTATATTCCTAGATACTCTATGACTTGCTGCATTAGATATGATCGTACGTGACATGGACACGAGGCATCGTGGACATGAGACGTGTGGTTACATTGGGTGGGGAGAGACACACAGGCTATAGGCTGATCATATATATAAACCTCTATTATTGTGAGGCACAAGACTCTGAAGCCCGAGCTTGGCCCATTACCGGATATTACTGCTACCGACTCCCCGACACCGAGCTTGTAGTAGCTCAGCCTGAGTACTCGTGATGCTCTCATCTTGTATTTTACTTAGATGGTTACTTACTTACTCTATTTACTTCATTATTTGTTGCACTGCATTTATTTTGGCTTGTATTTTCTTTACCTTGCTGTCCCCTGAGGACCTGGATCCGGACTTTGTCCCCAGGACTAGCAGAGGAGATCCACCTAGAGTTATACAGTACAGGAGCATTATTAGGAGCGGAGGCAGGAACAGGAGCAGTTACTGGAGCAGAACCAGGATCTGAGGACGAGATCATACCAGAGGACTTCTCCTGAGTATTGGCTTGAGATACTCATTTATTTATGTTTCTATTTACTTTATTTCCAGTCTATTGCATTGATGTAACAGACTTGTTCTCGGATTGTTCTCCGAGACACTTTCATTGAGATTGTTAGTTTATTTATTTACATTATTCTGGCATTTGATCTGTGATTATCTGTTGTGGATGAGATTAGTATAGACTGTGACTTGTATCATTGGACCTAATTATTGTTGTACTACAGCTTAAGTACGCCCTGATGGATCCATTAAATTGGGTTTGTCCATCGGTGCGTGCTGCTGGCCATTATCACTCGTCCGGACCCTCGGTATTTTGGGATTGGGGCGTGACAATCTCTATACTAGTCTGGTAGCTGTTGTTGTAAGAAAACTCTACCAAATGGAGATGGACCTCCCAAGAACCCCCAAAATTTAGTACACAAGTGCGCAATATATCCTTGAGAGTCTGAATAGTCCTCTCTGACTGTCCATCTGTCTGGGGATGATATGTAGTACTAAACTTGAGTTGGGTGCCCAAACTCGCTTGCAAACTCCTCCAGAAATGAGAAGTGGAATGACTATCCCAATCCGAGACTATACTCATGGGAACTCCGTGTATCATAATGATCTGTCTCACATACATCTCAGCCAGCTTCTCCGTAGGCAAACCCACCTTGAAAGATAAAAAGTGGGCCAACTTGGTCAACCTATCAACGATAACTCAAATCGCGTCCTTCCCTCCTGGAGTTCGTGGAAGTCCGGACACAAAATCCATAGTAATGTGCTTCCACTTCTACTCTGGAATGGATAATGGCTGAAGTAAACCTCCCGGCCTCTGCCTCTCGGCTTTGACCTACTGACATACTAAGCATCTGGATACAAACTGTGCCACTTCCCTCTTCATGCTATACCACCACACACTCTCTTGCATATCCTGATACATCTTGTTGGCACCTAGATGTATGGAATACTGAGAGTGATGTGCTTCCTACAATACCTTCTCACGCAGCTCCCCACTAGGCAGACACAATCTAACTCCATGCCTCAAAGAACCATCCTCAGCAATAATGAAATCATCCTCCAATCCTGCTTTCACCTGAGCTCTCATGCTCCTCAGAGATACATCCTCATACTGGGCTGTCTTTATCTTGTCCATCAACTCTGAATATATCTGCAATCCCTACATCTACATATAAACACCAGGAACTATCATATCAATGCCCAAGCTCTCCAAGTCCTCCAACAAATATCGATCATGCGTCAAGAATATAGCTATCGGATACCTGCTCAAAGCATCGGCAGCTACATTAGCTTTCCCTGGATGATACTGCGAAGATATATCAAAATCCTTCATCAGTTCCAACCACCGACGCTGCCTCATGTTCAACTCCTTCTGTGTGAAAACGTACTTCAAGCAATTGTGGTCAGTAAAGATCTCCACACGCTCTCCGTACAAATAGTGTTTCCATAATTTTAGGGCAAAGATGACTGCTGCCAACTCTAAATTATGGGTAGGATAGTTCTTCTCATGAGGACACAATTGCCTGGATGCATAGGCAATCACTTTTCCATTCTGCTGAAGAATACAACCCAAACCTTTCTCCGATGCATCACTATAAATATTGAAACCTCCAGACCCTGATGGCAACGTCAAAATAGAAGCAGACATCAACCTCTTCTTCAATTCCTCAAAAGCAACCTGGCAATCCTCTATCCAAACAAACTCTACATCCTTTTTGGTGAATCTAGTCATCGGCTCGGCAATCCTCGAAAATCTTGCACAAACTTTCTGTAGTAGCCTATAAATCCTAAGAAACTCCTGATCTCTGCTACCGAACTCGGGGTCTTCTAAGATTCCACTGCTGCGATCTTCTTTGGATCCACTGAAATACCATCACCAGTCACAACATGCCCTAAGAACTCTACCTTGTCCAAGAAGAACTTATACTTGGAAAGCTTCCCATACAGCTTCTTCTTCCTCAGCACATCTAACACAATCCACAAATTCTCCTCGTGCTCCTCCAGTGTCTTCAAGTATATGAGTATGTCGTCAATGAACACCACCACGAACTTGTCAAGGTACTGATGGAATACCTTATTCATCAAGTTCATAAATATCGTCGGTGCATTAGTCAAACCAAACGGTATCACCATAAACTCGTACTTACCATACCGAGTTCTAAAAGCAGTCTTCGGTATGTCCTCCGGCTTTACTTTCACCTAGTGGTAGCCTGATCTCAAGTCTATCTTAGAAAACACCTTGACACCACTCAACTGATCGAACATATCATCAATCCGTGGCAAAGGGTATTTATTCTTGATAGTGAGATTATTCAATATCCTGTAATCAATGCACATGCGCACCGATCCATTATTCTTGGGTACAAACAATACCGGGGCTCCCCACGGTGAAGAACTCGATCTGATAAACCCCTTATCCTGTAATTCGTCCACCTGCTTCTTCAGGTTGACCAGCTTGCTGTTGTTTACTCTACAAACATGTTACGAAATTGGTTCTGCACCTGGCACCAAGTCTATAGAGAATTTAACATCTCGATCTGGCGACAATCCTGGCAAATTTTTAGAAAATACATCCAAGAACTCTGCTATCAACGGATGCGACAACTCCTTATCTTCCACCATAGCTCCATAAATAATGCCTTCTCCCTGCTCTGTAGCTCCTCTAGCAAACTCGAACTCTGGCTCCCCTAGTGAACCAAACAAAACTCTACCTCCTCTACAATCTATACTAGCATGGTGCCTACTCAACCAATCCATCCCGAGTACAATATCGTAGCTCGAAAGTGGCATTACAAGTAGACATGCACTCAACTCTCGGCCTCTTAGAATAACTCTTCAATCCTTGCAAATATCATTAACCAGGATATTGTCTCCCCCGGTCATGATCTTGCAAGTCCTAAGCAAAGACTCAGCTACCAAACCTTGCTTCAGAGCAAAAGAAATAAATACAAAACTATGGAAAGCACCACTATCAAACAACGCTAAAGCTGAAATGGAATCAAGAAGAACAGAACTTGCGATAATATCTCCGGTGGGCTCATCCTCCTCGACGGTCATAGCGAACGCTCGTCCCTGACATGCACCTCCCTGATGTTGATGTTGATGCTGGATAAAATATTACTGCTGGGTCGGAAGCGGTCTCCTCGGCTGTACTGCAGGTGGTCTCGCCTGTGTCCTCGGAGCTAAAACTGCTACCTTAACTACACGACGAGGATACTCTCTCATCTGATGTCCTTTAGTACCATAATACAAACAAACTCCTAACCTCCTCCAGCAAACTTTCCAGATATGATCGGGCTTCTTACAAAAATGGCAGGAAGCTTATTGTGACTGTCTCTGCTGCTGTGGTTCCTGGTAAAAAGGTGCCCTAGCTGGAGTCTGGTGCTGCTGTGGCTGCTGGAAAGGCCTGGATTAGAAATAAGAACATTTGGCAGATACTGTACTATTATTTGCCCCCAGAAAAGAATCTTGGTCTCTCTTGGGCATCAAACCCAACTCTCGCTCAACCTTACGTGCCTTCTCAAGTATCTCCGAATATGTCTCATAAAAAGACGGAATAAGGATCTTCACTTTCCAGTTTAGACCCTCACAGAAATAAATAGTCCAAACCTCCGGCTCTTTCACCAAATACTCTGTGAATTGGCTCAACCTGCCGAACTTTGCAGCATACTCCTCCACAGATATACTCCCCTGAATGAGGATTTCAAACTGCCTCTCCAAGTCTAGCATGTCTTCCCGAGAGAAGAACTTCTTCTTGAAGAGGTCCTTGAACACCTCCCAAGATTGTCCTGCGTTAACCAGAATTGGCACATTCCTGAACCAAGTACGGGCGACATCGAACAGTTGAAGTCCTTCTGCCTCAACCTTCAGATCTTCGGAAAGAGGGGACACCCTTATAGGACGCTCAATGTCCTCGAGCCAATCATCAACATAGACGATGCCCTCCATCCCCTTGAAGACCCTAGGCTCCAGCTTCTTGAAGTCTTGAATATTGCCTGGCCGGAGTTGAGCAACCTGAGGAGCAACCTACTGCTGGACCAGAACTTCTCTCTCGACTACGGCACGAGCAAGCTGATGACCACTTTCGATGCCCTGTCGTAAAACGTCGGTCTGTCTCTGATGCACCTTAGACTGAACCCTCTGCGCCTCTAACATCTCGTAAAAAAGTGTAAACATCTGTGTTGTATCTGTCGGCATGGAAGGTGGAGGTAGAAATCCCTCAGATACAGCTGGCACAGTCCTCTGAGTAGGTAGTGGACCTTCGAAAGCAGCTGACACTCCAATCACCGGAGAAGTAACTAGTGCAGGCTCTCGGGACGTCATAGACCTCTCAGAAGCTGCTTTCCCCTGCTGCGATCTAGTCTTAGGCGGCATCCTGAGACAAAGCGAAAGAAAATATCAATATGGCACATGATGTAAGACACTCAAGAAAGGACAGATTAAAAGATCAAGTATCAATATCAAAGGAGAATAGTTGAATGAATCAAAAGAATTTTTCCTAAATGTGATTGAGTATTCTCAGCCTATAGCCTAAATCCTATATCCTGAAATAGGCTCGTAATAGCACTCAATTCTGAGCACCACTATGAATCGCACTAATTGCAACCTCGAAGACCTGCATGGGCCACCACTAAAAATGTGTCACAACCCACACCCGGTGTAAGGGTACAAGTCGAAAATAATGCCCAGCCTACGCCGTAGAATCGGCGGTAGAATGTTGTTTGGGTAAACTATCTAACAACATAATATGCCACCAATAATATCAATATACTCAATCACAGATCTAAGATAAAAGTGCACATGAATAGGATAAAGAATAGAGTAGTCACATATAACTCATGAGTCTAAAATAATAACATCAATGAGTCTGAAGAAATACTAAACAAATAAGCTGTAGACAAATCCAGTACAAAGAATACTAAGGATCTAAAAGTCCCGGGTCATCCGTCTCAGTCGAGATGAGTCTTTCCTAAACCAGGGTCTCTGACTCTAAGCCCACAACATCCTGAGGTCCATAATGTGTAGGGTACAACTCCTCAGTGTTATCTGGGAAAAATATATCCAGTCAGAAAAGGAGCATAGTACATCTCTAACAACAGTTCTAATCAATAATAAAAACTATATAACATTAAATAGATGTGAATATACAAGATGCACAATAGATACAAGAGATATACAATAAGGAAATATTGGAATAAATACAATAATGAACAATATGACAATGAACAAGAATACTAATGACTACGTGAGTGAGTACTAGCTTTAACATGTGATCGGCTTGGGAACTTGCACAGAAATAATGGCCTGGTTAGTCATACGTGCGATGTATGACCAACACTCACAGAAAAATAATACATGCACAAGAAGGGTATGATCACATATCTACACTAAAATACTCTCCACTCCGACTAGTATAATAGATCCAACCATGGTATGCTATGGCACGGAATTCTCTAGGAAGGTAGCAAGTCTTCCTAAGAATCAGTGTCTGTACATGTACAAGATAATCAATGAAACAAGGCTTGCACAAGATACATCATATATCAAGGAATAACATCTCATAAAGAGATCCGGATATACCAATCCGTGTAACCATCGTATCGAGAAATATGGATATCTACACTAGATACAATGAATATAGAAGATATCATAAATGAGAAACTATCAGAGAATGTACTCGCCTAAAGTCCGTTGAATAGTCCCACAGATGTCCGATATGGTGCCTCGAAGACCTAGATAGGGAATACGATATCAATACAAGGTTTCAGAATGAAAATAAGTTGAACTAGTCAATATCTAGGTCTAAGAGCCATTTCTAAGTCAAAATAGTCAAACTAGGTCAACTTTAAGTCAAATCGATCAAACTTGGTCAAACTACCTACTACTAAGTTGCAAGAGTCTATCTCAAAGATATTGGGTTCGTACACTATGAATCTAGGTCATACTAGCTATATCTTAGAATACTAGGATACCGTATCGCAAGATACACAAATAAGAGATGAATATCACATATGCATATCCAAGCAATATATGTATATTAATCCTAACTACCAAATGCTATGTGGATACCTTGGTTTTGAACCAACTCGGTATCGCACCACTAAACCTCCATCTTGATACTCAAACCCAATACCTTGGGTATCCTCAATACCTTGGCTCTTACCTTGGTATCTCAAGGTAAACGTGATATTTAGTATATATATCTAACTAACAACCCAAAGTAGTTCTAGTACTCTAATATCAATTACTAGTATTCCCCAATATAAATTAAAGTATTAACTCTTATGCTATATTAACTATCA
This sequence comes from Iris macrosiphon, assembly GCA_036927795.1. NCBI lineage: Eukaryota > Viridiplantae > Streptophyta > Magnoliopsida > Asparagales > Iridaceae > Iris > Iris macrosiphon. The sequence goes on from JAYESA010000004.1 coordinate 167,707,470, forward strand.
ATACAATTAAAACATAGACATATATATATATACACATACATATATAACTTAGAGATATCCATAAGAGGTATAACTATATAAATACTAACTAACTGGATACTACCAACTAACTAGACACTATTAACTACTAATATGTATACACAAGTACACGTATCTACACTATATAGATAATTTAGAGATACATGAAGATATATAGATATATATATCTATCTAACTACTAAATATAACAAGTATCTACATAGGAAACTGTTTAACTAGGTAGTTGAATACTAGTTAACTAACCATCTATTACTAAAACTAACTACTAGATATCTAACCATCACATTACTGCTGCTACTGCACTTTAGATCATTGCTGTTGCTGGACTTCATGTTGCCGCTGCTGCTGCTGCTGCTATACTTCATTTTGCCGCTGCTGCTGCTGCTCTATCAATCTGCTGCCGCTGTTGCTACCAATCTGCTGCTGCCTTTAAATGGCTTCGGTTTGCTGCTGATGCTCCGTTGAGCTGACCCGAGCCTCCCTCTCATATATACAACATACACGCACACCCAAACACACTATAAAATACATATATATCCATCAACTATACATATGTATACATATATATACTTACTCCCACTATATATATATATATATATATATATATATATATATATATATATATATACGTATGCATCTATGTACATATAGATATAGTATACTATGCATATATATAGATAGCATCACATACATGTACACATATATATATAACATCATAGGTATATAGGTATATGACACACTAGCACACACACACACACACACACACACACACACACACACACACATATACATATATATATATATATATATATATATATATATATATATGATGAAAGACTAAGAACAATAGGAAATAGATCTAGAAATACTATATAATAAAAACATGGAGTGCATCGTACCTGTATCACATTATATCTATGATACGCTTGCGACACGAGTTTACCACACAACCAAACGTGCCCCAAAGGACACGAGAAAGTCTAATGTATTATTTATGAACAATATGAAGAGTCAAATACAAATCTACGTGTCCGTGCCAAAATGTGATATGCACAAAGTCCCGTGTCGGAGAGAAAACTCCCAAAACAACACGTATCACCAAATTATTGGGATATGACCTACGCGTATCCAATTTTGGATACGACACTAGCCCCAAACACACAAGCATATGCCAAATTGATCTATAGGACCAATTGATACACACAACAAGTGTCAATCTCGGAATTCGCCTAAAATTGACACAAAAAATACCATAACTTTCTCAATAGGCCTCCTATGAACTCAAATCCAAGTCCTATGGGTAGCCTATGCATATGGGTTGATTTCTTATGGTTAATTCTCAGATTTAGAACCTAAATTAAGGGAAAAAAATAAATTGTACCTATTAGAATATGGATTCCCAATGCAACCTCCAAATATGATAAAATTGGCTTCCAACTTGTAGATCCTTGCTCCTCTTTGTAGATCATTGTTTCCTTCTTCTAGATCCTTGTTCTACTAGTCTCTAATAGTTATTTGGGAAGGAATTGGGGTTGAATTTAAGTAGAGATGATGAAAATTGGGTTGTGAGAAAATTCTAGATCTAGATTTGAAATAAAAAGAGGAGAGAGAAACTTTTTCCTCTTTTTTTATAGGCCTCACTTGTCCCCTCCCTTAAGCTACTATATAAAGTCTAAAATACACCTTGGGGCCTCTCATAAAAAAATTAATTATAGAGAAAAGCTTCTAGTCTAATAGTTTAATTAAATTAATCCTCCTCCTAATCAATGGGCTTTCTAATTGGGCTCAATTCTAATAATTAATACATGTTGGTCCATGAGTCTAAACTAAACTAGTTAGGTCCACTAACACAAGTCCAAAAATAAATCTAACATGTTAACAATAATTATATAATATAATAAATAATTATACAATATGCACAATATTTAAATAATTATGAAAATACCAAAATACCCTTTTCTAGAAAATCTGGTAGTGACACTACTTGTATGGAGAGAGGGTAGAGATCTTTACAGTTCATAAGAGCTTGAAGTATGTGTTTACACAAAAAGAGTATAGCATGAGACAGTGGCGATGGTTGGAGTTAATGAAGGACTTCGATATTTCCTTGCAGTACCATCCAGGAAAGGCCAACGTAGTCGTGGATGCCTTGAGTAGGTATCCAGTGGCTATGTATTTAACGAGGGACAGACATTTGTTGGCCGATCTTGATAGCTTGGACATTGAGATACTAGTTCCTGGAGTTACAACACAGATATGGGGACTTCAGGTACAGTCAGAGTTGATAGACCGGATCAGAGCTGCACAGTTCAAGGATGAGTCTTTGAGAAGCATCAGATCACAGGTCCAGATAGGGTTGGCAGAGGACTTCAATTTGCAGATGATAGATCATTGCGGCACGGTACTAGATTGTGTGTGCCGAGTGGGTCCTTGATCGAGGAGTTTCTTCAATAGGCACATCGATCTCACTACTCTATGCATCCATGTGCCAACAAGATGTATAGGGACATGAGAGAGAATGTTTAGTGGTATGGTATGAAGCGGGAGGTAGCTAGCTTTCGTATCCAGATACTGGATATGCCAGCAGATAAAGGCAGAGAGACAGAGGCCAGGTGAATTGCTTCAGCCTTTACCTATTCCAGAATAAAAATTGGAGCATGTGACAATGGACTTTGTTTCAGGACTTTCACGATATCCAGGAGGTAATGATGCGATTTGGGTCATCATAGACAGGTTGACCAAATCAGCCCACTTTTTGCCATTCAAAGTGGGTATATCTACGGAGAAGTTCACAGAGATGTATGTACGTCAGATAGTCAGATTGCATGGAGTTCCTGTGAGCATAGTCTCGGACAGGATAGTCGCTTTACGTCCTATTTCTGAAGGAGTTTGCAGGCTAGCTTGGGCACTCAGCTTAAGTTCAGTACCACATATCACCCTCAGACAGACGGACAGTCGGAGAGGACTATTCAGACTCTCGAGAATATGCTACGCACCTGTGTTTTAGATTTTGGAGGTTCTTAGGAGGATCATCTTCACTTGATAAAATTTTCTTACAATAACAGCTACCAGGTAAGTATCGAGATATAACCATTTGAGGCATTGTATGGACGAAGATGTCACACTTTGTTATTATAGGATGATGTTGGTGAGAGAGCTCTATTAGAACCAAAGATGGTTATGGATAAAATTGAGAAGGTAAAGCTCATAAAGGATAGACTTTGGGTGGCGCAGGACAGACAACGGCATTGGGACGATAGCCACCGGAGACCATTGGAGTTCGAGGTATGGATTTTGTTTTGTATTGCTCGTGATTGCTTGTCTTTTTAGAGTGCTAAGGTTGTGTTTCGTGCTAGGTCGGCGGTCTAATTTTTTTGAAGATTTCTTCGATACGTGGCATAATTCATTTCGGTGGAGACGGGAAGCTTAGTCCGTGATTCATCGAACCTTTCAGTATTCTTGAGAGGGTCGGTACAGTTGCCTACTGACTAGACTTGCCACTTGCATTGAAGGGAGTGCACAACATATTTCACATGTCATAGCTGAGATGATACATGACAGATCCTAGTCACACGTTGGATCACTCGGAGATTGAGGTAGGCCCTACTCTTAGTTATCCAGAGCAGCTAGTTAAGATTTTGGATCAAAGAGAGAAGGTGCTGAGGAACCAGATGATTTCTTTGGTATGCGTCGCGTGGAGGCATCACTCGCCAGGAGAGAGTACCTGGGAGCGAGAGGCCGAGATGCGCGAGCGATATCCCTATCTGTTTGAGCCGTGAGGTATAATTTTGTCTTGCTTGTATTGATTGATTTTAGTAGTTAGTTTCTTCCTTAATTTCGAGGATAAAATTTTTCTAAAGTGGGCAGGATTGTCACCCTCACATTTCCAACTAGGGGTAGTTTTGTAATTGGTATGAGTATTTTTATTTTAGGATTATTATTTTAAATATTATGCATGTTATAAATATTTATTTATTATATTATTTATTTATTGCTAGATGTTAAATTTTATTTTGGACTTGTGTTAGTGGACCTAACTAGTTTAGTTTAGATCAAGGGACCAACATTTGATTCTAATTAGAATTGAGCCCAATAGTAAGTCTATTCATTAGGAGGATGAATTAATTAGTGAAACCAATTAGACTAAAACCTTTTCTCCTTAATTATTTCTTCATGACAAGTCCCAAGGGGTATTTCGGACTTTCTATAGTAGCTTGGAGGAAGGGAAAGGGCCGGCCACCATAGGGGTGGAGAGAGACTCTCTCTCCTCATTTGTCATTCCAAATCTAGATCTAGAATTTTTTCTCTTCCAAATTTTTTCATTCCTACACCAATTTCTACTTAAATTTCTTCCTAATTCCTTCCCTATTCATTATTGGAGGCTATTAGAATAAGGATCTACAAGGAGGAAGTAAGAATCTATAAAGAGGAGCAATGATCTACAAGTTGGAGGCTCTTGACACTCAATTTGGGAATTTTATTGGAAATCTATCTCCCAATAGGTACAATTCAGTTTTTCTTCTCTAATTAGACTCTAAATATGTATTTTAATTATTAGGAACCCTCTCATGTACTAAGGCTACCCATATGAATTGAAATTAGGTTCGTAGGAGGCCTATAGAAAAAGTTATATAGTATTTTGTGTCAATTTTGGGAGAATTCCGAGATTGACACATCTTGTGTTGGTCAATAGGTCAATTAGACCAAATTAACATATGTTTATTTGTGTGTGACTAGTGTCATATCCATAATTGGATACGTGTAGGCTGTATCTACGTATTGATTTGGGGATTTTCTTCTGACACGGGGGTTTGAGCATGTCATATTTTGACACGGGCACGTAGTTGAGTAGTTAAATCTTCGTGTTGATTCTAATTATAATTTTAGACTTGTTCGTGTCCTTCGAAATACGTTTGGTTGTGTGGTGGAGCCGTATCGCAAGCGTATCATAGAATGAGTGTGATACGGGTACGGTACACTCCACGTGTTTGTATTCTTTCATTTAGATTCAATATAACTTGGTTATAGTTATTAGAATGTTATAATTATATTGTTATATGATATATATATGTATATGTGTAATTATGTATATGTTCTTATTATTATTTTGATGTATGGTGGTCATGAGAGAATGGGGAGTTCATAAACATCACTAGTGTGGTAATTGTATGTATATATATATATATATATATATATATATATATATATATATATATATATATATATATATATATATATATATATATATATATATATATATAGATATATGTATGTGGTATATATATCTATGTCTATATAATATATATATATGTATGTATATATATATGTATGTATGTATGTATGTATGTATGTATGTATGTATGTATGTATTCATGTATGTATGTATGTATGTATGTATGTATAGTGATATATATTTATATATATGTGTGTATATATTGGTTAGTGATATATATATATGTATATATATATATATATATATGTATATATATATATATATATATGTATATATATATATATATATATATATATATATATATATATATGTATATATATATGTATATATATATATATATATATATATATATATATGTATATATATATATATGTATATATATATATATATATATATATATATATATATATGTATGTGGTATATATATCTATGTCTATATATGTATGTGGTATATATATCTATGTCTATATATATATATATGTATGTATATATATATGTATGTATATATGTATGTATGTATGTATGTATGTATGTATGTATGTATGTATGTATGTATGTATGTATGTATGTATGTATGTATGCATGTATGTATAGTGATATATATTTATATATATGTGTGTATATATTGGTTAGTGATATATATATATATATATATATATATATATATGTATATATATATATATGTATATATATATATATATATATATATATATATATATATATATATATCGTGTGTGTGTCTAAGTGTGTGAGTGAGTGTAGAGTGTCAGTGTATCAGTGAGAAGAGGGGGTCGGGTTGCATGGTATCAGCAAATGCAACTGCAGCAGCAAGCATAGCAGCAATAGCTAGTAGTACAGCAAATGCTGCAACAACAAGAGCAGCATCAGCAATGCTACTGTGGCAAGAGCAACAACTACAGCAGCGAGAGCAGTACAGTGCTGCAGCAACAAGTAGCTAGCAATACCTCAACTGCAGAGCAGTGCAGTATGCAGTAGCTAGCCAAGTGCAGCAGGAAACAGAAAGGCATCAACAACTATAGCAATATAGCATGCACAACAAATGCATAGTAAGTAGTGCAGCAACTTCAGCAGCATGAGATGCAGCAGCAGTGCAGACAAAAATTACAAGCAGTGTGGTATGCAGCAGTGGTAGCAACTGGAAGAGGTTACATTCAAGCATGTAAGGGGTCCAGGTATTAGCTTTGGGTGAGTATTAGATATCTGGGTTAGGGGCAGTGGGTATTAGACTCTTGTGAGTCAGTTAAATTTGACTTAACCTTTAGTTTAGACTTTACCTTGTGTATCAGGCTTCACGAGTTGTGTAGTAGCAGTTCATATGAGTTTCAGTTAGGAGTTAGTTGTTATCTGTATTAGTTTAGTATTTGATACAATTTGAGTATCAGTCTAGCATACCTCTTAGTATAAATTTATGTTAGTGTTATCAGTTAGTACTTTATTTAGTATTAGATTAGTATTATGTTAAGGTCAAGTATCAGATGCAAGAGTATTGAGTTTGTATATCAAGATGGGTGTGTAGGTAGTGTGATACCACTTTTGGTTCAAAGCCAAGGTATCCACTTAGCATTAGTTTGACTAGGAGTATTATATATTTTTGTCTTGTATATATATTATAGTATTTTTATATCTATAACTTGCGTATCTTATGATACGGTACTTTATTGGTATCCTAGTATCTTAGCATAGCTAGTATGGCCTAATTACATAGTGTATGGACCTAATATCCTAGAGATAGACTCATACAACCTAGAAATAGCTATTTTGACCAAGTTTGACCTAGAGTTAACCTAGTTTGACTGTTTTGACTTAGAAATGACTTTATGACCTAGAATTTAACTAGTTTAACTTATTTTCATGCCAAAACATTGTATTGATGCAATATACCATATAAAGGTCTGTATGACACCAGCTTGGGCATCGAGAGACACACCTTGCTCGGGGCCTCAGGTGAGTAAATTTCTCTATTAGTTTTTATTTCATAATAGTGTATATATCTCATGTTCTAGAACTGTATACTTGATTCTGACACAGTGATTTCATAGACTGATACTACATAGATCCTGTCAGGAGATGTTATCCCCTACTGTGTTTAGCGGGTACTCCTTCACATATATTTTATCGTGTGTATCGAGTATTGATTTATTATATTTTGTGTTCATACACTGCTCGTATTTGGTGTGCTTATATTCTTGTATACACACTGTTCGTGTTTAGTGTACCCATATTTGTGTTCGTAACATGTCATGATTGGATCCATTGGGATTAGTTGGGGATGGGGGAGTAGGAGTTGATTATGTGATCAAGCCTCAGTGTATTCATGTATATGTGAATTATATACCACACTTGTAATCGAGTTACCTTATTGTATTCGTGTTCAACCTAAACCGATCACATAATGAACTTGTATTCCATGGCAAATTAGTTAGATTTTAGTTTTTTCTATTATATTGCAGATATTCTATTGTATGTTCTTCATTCCAGAATATTATCTGTTTACTCTAGTTTGTTTTATTCTGTTATTTAGTTATCTCGTATTCTTTTCTATTATCTGTTTTATATGATCGATTATGTATTTAAAACAGATTTCAGAGGTATGTACTTCTCTCCAATCCTGACTAAATATTTTTCAGATGATTGGCTCATAGACTAGTATCTTACATACTACGAACCACAGGAGGGCATACCTTTAGAGGATACTCTTGTAGACCAGGAAGGCTTAGTACTAGAGCCTGAGGAGGTTTAGTTTATTTTGGTGGACTTGTATTAGACTTTTATTAAGATTTATGGCATGTATATTATTTTAGCCTTGTGGATTGTATCTTAGTTCTTTTCTTCGTTATTCCATTCATGTTTTATCTTCCTTAGTTTGTATTGTGATTGAGTATAGTTATATTATAAGATACCATATTATTCTTCCTTTTGGAGTTGAGATGATTGACATGTACCTTATATATATTGTTGAGATGTTTAGTTAGTTAGAGTTGACCCAGACATCGTTCTGCCATCGATGCTGTGGCATAGGTTGGACGTACCCACGTACTCATGCCCGAATATCCGGGTGCAGGTCATGATAAGTTCGATCTGATCCAGTACCGAGTAGCTAGTCTGCCTGGTCGTCTCAAACTGCAAGTACCGCGCCCAAAGAATGTTACCATTTGTTTTCTCTATGGTCGAACGGTCCCCGTACCCCAGAGCCTATCCCATTCGAGAAAACCAAACCCTGTGCGCAATAGGTTGTCCATGACTAATGCAAACTCCAACAAGTAGGTATGACGAGATAATCGAGCCTTCTCGCCCCACCAAACGATACTTGCCTTGATCCATCCATTTCACCATAACCATTCTCCAACTATAACCCAAGGCACCATCTCAAGTTATCTCCATTATATACTATGCCGCTTTGACACAATGCTCCAATTGGTGCAATACCCCTAGCTCTGAAAGCTCTATGGCACAATGCCCCAACAATGGCACAATGACCTCTCCGATGTAGTTGTCCGATTTTGAACCACAACTGCACGCTTTGCTTGACAAAGCGTCTAACTTGATACTCGTGCACAAGTGCATGCTCACTCGTACGCCCGAAGTATCTCGATATTCCAACTAAGATGATCCACATAAGCTCCAATTATCCAAAACATAAGTCATACTCAAGACACAAATTCTATCCATCCAAACGGTGCACACTCTATGTACACCATAGTACAGTAATTTTTATGTTCCAGTCCAAGTGTTTAAACCATTATGTGTGTTCCATATTATTAGGCATGAAGGAGTAGAGGAGAAGGGACAGAGCCCACTTACCAAGTCTGGATCCACTAAACACTCTGCCTTGTCGATACGGCCGATCCCTTGAATTCGTGGTTCGATGCAAAGCACGATCTACTCAATTGATATGACATTGTGAGCGGGTCGTGCTTTCTAAATTATCCGACCGATCGGACAACGGTAGACTATATTATCACTCCAATTCTGCTATCCTAGCACTGCTCTAAACGGATACCTGATTCCATCGAACTCTGTATGTGATCTGCACATGAAACCGACTCAAATTAATACTCTCCCAAATCCCATATATCAAAATATAATCAACTATTGTCTCGTTTAATCTGACTCAACATAATGCACCGTGCAGTTATGGTATTATAGCACACATATACCACTTAAAAATAAAGTCATTCTTGTGCCAGATTTTCTTTGCATCGACAAATGTATATTCTGAACCAACTATTCCATGGTGATCATGTCGATCGTAACTCAACACTCGTTTGCTCCAAGTTTTTCAAACATGACTCAGCCGATTTGCACAAACCAACTTCTATTTTTGTTATCCGCATCCGTTACAATAATTCCAGTGAAGTCTATCCAAAATATTCTAATGCCACTTAACTACGTGGTATAACATATACCACTCTGAATCAAGTCACTTCTCACGTCATCCTTCTTTTGCACTGATCCAAGATTTGTTCGAGCTATCCATTCTGCGTGATCCTGCCATTCACAGATCAAAGTATGATATAAAACTTAGCCAACACGTGAACAATCTAACTCTTCTGTCGATCTTGCTCGATGCAACTTGTGCCATGTTCCATTCTCAATACTTTTCTCTATCTCTCAAACCGTCCGACACTTTCGTTACACGAGCAACCCGTGCAATCTAACTCTTCTGTCAATCTCTTCCAAGTAATCTAAGCCAATCCTTAACTATTCCATACATTCACCACATGAACTACTCGTGTAACGCTTTCTCTAATATTCCAAGCAATAACTCAAATCTGCTAAGCATATGCACCACACGAGCAACTCGTGCAACGCTCTCCCTGATATTCTCAGCCAAAACTCAAACTCCGTCCAGCGCATTCGCTATACGAGAAACTCGTGCAATATTCTATTCTTATCTGTTGTTTCTACTCATAGCATGCCATATAACCAATCTCGTCTGACAAACCAACTACTCCACTGATGCAACCAGAATCTCCTCGAATGATAAGCCAAACAAAAGCAATGATACCTCTCTACTTGTTGCACAAATACAACAATGCCATACAACTTGCTGCACGAATGCAACAACGCCAAATGATGCTACACAATTCTATGAAAATCCTATGAAAGCCAACGCAACGAAGAACAATATGCACCCACAACCAATATATACATAGACTTATTACATAAAACATCCAATACGGCACTGAGTAGAGCCAAGAGCCAAACGACACACATAATTTATTTAGAGTTTGTGATGGAACAAAGGACAAAGTCCGAGGAAATAAATCGGGTGCTCTTGTACCAATTTACCATGCCTTAATCTCCCACAAGTTCGATCGTCCCCGCTGAACGTGAATCACCACGTTGTAGCGCTCCCGCAGGATAATCATTCTCATCGGGACGTGACGTCGTGCGAGCCTGGAGTTGCACTCGCACAAGGAGATGACGTCAAACATCATGGTTATCATCAAAATGACCAAGTTGCAGCAAAACTCAAGTATTTTGTAACAAGCACACATCAGAATATGTAGCGAAGCTCTCGAAGGGTCTAAATAAAAATTTTGCAAAGAAGAATGCCACAAAGGTGATGCAAGACTCTTGATTCTTCTCTTGCCCACAAAGGTACTTACCGTTCCATACATCATATCCCGTATATCCAAGTTGAGCCATTACACCTGCGTACCTAAAAATAATGTCCACAAACGTGGGTCAGTATACAACCGTTCTGGTGAGCCGGATAACACAGTCGTCTAAACCGACACTAAGTAGATAGTGAAAGCAAACAGTTATATGGTAATTTTTTTTTACTTGAAATCTAGATTAAATTTATGGCAGAGGTATGATATATTAAGAAAAACTGCAAAGCAGGTTAAACATTCAAGCATTCAACTCAATCAAATATACTAGCAGTTATATCCAAATTTAAAGGAAACTAAGCATGCAATCCGATTTACTCAAACCCGAAACAAAGTGTGAACCTATCGAATAATATCGTACTCCAAGCCTTGAATCTATTGCATCATGCCATAATTCAAGCCTTACTAATCCAATCATCGATGCGCACACTTTTCCCGAGGCAAGGTGGTGTCGTCGCCTACACGAATGCACAAACTCAAACCGACCAACTCTTAACTATATGAAGGTCACTGGCCAAGCCATAAAGGACTATCCAACTGTATTTTGACCCAATCCAGCGTTGAGTAGCTAGCCCGTTTGGTGGTCTCGAACTACAAGTACCGTGCCCAAACCATTTACCCAAATATTTCATCCATAGCCGAACAGTTTCGATGCCCCGAAACCTATCCCGTTCGAGGAAACCAAACCCTGTACGCAACAGGTTGTCCGTAACCAATAAAATACTTCAATAATAGGTACGATGAGAGAATCAAGCCTTCTAGCCCCATAAAATGATACTCGCCTCGATCCATCCAATTCACCATAACCATTCTCCAACTAAAACCTAAGACACCATTCTCCAACTATAGCCCAAGGCACCATTCTCAAATCATCTCTACTTGCACCATGCCGCTTCTCGACACAGTGCTCCTATTAGGTGCAACACCCCTCGCTCTGAAAGCTCTGTGTCACAATGTCCCAACAATGGCATAATGCCCTCTCTGATACAGTTGCCTAATTTTGAACCACAACTGCACGCTTTATTTGACAAAGCATCCAATTTGATATTCGTACGCAACACATGCTCGCTCGTTGAAGTACCTCGATGTTTCAACCAAGATAATCTACTCAAAGCCCCGACTGCCCAATGTAAGTCTAACTCAAACCATAAATTCTATCCATCCAAACGACGAACACTCTATGTATGCCATAGTACGGTGATTCTAATGTTCCAGTTCCAAGTGTTCAAACTATTACGTGTATTCCATATTAATAGGCATCAAGGAGTAAAGAAGAAAGGACAGAGCCCACTCACCAAGTCTGAATTTGCTAAGCACTATGCCTTGCCGATACGGCCGATTCCTTGAATCTGTGGTCCGATGCGAAGCACGATCTACTCAATTGGTATGGCCGTGTGACCAGGCCATGCTCTCTAAATTATGTGACCTATCGGACTAAGGAAGACGACATTATCGCTCCAATCCCGCTATCCCAATACTGCTCTAAACGAACACCTGATTCCATCAAACTCCATATGCGATATGCACATAAAACCAACTCAAATCAATACTTGCTTCCAAATCCAACAAATCAAAATGTAACCAACCATTGCCTCATTTAATCTGACTCGGTGTAATGCACCGTGCGGTTGAATGCATTACAATTACAGGAAGGAGTGAGGTTAGTCAATGAGTTGGTAGTGTTTGGGTGTGTTGTATCAAGTGTGATGGGTGTCATGAGAGTGACGGAGTGTAGACTCATTGAGATACATACGTATCTTAGATTGTATCAAGGTACCAAAGTACCAAGATACTAGGAATTGCCTAGTGGTCAAGATACAGAGTAGGTGTTCAAGTATGGGTTAAGATATTGAGTTAATAGGCTAGGTAATGGAGTATTAGGCTAAGTTATTTTATATATTGATAATATAGGTCTTGTAGTCTATATTATATATATAGTGTATTATATTGGCTAGTATGGTTAAGGTATTTGTGGAAATAGTGTAGTGTATTAGTATAGGCTTTGTTACTATAATATATTGATATCTTTGAGTCTATTATATATATATAATATTTAGTATATTATACTAACTAGTATGACCCAGAAGGCCTAGAACTAGTGTGGTATTAGCTAATATAGCCCTATAAACTAGCTTGGAAGATAACTAGAAACCCCAATTTAGATAATTAACTAGTTCAACCCAATTGACCTAGTTTTGACCTAGAAATATAATTTTAACTTATTTAAGACTTATTTTGATTCCAAAACATTATTATGAAAAGAAATTTTATGTTTAGGTCTTCGAGAAACCATTACGGGTACTGTTGGCTTTCAGCACCAGGTTTCAAACGAGTATATTATCTGATAGTTTTTATTATTTGATAATTACTATAATTCAAGTATTTAGACATATTATATCTGATTCATGATGGTACATGGATTGGTACATACATTGGATCTTCAATCATGAGATGTTACCTTGACTCATCACATTGATATTGGATAATTTATCGTATTATCATTGGATAACATTGGATACATTGGCTAGTGACGTGTCATGGTTAGATCCATCGTACCAGTCAGGGCAGAAAAAGTGCTAGCTAGATATGTGATCAAGACATTGACAATATTGTAGACATTGGCAAACATCGTAGACATTGGCAAATATCTTAGACATTGGCAAACAATGTAAACATCGGCTACTCGCGTAAACATTGAAATGCCTCTATCACATATCAAACTAGTATTTCAAAATACTTAGTATAGTTACAGATCTTTTTGTTCAGTTTATAGATTATATTGTCTTGCCCCTGATACTCGTGTATGCTTTCTCTCCCATTTTATATATGTACTGGTTACTTTATATTGTTTACATTGCTTGTCTATCTTTACTATTAATCAGTACATCAGTATCTTGCTTTTCCATCTAGTATACATTCACTATTTACTATTTTAGTTTTTTTTAATTAATTAAAACTGTTGTTAGAGGTGTGCTCGTTCCATCATGACTTGATTTATTTTTTAGATGATTACTTGGAGGATTTGTGTCCGACGTATTACGAACCACATGAGGTAGCAGTAGCAGCTACGGACCCTATAGTTCAGGAGTGATTACCGGAAGGTCTAGCCGGTGATACTAGTTATCTTAGTATCTCTACTTAGTATTTTGGTACCAGATTTGTTTTCGGCTCTTACTTAGACTTTATGATGTATTATTGATACTATACTTGTCGATGTTGTTGTTTAGACTCTTGATAGTGTTGATAGTCTCTTAGACTTGGTTTATGGTCATTGTATTTCTAGTTGTGACTTTGAGTTCTCTATTCCTTATATGGTATCGTACCGTTATCTTCCTCTAGATTATTGTGATTGAGTATTTATTATCATTAGATATATCATATTGTTCTCCTCTTTGGAGTTGAAATATTATTGGCAGGTTCATATATGTTATTGTGTGAGATGGTTAGATAGTATGGTTGACCTAGACAGTATTCTACCATCGATGTTGTGGCGTAGGTTGAACGTACCCACGTACTCGTTTCCGATCATCCAGGTACGGGTCATGACAAGTGGCATCAAATTTTTCTCTTCAATGGTTAGAAGAGATCTATGCGGCTAAGGCACATGGTGTTGTATGAGCGCATCAAGGATGGAGTCATGGTAGTGATTAATGTTCAAAGATAGGTGATTCTAGTGAATCTGTTCAAGAGACTATATGGGTGTATCAAAGATGACATTATTACAATGGTTGATGATCAGAGCTAGGAGGGTCTGGCGGATCCGTTCATATAAGACTCAAGTGCCAGCTGATCATAAGAACTATAAAGGAGCGTAGTACTCCATGTTATGGTGGCTACACCACATGAGGTACCTCGACAGGGTAAAGCCTCAGCTTTAAACCATGTCATAGCGACGTAACACTGCATATAGTCAAGGACACAACATATATGGGCTTGAAGGACTTCTGATATTATGTCTTTGTAATTCTACTATAAAATTTTATGATATTAGTTCAAAGAAAAAACTACTAGGCATCTTGCTTTTGATTCAAAGAAGGATCATTGACTGGAAGAATATAAGGTACAATGGATAGTCCTCAGGGACATTGTAGGATACGTACCCGGAACCACTGTGGTATACTATTTGTTCTTGAACATAACATTTCTTGTGGGAGGATGACTTTGACGCCTTAATGAGTTCTCGGGCAGAGTAAATATCTGGTGTGCTTTACAGGAAGTATGGTATCGCAGCACTACAAAGGAACGTAAGGTCTCCATGCTACAGTAGGTGATATCACCATAAGGTTCCTTGATAGGGTAATAGCTTAGCTTTGCAAGCCATGTCACAGCGGCATAGCACCGCACATAGGCAGGTAGCCTAATATTGTAGAATAAAGAGTGGTTGGCAGTACTACAAAAAGGCCGGTGACCTTATACTATAGTGGATAACAAAGAGGCTGAGACCTCTTTTTTGTAGTTTGGTACTACAAAGAGGCTGAGACCTTATACTATAGTGGATAACACCACATGAGGGAGTGAGACTCGGCTTTAGGCCATGTCATAGCGACGTAGCACCACAAGGAAGTGAAAGGCTTCATGCCAAGGACTCTTTAAAATAACTCACCTAGAGTGTATGGAAAGAGAGACATGCCATCTTTTGAGGAAAAATTTGTAGACGTCGAATATACATACACCAAAATCAGACGTGTACAGGACCTTTAATATGCAACCGGAAGCACATCTGATGCCATTGTGTGAGTGAAAAGAATTGTAACTATGGTGCATAATTCAAGGCTTAGTCCATTATTGTATCATATTGTTATTTGACTCATACAAGAAGATTCAAGTCGAAGCGACATCTATCCTAATGCATGATGGACAATCACTATGGGGAACGCTCAACCCATATATTGAGATATATGGAGGATTGTTGGTATTTTTGCCTTTGGACTATGAAATATAGTCCCAAATTGGCTACACCTCCAAGTAGGTATCTCAATATAATGCTTTGTTTGTGTTGAGGTGTGCATATGGGGTATGGTGGGGCACATGGGTGCCATATGGGGATGTTTTTTTAGGATGAAAAAAGATTAACACCTCAATGGAAGCTTTTTAAGCATTTTGTCATGCTCTTGAAATTTATTCCATAGGAGCTAAGCCCTATAGGAGCTTAGCGACTCGGACCCGGACTCTGGCTCAAGGGCGCAAAGTGGCACTTTGTTGGTATAATGCCCCACTCCGAACGGTTACTTATGGAACACTAAGCTGCTTCGACTCGGTTGAGAATCGAGTCTCGGGAAAACCTTATCGCCAAATCAATACGGACGAAGTGCAATGAACCCTTCGAATTAATCGAACGGCTTCTATTGAAATGAGTCCAAGAGTTTTTGTTGGTTGCTTTGCTTTTTGGTTTTGTGTTGCTTTGTGTTTTGAGTTGCTTTCGATGACTTGGTTTTCATGATTTTGCCTTCTCACTTGCGCGTTCTTTTCGAATTGTAAGGAAAAGAGATCGAAGTATGCTAACCAAGTATTGTTGCATTTTCAGGACACATAACCAAAGAGTGAACGTCGCCTAAGGCTTCCCCATCCTCTCGTTCGATTTATTCGGTGAGTGGCTTAGGCCCTTCGATGAATCCTTTAAGTCTGCATGCCTAATAAAAGAATCTCTAGTTCACTAAATGTTGCCTCACTAAGAAGATAAGCTAAGAAATGAACTACATGTTATAAATAGAGTTCTACTTTACTTCAATTAAATGTTGCCCTACTTACTTGTTGCATTACTATATCGTGCATTGAACATTCATGGTTAGTATTTGTGTCAAGTGTAAAAGAAGAATAAGATGAGTCTAGTAGTCCACCCTGACGTCCGGTCCTACGAGATCTTGGGGGGTGTGGCTATTAGATTGTTATTTGCTTGCTAATGTTGTGCATCCTAAGAGTTGATTTATAAATGTTTGCTTGCCATGCATGGGTCTTGGACAACTTGTGCACGAGGTAATAGTCTCTCGATCGATTTCTGGGGCACTAGGAATCGGTCGATCCAGAAGGGATTGTGAGAACACCCTGACGTCCGATCCTACGGGATCTTGGGGGGTGTTATTGTCCAATAATGGGGAAACTCATGGACCGTCATATAGATAGGGCGCATACAAGATTTACTTTCTTGCATACCTATCGTTTGTGACACCAGAAGATTGATACATAAGTTTATGCACATATGTAAATTGTGACTAACTTGTGTGTCTGCAGCAGGGATAACCGCTCGGCCGTGGGTAAGAATTAACATATGCATATGCTATATATTGTCTATGTTTCCTTGCATGAATTGTTAAAAAGAAACTAGACAACCAGAAAGACCACCTAATAATGCTAGCTTCATATGCTTTACTTAGTGTGAATTTCTAAGGTAAGTTTGGCTACGGTCGCTCACTAGTACATGTGGTAGTACTGACCCACGTTTATGGGCAAATATCCAGGTACTGGAAGCGAGAGTTTGTCAAGTATCCTGAACCTGAATCAGCGTGTACGCACCCTTCCTTAGGACTGTGTTTGTGCTGCTTCCTCCGTTGCTTACCTCTCCAGTGGGCTACTCTTCTTCTGCTAGATGTTTTGGTTATTTTGGTCCTACTACAAGGGCATAATGTAATGGGCGTTGTGGCTAGTTTTGGGAATGTAAAAAGAGTTGTAAGCCTTCTAAGGCATATTTTGTAACTCAGCCAAGCAAGCATTTTGTAATCCAAAACTTCAGTATTCAATAAAATGAAAGTATTTTGTGTGCTATCAAATGTGTTCAACTTTGGTTCTCTGTATTTTTACTCTGTGCCTATATATGTATATTTTCGTCTCTCTTGTGTCTTGTGCAGGTACTTTGCCTGGTACAAGTGCAACTTAGGCTTGCACGGCATCGCGCCCAAGCGAGGACGAACGGTTCCGTAGGGACCAAGCGAGGACGATCGTCCCCTACGGGATCGGGGCACGACAGGTGGTATCAGAGCACGGCTTTACGTCCTTGGTCTCTTCAAACATCATTTTCGAAAATGATATATGTTTTCAAGCGATTTAAAAAAGTCCCAAATTTCGAAAATGATTTCGAATCTATAAGAAGTAAATCGAGAGCGTGAAAGGTCCCTAAGAGTATAAAAAACCCAATGTCCCATGCAATAAGTCCATAATACGTTATGAGACTAATGCAAGCTACTCTCTTTTGCAGCAAAGATGACAAAAACAGGTGCTAATAACCCTGAGACATCGCGCGCAGCTAGCGTAAGTGATGATCAAATGGATAGACTGATTGCAATGCTACAGAATCAAAATGATTGTCATGCTGCGCAACAAGAACGATTTGAGGCTCAGCAGCAATGAGCTGATGCTAGAGCCTTGGTGCAACAAAAGCAGCTTGACTCCCTGACTCAAATTGTGACAACACTAGTAGCACACAGTGGTGCATCAGGAACCGCCGCAACACCTGTGACTGCCCCGACCAT
Source organism: Iris macrosiphon (assembly GCA_036927795.1). Classification (NCBI taxonomy): domain Eukaryota; kingdom Viridiplantae; phylum Streptophyta; class Magnoliopsida; order Asparagales; family Iridaceae; genus Iris; species Iris macrosiphon. The sequence continues at coordinate 167,725,844 of JAYESA010000004.1, forward strand.
GCCTCAAGACGCAGGATTAGTAGAAATAAATGAGCCTCATCGCGCGACCGGAAAGTCTACCTTTAAAGGCGCTGAGTTTCTGAAGTTGAACCCTCCGGAGTTTGAAGGCAGGACCACGCTGGATAAGGTGATGGACTGAATCACAAAGATGGAGAGCTTGTTTAGCTTTGCTTCAATACCTGCGAACAAGAGGGTGGCGTGTGCAGATATGCAGCTGCGGTTACGTGCACACGACTGGTGGGAAATGAAGAAAGCAGATCTAGCCACCAAGCATCAGGATGGTAGGATCACTTGGGGAATGTTCAAGGAAGTATTCCTTGCACACTTTCTTCCGCCAGCCGTCAGACAGAGAAAAGAAGACGAGTTTACCGAACTTAAGCAAGGGAACATATCCGTCGAAGATTATGAGTCAGAATTTTCCAAGCTTACTAAGTTCGCTAGTTCGATAATTTTTGACGAGGGAGCCCGCACACATCAGTTCATAAAAGGCTTAAACGATAATCTGAGAAAAGATGTTATGAACCAGGAGTGCAAAATGTACATCCAAGCATTTGAGGCAGCGGTGCAGAATGAGCAGTTTACGCCGCAAGGTGCTGCGGAGAAGGCACCCGCTCCTCGAAACCCTTCTGCTAAATGATACCACAATGGAGAGAAGAAAACAGATCCCAAGAAACAGGCCAATGCGGGTGAGAACCGCAAAAAAGTTTGCAGCTATTGTGGTCGTACTGGTCACATTAAAGAAACCTGTTATGCCTTCAATAGACTGTGTTACAAGTGTGGGCAGCCTGGCCATGAGTCTCGAAATTGCCCGAAGAGGAAAGTCACTGAGAACCCAGGGGATAATGCAAGTGTAGAAACTCATACCCTTCCGGGTCCTGCTCTTGACCCAACTGATCAGATAAGGAGGCCGAGAGTTTATCAGTTGAATATAGAGCGTGATAAGAGTGGACACGATATTGGTGAGTCTGATTCCTTTGATCTCTTGATGCATCGTTTATCGCCTCCTTGATTTCTTACGTTTCATGGATGAAACTTCTTCTCAGTGGGGTAGTATGTAACGCCCCGCTCCGAACGGTTACTTATGGAACACTAAGCTGCTTCGACTCGGTTGAGAATCGAGTCTCAGGGAAACCTTACCGCCAAATCAATACGGATGAAGTGCAATGAACCCTTCGAATTAATCGAACGGCTTATATTGAAATGAGTCCAAGAATTTTTGTTCGTTGCTTTGCTTTTTGGTTTTGTGTTGCTTTGTGTTTTGAGTTGCTTTCGATGACTTGGTTTTCATGATTTTGCCTTCTCGCTTGCGCGTTCTTTTCGAATCGTAAGGGAAAGAGATCGAAGTATGCTAACCAAGTATTGTTGCATTTTCAGGACGCATAACCAAAGAGTGAACGTCGCCTAAGGCTTCCCCATCATCTCGTTCGATTCATTCGGTGAGTGGCTTAGGCCCTTCGATGAATCATTTAAGCCTGCATGCCTAATAAAAGAATCTCTAGTTCACTAAATGTTGCCTCACTAAGAAGATAGGCTAAGAAATGAACTACATGTTATAAATAGAGTTCTGCTTTACTTCAATTAAATATTGCCCTACTTACTTGTTGCATCACTATATCGTGCATTGAACATTCATGGTTAGTGTTTGTGTCAAGTGTAAAAGAAGAAGAAGAAGAGTCTAGTAGTCCGCCCTGACGTCCGGTCCTTCGGGATCTTGGGGGTGTGGCTATTAGATTGTTATTTGCTTGTTAATGTTGTGCATCCTAAGAGTTGATTTATAAATATTTGGTTGCCATGCATGGGTCTCGGACAACTTGTGCACAAGGTAATAGTCTCTCGATCAGTTTCTGGGGCACTGGGAATCGGTCGGTCCGGAAGGGATTGTGAGAACACCCTGACGTCCGGTCCTACGGGATCTTGGGGGGTATTGTTGTCCATTAATGGGGAAACTCATGGACCGTCATATAGATAGGGCGCATGCTAGGTTTACCTTCTTGCATACCTATCGTTTGTGACACCAGAAGATTGATACATAAGTTTATGCACATATGTAAATTGTGACTAACTTGTGTGTCTGCTGCAGGGATAACCGCTCGGCCGTGGGTAAGAATTAACATATGCATATGCTATATATTGTCTATGTTTCCTTGCATGAATTGTTAAAAAGAAACTAGACAACCAAAAAGACCACCCAATAATGCTAGCTTCATATGCTTTACTTAGTGTGGATTTCTAAGGTGAGTTTGGCCACGGTCGCTCACCAGTACATGTGGTAGTACTGACCCACGTTTGTGGGCAAATATCCAGGTATTGGAAGTGAGAGTTTGTCAAGCATCCTGAACCTGAATCAGCGTGTGCGCACCCTTCCTTAGGACTGTGTTCGTGCTGCTTCCTCCGCTCCTTACCTCTTCAGTGGGCTACTCTTCTTCTGCTAGATGTTTTGGTTATTTTGGTCCTACTACAAGGGCATAATGTAATGGGCGTTGTGGCTAGTTTTGGGAATGTAAAAAGAGTTGTAAGCCTTTTAAGGTATATTTTGTAACTCAGCCAAGCAAGCATTTTGTAATCCAAATCTTCAGTATTCAATAAAATAAAAGTATTTTGTGTGCTATCAAATGTGTTCAACTTTGATTCTCTGCATTTTTACTCTGTGCCTATATATGTATATTTTTGTCTCTCTTGTGTCTTGTGCAGGTACTTTGCCTGGTGCAAGCGCAACTTAGGCTTACACCGCATCGCGCCCAAGCGAGGACGAACGGTTCCGTAGGGAGCAAGCGAGGACGATCGGCCCCTACGGGATCGGGGCGCGACAGTTGGCGTACTTAGCACGTCACCATCGACACGTGGTGTTTGTGAGCATTAGTTGCGCTCGTGCACTCGTTTTATGCCCGAGTTGATGCGCGAGTGCTTGAGCAGGGTGCTACGCAGGCGCATGCGGGGCCATGCGCGGCTATGCGTTGTTGCGCGCATGAGCGCTGCGTCGCTACGTTGCTGTGCTGATACGCTGAAGGCAGAAGCATGTTCAAAATCTGTTATGGAAATATTGCATCTTTAATTCAGATCCGATTTTGCGAGATTTAATTAATCTCGTTCCTATCTCTTTGTATCCGACTAGGTGGCCAAGCTCCTCTATTAATACTCTCTTCTCAGCCTTCATAAGAGACATATTTTTCGAGAGAGAGAGAGAGAGAGAGTTGAAGAGAGGCTGATGCGCCACAAAGAGGAGTCCATGAGTCCATGTGATTCCTGAAGGGAGGTGACACAAGCGTTACAGAAGTTCTTCGAGAAGTTGCTGGTTCCTGGGAGCAGATCATGTGGGACGAATCTTACTTTGAGCAACGGTTGTCTTCATCACCCAGCAAGCCATAATTCTTCTTCTTCCTCTTCTACTTCTCCTCTATTTGTAACTTGTTCTGTCCTTCTGTAACTGCGATTGCAAGGAAGAACATAGATTGACTTCTGATTCTTTTGTTTTCTTCGGAGCAAGTTGTAATCAGTAAGATTATATATATATATATATATATATATATATATATATATATATATATATATATATATATATAATTTGTTGGAATCGATATCTCGGAAGGCAAACTTGTTTGCTGAAGCTTCTGAATATCGACTACAACTTTTGGATCAACAGAGAGTAGACTGCAAAGTTTATTAGAAGCTCTGTTGACCTTATTCATTCATCTTTTGATTAAGCTCCGAGACTAACAATTTACATAACACAATGTTTCAGCTTGATTGATAAAGACAAGAACAAGCTAGTAGTATAGAAGATCTTAAATTCTACAACAAAATGCAGTTGTACAATGAAGGCGGACATTATTCTTTGCTCGACGACAACAACATTGATAAATTGATCAATATTCTTCAATAAACTTCTCACAGATTCTAGAGAGCTAAAAATCTTTCCATCAAATGATTAATCACAGGGAGCAATAGCAGCATTAATGAATTGATCATAATTTTAACTCGTCCATCAACTTGAGATTACTATGGTTGTCAATGAAGAAACCATGCGTGCTGACAGACATATAACAAAGAAACAAATCACTAGAGTTGTCTGAGAGTTATTTCCAATCCAAATCATGAAAATATTGCCTCTTCACCTATCATACTTGATGAGAAATGCAACCCAAGCCATAAAGCCATCAACAAGTTACCTCACCGGTGCCAAAATAGGTAAATATAGAAAAACTGAAACAGAAATTAGCTTCAGTAAAGGTTCAATATTGAATCATAACCAACAACAATAGCAAACATACATCATATAAAGCAAAGCAGCATCCAAGGAACATGCAATAAAAATCCGAAAGCACTATCCAAAGCAGTATCCACTATACGAAAGCAGTATCGAAGACAACAGACAGTATAAAAAAAAAAAAAAAATCATGGATTAGAACATTAGCTAGACATTATGTTGCATAAATCTGATTAGTAAGAGCGAAACAATGAAGGCAACAAAATTACTAAGATTATGGGGACTAAAAGAGAGAGAGAGAGAAGAATATCAAAGCATCCTGATTAGTAAGAGCCAAAAAATGAAGGCAACAAAATTATGAAAGCATCCAATATATGAAAGCAGTATCGAAGACAACAAGCAATATACAAAAAAAATAATGGATTAGAACATTAGCTAGACATTATGTTGCATAAATCTAATTAGTAAGAGCCAAACAATGAAGGCAACAAAATTACTGATATTATCGGGACTAATAGAGAGAGAGAGAAGATCAAAGCATCCTTTGAGTAAATTGGCACACGTCATATAGAAAAGTGAACCAAGTACGCATGAGAGTCTAATAATTATACTCCATTATTAGGACTCGCAAACTGGTAACAAGAAGAAGAAGCGGATCTTGATCAGTTTAGTATGAAACTAAATCCAAATGGAGTGAGCTGGGACCAAACTATTGGTGTAGATATAATTGTTAATGTTGGGAATCAAGTCTGCTGAAGGGAGACAGAATTCGGTCCGAACTCGGTTCCTAGGCGAGTTCGGACCGAACTCGATATGGTATTCCAGAACCTTCGGGTCCGAGTTCGGTTTCGGCGGCTGCTGCTCGGATTTTGGAATTTTTATGTTATATTTTGGACCGTTGGATGCTAGTGGACGGCTGGATCTTATGGTTGGCTATTTTTATGGTTTCCTAACCCTAAAATAGATTTTTCATCCTATAAATATGGAGGAGAGTGGAGGCACAAAGTGAGATGCACAAGTTGGAGATTCGGGGTACTCGTCCACAGAAAATCTAAGAGAAAGCCCGTGCTTTGCTCTTAGGACTTCGCCATCCAAGACAGAAAGAAGAAGGAGATCTAATTGAGGAGTCGTCAACTTCGGTTAGGGAGATTGCTACGGATTAGTGAGTGATTTCAATTGTAATCTTTTGCTTTTCTTCTTGAGTGTGGTGAGAGGTTGAACCTATTAGAGAAAAGTGTTTCAACATTAGTTTTTGCAATCTTGTAATTTTATCTGAGTTATAAATGTTGCGATTTGTCCAAGTGACATAGTCACCGTCATATACTTGTCTTCATCTGTGCTTGGTGTTCGTAGATTGGTTAGTCATCTCAGGTGGGTTGGCAAGCACTTCTTCTGCTACGCGACCAACACGTGGTATCAGAGCGCACGTGTTCTCAACACGTGGTATCAGAGCCAGGTTCTTCTTGAGAGGGAATGTATAACTATATCTATGGAGCAGATGAACACTCCTATGATCACCCTCACATAAGAAAACTGGACGATTTGGAAGCCAAAGATGGAGGATCTACTCTGGTGCAAGGACTTGCATGGTCCATTGGATGACGACAGCGCAAGGCCAACGAACAAAAGTGCTGATGACTGGAAACGACTAGATCGAAAGGCTGTTGGATTCATCCGCCAATGGCTGGACGACTCGGTGTTTCACCACGTGTCCATGGAGAGTTCGGCAAAAGCGTTATGGTTGAAGCTGCATTCGTTGTACGAAAGAAAGATGGCTAGCAATAAGGCATTTTTGATTCGCCAACTCGAAGTACACGGAGGGTGCACCGGTAGCACAACATCTGAACGAGATTCAGGGTATCATCAATCAGCTGTCTGCGATGAAGATGATGATTGAGGATGAGCTTCAGGCCCTTCTGCTTTTGAGTTCTCTGTCAGAAAGCTAAAAAATGTTGGTGGTATCGGTGAGCAACTCCGCTCCTGATGGAGTTATCACGATGGAGGCCGTCAAAAGCAGCTTGTTGAACGAGAAGATCCGGCATAAGCAAGTGGAATCGTCACAGGAGTCCGCTCTGGTGGCTTCCTACGGGAAAGAAAAACCCAAGTCACAGGGAGAGTTCTCGGGATCTTGCGAGTGTGGACCGTAATGAGGGCTGCTATCATGTGGTAAAAGGGGTCATATCAAGAGGAATTGCATGAAGCTCAAAGCTGAGAAGGCCAAAGGCAAGGATGATCAGGAGGATCTCATGTCTATGAAAGATCTCATCATCGCAGCAACCGATACAGAGGAACCTTGTGGCATGTGTCATGATGATGACTGGGTCATGGACACGGGGGCGTCATATCACTCTACTCCATATAGAAGGATCTTTACGTCATACCGCGGTGGCAGGTTTGGACGTGTGAAGATGGGCAACAAGGGGACAACTACAGTTGTAGGCATCGATGTTGTGGACTTGATAATGGAGCTTGGTAAAAAAATTGTTCTCAAGGATGTGTGACATGTACCGAGTTTGTGCTACAACTTTGTTTCGGTAGGAAGGCTGGCGGATGATGGCTCGAGGAGATTTGTGTTGTGACATGTACAGGCTCAAGCCGCTGATGTGTACAGGAAGGCCACAGAGATCGGATGGAGGCTCGAGGGGTATTCGACAAATGGTGGATCATCGAAAACTTGCCTTGGAGGGGCTTTGAGATATTTTGAGGGATATAGAGGATTCAGTTCGTCGAAATAAAGCGACGAATGCATATGAATCAAAGATTGAGGGTCAGTCTGTCGGTCCCATGACAGCTGGTTGGCCTCCATGTTACGCCCCAGTCCCAAAATATGTAGGACTAGGAACACGTAAGCATGCCAGCTGTATGTATATGCCAACTTCAATATATGGATACCATAATACACACGTACGCTGTAATATGAATATTTACTCACATATGGTATCTATATTGTCACAAGTCACAGATATACTAATCTCATCCACACAATAAGTCACAGAAAGAAAATAACTAAACTAGAATAATGAGTCTGAATAATCCAAAAATGATAGTCGGGTGGAGACAAATCCACTACCAATGACTATATCAAAACTAAAAAATGAGAGAGGAGGGTAGAATCTCCAATATAAAATAAGATGATAACATAAAAGTGTCAGCTAAAAGATCCATCGCTAGAGATAATCAATGATACTCAGAGGGTAAGATCTCATCGGCAGAAAGTAACGCATCAGGTCTTGGCCCGTACTCCTGCGGATACTCCTGGTCATCTATACCTAGCAAGGGACCAGGTCCTCAGAGGGACGTAACAAGATACATAGAAGCATGCCAATTGAATACAGTAAACATGCATAATAGATAGAAAATATATAAGTACGCTGTACAAGACAATCTATATAAATGCATAATGAGGATAATTTTTCAACGTATGGACAGGGGTAGGCTACTTTATCTAATCTCACAACTCACACACACGGCAGGGACATCAAAAATTGATATACCTCGAGGGTAGCGACCAGCGCGACACAAGAAATTGACATACCTCGGGGGTAGCGACCAGCATGACACACTACCGTAGTACGTGCTAGTTACTACGGTTGACCAGACCGGTTGTAGCCCATACGCCTATTGATTGTCCTCCTCTCTCATGATACTAGGTGTCAAGTGTGTGTCAACATATATAATATATAGTAATGACTGAAAGAAAATACACATACAATAAATATATGAAAATATAATAAGCAATGCAAAGTACTATAAATAATTCGGCAAGGTATACTTGCCTAGCAAGAAAGCTGCAAAGTGTAAGCGTCCAGATGTCAAACACCAAGAGTCAGAAACTATGGCCTCAGAATGAACGTCTCTGGATGCTAAAATAATATCACCAACGTTCCAAAAATAAGCGAGATAGCTAAAAAACTCTACCCTTTCGTCCAATTTGGACACAGAGACAAAACGGTAATTTTGGGTCAAAGTGGGGTCCACATGTGACCCACTTTACACCGAAAAGTGTGCCAGGGATAAAGGTCTCTAAATGGGACAAATTATAGGTCAAAAAAATTCTAAACATCAATACAAACTCAACGGTACGTCCAATTTTGGATTCCGGTGAGCCGAACACAAATTTGCCCCAAAAGTCAACCGTAGGGCCCACAAATAGGTGGCTTGGTCAACTGTCTCAGAATTGTGTGAAACTTGGGTTACAGGACTAACGTGATACCATGAATCCAATGGCATAAATTTTATCGTATTTTGACGAGCGTACACTAAATGGTGCAGTATTTTACAAAAGTTACGATACAGAAATTTTTGTGGATACGGGTTGATTTCGATGCGCACACGCGTCCGAAATAGTTTTTACGAAAGTCTACACGTCTGGACATACCATACATGCCTTTCGATATAATTGGTACACGACAAGAAGGTCCCATTTGGCGTAGCGCGTTCCGTATCATAAATTTTTGTGTTTCAAAAATAAGTTTTTATGGATTTTTAACCTAATTTAATTCTCCATATAACATCAAATAAAATAATGTAATTAACAAAAAATAATCTTGGTTATATGGTCTTCACATAGCAAAAAGAAAATTCAGATTTGGATATCTGTGGTGGAAGATATTAGTCCTTAAACATGGGTCATCGCAACAGATTTCTGTAGTGTAAAAGTTATGGTTTTTCTCCAACTTGGTCTCAATTTTCATCTAGGGTTACGCACTGATCGAAGGAAACTAATATACAGAGTTGAAAGAGGGATAAGTCGTGAACATACCGGTGAAGACGGGGTCGAATTTGGTCGAGCGATGGAGCAAAAATCTACGCATGAACAGGGGTACGCTGCTATAGTTTTTTCTACACGGCGCGCGCGGGATCTCCCGCGGACGCTGGTCGCGGCGGCGGGCGGCTGCTCCAGTCGGCAGCGACGGTCTGGGAAGGTGGTCGGCGGCTGTCTGGCTGGAGTCATAGAGATTTAGGGTTAGGGTTTATGGAAGGTTATAATGTTATATATATATATATATATATATATATATACAGGGGATGAGAGAACCAGGGGGTCGCTCGCGGGGAACAGGGGTTGGGGTTTGCTACTACTGCTGCTGTTGGGTTAGCGGGTAGTTAGTTAGCAGGTTGTTAAGGGGTTAGGGTTTAGGAGGGGAATGGGTTATAGGGTTTTGATTTAATTCCTTTTTCTTCTTTCTTTCCTTTCTTTTCTTTTTCTTTTTCTTTTCTTTACTCTTTTATTTTTGTTATTTTTACTATAATTATTATTATTATTATTACACTATTTATTATTATTATTACTATTATTATTATCATTATATATAATAACTATATATAATTTACATACATATTTAAGGTATAAAAAATCCAAAAAATTATATTTGTACTCCGAAATTAATTTCTAAAAATCTATCACTCTTCCACAAGGATCCCTAAAATAAAATAGTAGTTTTTCGTGCAATAATCCTAAATGATTAATTATCTAGGTACTTAAATCAATAAATTATATTTCTAATTAACTAAAAAATTATATAAATAAATTCCTTAATCAATTAATAAAATAAATATAATAAAAAAATATAGAGTTTTACATTCTATCCAACTTATAAAAATTTTATCCTCGAAATTGATACTAACCCATATTCATAATAATCACTATAGCTATTACACTTTATTGCTTTCTAGCAGTGCTTCCTAAAAGTCATGATAAGCCATTCTAATAATTTTCATTTATTGTCCATACCCCATTCTATTATCCTCTAATTCGTCTATACTACCCAACTTACAAAAATTCTACTAGTAGTCAAAGTCTTTTGAGGCTATTGTCTAGGTTGTAAGACAAATTTATTTATTGGATCAAGAATCTTGGGATACCTATATGAAATCTCATAACTATGATTTTCCCCATAACCGTCAAGTATCGTAGTCTAATACTGCCACACCACCTGGCCAGTATGGCTGCAAGTAATTCGACTACTCTATCATAATTGTCTAGCTTTAGTTGTCGCTATCTCGCCAGCAATTTGTCATAGTCATCAGTTCGTAACAAGTGCCTTCAATTCTTTCCTAAGCATAGTCTAAGTTTTTGGGCAACACTTTAGGTCTTGACTAACTTTATAAAACTACTAGGAGTATGATCTATTTCAACAATCTAACAAATTTTTATTAGGCTAAATGATGCTACTTAAGGGTTAAATTAATAAGAGAATATAAATATTGCTATAGTGCATACACATAAGGGTTAATATTATGAACTTATCTTTTAGTTATCAATCATTACTAACACCTTTATATTTTAATTAACAAAATAAGGGTGATGTTGAAGTAAATCAAACAGTTCATAATGGCACAAAAATATACAACTATGATAGAAAGAGAATACTACTACTGCTACTCGCGTCATCCATTAGCATCGCGTGCATGCCATCTGGATAGAATATCCACATATCCTCATAACTGCTAAACTACCATATATATAATTTTATATCTACTTATACACCTAAAATCTTGTGTCATAATGGGGTTATGAGTATGCAATGACAAATATAACTAAAAGGTCGTACCTGTATCTACGGCTTCCTGTGTCTGCTCTCCCATATTTGTCATAATGAGTGCCGGGCCTTGTCCTTGGTTGTTCAGCTGGGGTCTAGCCTCCTCTATTTGTGCAGACTGTAGAAGCAGTGGTAGGTCCCTTTGGTCTCCTATACTTGAGGGTGTATGCGGTGTTCCTGATTCTAATGCCATAGACCTCTGGGTCTGCTGAGGACATTTGTGAGCTTGTGGTGACTTGATCCATATATCATGCATAGCCCCAATCGACGATGACAATCTCTATAAATATGACCTGATATACCATAAAAGTTACAAGTACGGTACTCCTTGGTTGGATATGGTACGACACTATCTGGTTACTGGCGTGTCAAAGGGTGTCTAATGGGTCCTCCTGGCTGTGTCCTTACTGGTCCTTTGGTGAATTCTCTGTTGATTTCCGTTTTCCTTGCTGATGGCCTCCTAGATCCTGGCCTTCGTCAATAACTCAGCATAAGATATCCAGGACTATGAGCTAGTGTAGTACTGGAGCTCCTGAGTCAGCCCACGGTGAAACCTCTTAGCCTTCTCCAAGTTATTAGGTATTAGGGCAGTGCCATATTTACTGAGGCGACTAAACTCTGCATCATATTCGTCAAACTGTCTTGTTCCTCTACTCTAGATAGGGGAACTGATCGTACAACTCATCCCTTACAGTATTCGGGAAGTACTTTCTCCCAAAGAACTCCAAGAATTGTTCCCAAGTCTGATGCGTACCCAACTAGCGCTCCATTGATTCCCATCAGTGATGAGTGCTACCCTCTAGCTGAGTCCTTATGCCTATTATCCATAGATCTGTAGGTAGTTGTGATGCCTCTAACAACTTCTTAGTGTTGGCAATCCAGTTTGTGGTCTCCTCTGGACTCTCAATGCCTTTATACGGCTTGGGGCCCATCTGCACAAAGTCCTTGACTGAACCAACCCGAGCTTGTGGTACTGAAACTAGTACTGGGCTGGTACAGGGGCTAGTGCAGCCATTCTCTCAAGTGCTACCAAAAATTCTAGCCTCTGCTCTGCAGCCTGCACGACTGTCTGTTGACTCTGTTCCTGCATTATCATCTAGAAGAATTAAAACAGCTATGTCTGGATATCATGCGGTGCTACTGGAGTTGGAACCGTCCTAATAGGTATCATGGAAGGAGCTGATGGAATTGGATTACTAGTCAGTCCATCCGGTCTCGAAAGAAGAGGAGTCATTGAGGCCTCTCCTGGTGATTGATCGTTGACCCCTGGAGACGTGTTGTCCCCGGTGGCGACATGTCCATTACGCAAATTCATCTCTCTGCAAGAGATGGACGGAGGATTAAAAAGGGTACATGAATCAAGCAGGATGCATGCACTTAAGTAGGACATGTTGAAAGGAAGGTGAGTTATAGTCAAGTGTGGATGAGGCCTAAAATTTTAATGCTAGGTGCAGGTCCGCTCGGTACAGTTATGTAACCGAAACGGCTAACTCGATCTGCATGGGCCACCACACCCCAGGTGGAGGTTGCTTCATGGATCCGATTTTAGCGACTGATAGTTTGCCAAAATTTTACGGAGGATATTGGTTTAAGCATTTTGACGCCATGGAGGAGATCAAGGTTTGCAGCAAACTCAATATGGGGCAGGAGCATCATCATTTATATAGTTCAGCGAAAGATGTGGGTCATCGACGACATGTATAGTATGTGATATTCTGCTCGAGGACGCATGTATATGGGGGAGCTTCAGGTTCGAACATGAAGGTGGGTAGATTCAGGAGTTCGAATCTCAGAAGAATCGTACCGTCTGCTTGGTTGGGCCAACCAAGGGTGAAGAAGCTTGTAGGAACGTTAACACGTTCCGGTGGAAGACGAAAGTTGGGACATGCATCCAAGACTCACGGTGAGGCTGATCGTTAAGGATTTCGGTCTTGGTTGTGTCATTGATATCAGCAGGATCCCAGTAGTACAGGAGGTGCTACACATGGCAGCTAGCGTCGATGTGACGGTCGAAGAGCTGGAGATGTCAAAATATGCCAAGCAACTCGGGGGATCAAAGATCGGTGGCATGGGAGAGCAGGATTTCTGTCACTAGGCGATAGGCATGGAGTCCAGTTGAGGAGCCTTGGAACCAACACTTCTCATTAGACTGGAAAGGAAGATTGTTGGAAATCAAGTCTGCAGAAGGGGGTAGAGTTGGGTCAAAACTCGGTCCCTGGCCGAGTTCAAACCGAACTCGGTGTGGTATTCCGGAACCTTCGAACCAAACTCGGTCTGAGTTCGGTGTCGGCAGCAGCTGCTCGGGTTTTGGAGTTTTTATGTTATATTTTGGACCGTTGGATACTAGTGGACGGCTGAATCTTATGGTTGTCTATTTTTACAGTTTTTTAACCCTAAAATAGGTTACTCGTCCTATAAATAGGGAGAAGGGTGGAGGCACAAAGTGAGATGCACAAGTTGGAGATTCGGGATACTCGTCCACAGAAAATCTAAGAGAAAGCTCGTGCTTTGCTCTTAGGATTTTTCCATCCAAGATAGAAGGAAGAAAGCGATCTAATTGAGGAGTCACCAACTTCGGTTAGGGAGATTGCTACGGGTTGGTGTGTTATTTCAATTGTAACCTTCTGCTTTTTTTCTTGAGTGTGGTGAGGGAGTTGAACCTATTAGGGCAAATAATTTTAACATTAATTTTTGTAATCTAATAATTTTATCTGAGTTATAAAGATTGGGATTTATTCAGGTGACGTAGTCACCACCATATACTTGTTTTTATCTGTGCTTGGTATTCGTAGATTAGTTGGTTATCTCAGGTGGGTTGGCAAGCGCTTCTTCAGCTGTGCGACCAACAAGTAGTATCAGAGCACATGTGTTATGAACATGTGGTATCTTAGCCAAGTTTTTCTCGAGAGAAAAGGTGGAACTTTGTCTACGGAGCAGATAAAAACTCGTATGATCACCCATACAGGGAAAACTGGGCAATTTGGAAGCCAAGGATAGAGGATCTACTCTGGTGCAACGACTTCCATAGTCCGTTGGAGGGTGACAGCGCAAAGCCGACGAACAAAGGTGCTGATGACTAGAAATGACTGGATTAAAAGGCTGTTGGATTCATCCGCTAATGGCAAGATGACTTGGTATTTTACCACATGTCCATGGAGAGTTAGACAAAAGCATTGTAGGAAAAGCTGTATTCACTGTACGAAAGGAAGAAAGTCAGCAACAAGGCATTTCTGATTTTTCAACTCGTCAATTCAAAGTACACGGAGGGTGCACCGGTGGCACAACATCTGAACGAGATTCAGGACATCATCAATCAGTTGTCTGCGATAAAGATGGTGATTAAAGATGAGCTTCAGGTCCTTTTGCTTTTGAGTTCTCTGCCAAAAATCTGGGATACGTTGGTGGTATCGACGAGCAACTTCGCTCCTGATGGAGTTGTCACGATGGAGGCAGTCAAAAGTAACTTGCTGAACGAGGAGATCTGGCATAAGCAAATATAATCGTTACATGAGTTCGCTCTGGTAGCTTCCTATGGGAAGGAAAGACCCAAGTAACATGCGAGGAAATGGGAGAGTTCTCGAGATCTTGCGATTGTGGATCACAATGAGGCTGTTATCACTATGGCAAAAGGGGTCATATCAAGAGAAACTGCATGAAGCTCAATGATGATGACGACTGGGTCATGGACATGGGGACATCATATCATGCTACTCCATATAGAAGGATCTTTACGTCATACCGCGATGGCAGGTTTGGACGTGTGAAGATGGGCAATGTAACCTCCGTATCCTGAAATTTTGGCTTAAATATTATTATTAGGTTAATTTTGGACTATTGAAATTTTTCCATAATTTTTAGCAAATTAAAAACTAGTAACCCTAATTTCTTAGGACTTTCAAGAATTTAGTTTAGGGTCAAATATAACTAAAAATATCCCAAACTTTTATTTTAGGTTCTAAATAATATAATATATTTTTTAAAATTTTTTGAGTTTTTTTGATTATTTTTAGCATTTATTTTAAGTTAATTATGAAAAATTGAATTAAAAACTAATTTCTGAAAAAGAAAACCCAAAAAGTAATTATTTCTGCCCAGTCAGCAAACAGGGGGCCCACCTATCAGCCTCCAGCAGCAAACAGTGCCTGGCCCGCCTGTCAGTGACTGCGGGACGGGCAGAGTTGGATGGCTGCCACGTGTCAAGATCTGAGTCGCGACTGCTTTCTCTCTCCTCTATATATATATTAGTTTAAGTTTATTTCTAGGGTTTTTCTTCAGCCGAATTTTGGAGAATTGCCATCTAGGGTTTCTTCATCTTCCAGAAGCCATTGCGCATAGCTCCGGACTCCAAACGAGGTCTAGTTTTTTTTGTTAGAACGATATTGAGGTTAGATTTCTGACTATGTAAATTTTTGTACGAAACAATGAGTATTAAATTCTGGAAAATTCGTAGAGCACAGCATGTCCGAAAATAGACGTGTTTTGATGTTTTCGCGATTCCGGGAGAACCAGGAATCAGAATCACGAACCGTTTGAAGTTTCGGAAAGCTAATGTCGAGATAATTGACATATGTTTTTCCTAGAATTTAATTCGATGTATTTTCATACTGTTAATTCTGTAGAACTTCTAGGTTAGAATTTAACCATCGGTGCACGATACGAAACTTGTATGTGCCATAATTCCCAAACGAATTTGAATTCGGATGAGCCGTAAATTCCAGCATATTTTTAACGCTGAAATTTACAGGAATTCATGCATGAAAGTTGAGTTTGTGTCGGTTGACTTTTCGATCAACAGATCGCCTCGATTTGCGTGCCATGAGTCTCGAGTTGATAAAATTTAGTTCCTTTGGACAAAATTTAGGCATTAACCTAAAAATCAGAATAATAAGATTAAAATAGAATTTTAGAGTAATTATTTCAGAATTAAATAAATTAAAATAAATTATCTTTTGACATGGTAAGTTTGTAATATATAGGCTATTGGACTGTGACTTGGACTCTGATTCATACCAACAACAGGACCCCAGGCGAGTACATTCTCTGACAGTTTCTATTATATTGATTATCTCTATAATTTTTGTTGTATAGCGTACATGACTCTGACACTGTTCTTTACACGAGTTGGCATCATTGAGACCTGTCACGAGGAGTCGTGATTGGAATCCATCGTGCTAGCTGGGGAAAAACGGGGAAGTATTAGTAGCTTATGTGATCATACCCTTACATGCAGCAGTAGCTCACTCATATTTCACGTTGGTGCAGCCTTACCCTTACATGCTTCATCGCTGTTACATTCTGGTTAGCCTGACCTATTGGGGATGATCGCTAATCCATGTAATGAGTCATTTAACCCAAGCCGATCACATGATATATTAATGTTTCATACACTTAGTTAGATGATTCTTGACATGCATCTCTAGTATATTGATCTAGCATCTCTACATGTTCTAGTTATTGATCTTGTACACACTTATATACCAGTTCATTGTTCTTGCGTGTACTTGTATTTCTATTTCATTGCTAGATGTACATTGAGGATGACATGCTCCAGTATTCATTTATTCCAGTATTCCAGTTATTCCAGCATTTTTTTATTCCATTTATTTCCAGTACATCCATGCTCGTCAGTATTTCTTATTGCTAGTATTCCTATCTGTCTTGTATTTCTTTGCACTGTGTTATAGTTTTTGTCAATATATGTGGAACTGCTATTAGAGGTGTATTTCGTTCCAATCCTGACTGGATATTTTTTCCAGACTGTGACATAGAAGACTTGTTCCGACATACTTGGAGACTTGGATGTTATTGATTGCAGGTTAGATTATTTATTGTTGTTTAGACTTGTCTTGTATTTTATTGCTTGCTTCGATATCTCATCGTGCTTTATTTTCCGTGATTGAGTATATTTATATATTATTTTGTGATATCTGCGTCTCCTTATGGAGTTGGATATTCATGTGAGAGTGATTAGATAGTTACATGACCTAGACAGCGTTCTACCGCCGATGCTGCAGCGTAGGCTGGACGTACCCATGCTCTCGTGCCCATATACCGGGTGCGGGTCATGACACATTTTTAGTGGAGGCCCATGCAGGTCAGACTTCGCAAGTTGTGCGATATTGTGGTAGTGTGACGTCTTAGTTGTACTACTGTGTACCTGCTATAGAATATAGAACATAGGATACTAGGATGAGAGAGGATACTCAATCACAAATTCTTGAGAGATTCCTGGGACGACCCCTTGAGAATCTTGTTATAATTTTCAATTTAAATATTTTTTTGTTTTCGTCCGTTCTCGCTTGTTGTTATTGAACTTGATTCTTGTTGATCAGTTATTAAATTAAAATCTTGGTATCATTGTTGAGTTTAATTCTTGTTGACCAGTTGTTAATTCTTGGTATCGTTGTTGAGTTGATTTCATATCGAGATGAATTTTACGGGATAAAAGTTACGGTATCATCTGATGACATATATTGATGAGGACAGTGAGAAAGGTAAAACGTCTACTTTGGTTATGGAGCCTAGAGTTTATCGCAGCCACATTAGCTGTCGTGACGAGAACGTAGGAACCTGACTTGGATGTACATACTGTATTTATGAAACTTAGAGTCTCTCGCAGCCATACCGGTTGGCGTGGCGAAGATTCTAGATGACATGATTATAGAGTTGCATACTTTAGTTACGGAACCTGTCGTTTATCGCATCTATGCTTACTGGCGTGGCGAGGATTCTGAGTGTCATGATTTCAGACAGACGTGTATGATTATCAGGTTGTATCTTAAATTGGTTCTTAAAGTATCATCTCAATACTTATCTATTTCTGTTATTCCAGGACTTTGTTCCATCGCTTCTTTTCTTTACTAGCAGTAAAGATACCTTCAGTCCTTGATCCAATTCTTTTTTGAGTCTTATTTCTTTAAGGATCCTCGTTAGTGTGATAATTAGTGACTTACAATTTTGGTTGTGTCTTGTATTAGTTTGACTGAGTGTGACTTGTGAGTTTGTAAGTGTTTCTTAGTTGGACATGGGAGCAGTAGGCATTAATCTAGAGATACCCATAGCATAGTACCTTGTAGCAATAGTTCTATGATAGGTGTTATTATAATTAGTATTGGTATTATAGAAAGAGGAGTAAGAGTATCAGTGATGGTTCCAAGAGTAAGTATCAGAGCCAGCATGCCAGTCCTGGATAGTCGTGAATTCATGTAGTTGATGATCTATGTAAAAAATTAAGTATCAAGGAAATTGTATTGAAATTTAATGGAGCATGATATTCAATTTGAAGGTTGATTACTTGGGCGTGTCAAGAGTAAAGAAATGTATACGCATAAAAAGGCTACTAATGAGTGTGCCATGGGTAGAGGAATATCAAGTTTGATCATGAAAGGTATAAAGTGTATCACAGATTAGTTTAACAGGCTGTAAAAGGTTTAAGAGATATGCTTATACATCAATCGAGATATGGAACCATATGCCTGCCATTGAGAGTGAAGTAAAACACGTATATTATATAAGTTATAACTAGTGCGAATGATAGTGAGTTCTAATAAGTGATGAGATGATCTAATGATGAAGCTAGTGTTACCATACCAATAGTGCTAGTGATTCTATATCAAGGATTTGTTGAGCAAGGTGCTAATAACAGTAAGTACTTCGTGTGATGATAATTAGATTGGTGTACCGGTTAATATAGATAGAAAGTCATTGGAGAAAATACGTGTGATGATAACTTTAATTATTGGGAGTAATAGTACAAGTAATCTGGGCAGTACAAATTTTATAACACAGTTGAGAATTGTAGACAATTGGTGTATTGTGTGCACCTTGAGTATTAGAGAATATGAGTAGTATATGTATACTTGTGGATTTAAATTTATAATTTGAAGAGTGGGAATAAATTTTAATTTTTAAGAATTTTGAGAAGTTAAGATTTTATGTTATTAAATTTTTGAGGATTAAAACTCAATTCAATAAACATAGTCAAAGCTATAAAGATTTTGGAAGTGATTAAAAAAATTTATTTTGATATTGAGTATTTGACTTTTGAGGAAAGTATATGCATTTTATTTTAAATTGTTCGAGAAGTAAATTTTGATAATTTTATTTTGAGGATAAAATTTTATGGTGGGTAAGAAATGTATAACAGTATATGAGTGGTTGATGTGCATGTGTAAGGATCTATTAGCTTGAGAATGCTTGAGATGGCACTACAAACAGACTTGGGTGTCCATCTAGAGTTGCATTAGGAGCAGTACTTAGTATGGTGTGTTGCACTTGGTGCACTTGAGTGATAAGAACGACTAGTATAAACAATTGCAGTAGGTAAGAGAGCTAGCAGTGAGTGTGCTTGTAGTAGAAACAGTAGTACCAAGGGATAGAGGTATCAAACTTTGGATGCATTATTAAACTATGGTTGTTTTAGAGATTCTTGGTATCATATCCAGGTATCAATAGACAGGTGTATGCAATAAGGATGTATTCATGGATGTTGTGGACTAATGATTAGTTGGTATGGATATCAGTATATAGAGATAGGAATTAGTGAGTGAATGTGCCAGAGTTAAGTGTATATTAGAGGATTAAGATGTCCAAGTAATGGGTTAGAAGGCTATGTTCTGTTGTTTCCTCATATTCCTTTTCCATCTGTTTGCTTGATTGATTGATTCCTTAGTACCATAGCTTGTATCAATACTTTTCTTGTTAGAATATAGTTAGTAGTACACCCTAGCAGAGACTGCAATACCATGACAAAGGAGACCATGACCATGTATGTTTTCTCTAGATTGTATGTTGTGTGACTGTAGGTAGGATTCTCTTAGACTTTGACTGTTGAGGGTTTTGACCGTAGTGAAGAATTAATGAAGAGATTATGATTTGACAAAGAGAGACAATGTGCCTTAAATTTTGAGGATAAATATTTATTTAAATGAAAAGAGTTGAGAATTTAATATAACATAATTGACGATTTGTTAAATCATAATTTTTTATGAAGATTGTGGTATGATTGAATGTCACTAATATTTGAGAAAATTAAGGAGATTATCATTATATTCATTGGACTGCAAGTTATGAAATTATTTTTTGAATGTTGCATTTGAAGATCTTGTAAGTATTATATTGTTGAGTATTGTGTGGAGAAAAGAATCAAGGAATAAGATCGTTAATGGATTAGTGTTTGAATTCAAATTTTTTGGATGAGAATTTAAATTTTATAAACATGCATCAATTAGATTTAAGTTTGAGGAGTAAGATGATTAATGGGTTAGTGTTTGAATACAAACTGTTTGGATGAGATTTTAAGTTTTATAAATGTGCATTGAATGGGTTTAAAATTAGAGGATTGGATATTAAATTTTTGAGTATTTAATTATTAACATCAAATTTTTGAGGAGATTATGATACGACTGGAATTCAATTTTTAGATTTGAGAATTTTTCAGAAATATGATATCTATAGAATTATAAAAGTTGGTGAAATAAAAATATGGATTTGCTTCAAGATTATATGGTTTGATGAATTTAATTTTGATTGTAAAATAATATAAATGAATACATACAACTATTGAGGATCTTAAATTTCGAGGACGAAATTCTTTTAAGGTGGGTAGAATTGTAACCTCCGTATCCTAAAATTCTGGCTTAAATATTATTATTAGGTTAATTTTGGACTATTGGAATTTTTCCATAATTTTTAGCAAATTAAAAACTAGTAACCCTAATTTTCTAGGACTTTCAAGAATTTATTTTAGGGTCAAATATAACTAAAAATATCCCAAACTTTTATTTTAGGTTCTAAATAATATAATATATTTTTTAGAATTTTTTGGGAATTTTCTGATTATTTTTAGCATTTATTTTGAGTTAATTATGAAAAACTAGATTAAAAACTAATTTCTGAAAAAGAAAACCCAAAAAGTAATTATTTCTGCCCAGTCAGCAAACAGGGGGCCCACCTGTCAGCCTCCCGCAGCAAACAGTGCCTGGCCCGCCTGTCAGTGACTGCGGGGCGGGCAGCGTTGGATGGCTGCCACGTGACAAGATCTGAGCCGCGACTGCTTTCTCTCTCCTCTATATATATATTAGTTTAAGTTTATTTCTAGGGTTTTTCTTCAGCCGAATTTTGGAGAATTGCCATCTAGGGTTCCTTCATCTTCCAGAAGCCATTGCGCATAGCTCCGGACTCCAAACGAGGCCTAGTTTTTTTTGTTAGAACGATATTGAGGTTAGCTTTCTGACGATGTAAATTTTTGTACGAAATAATGAGTATTAAATTATGGAAAATTCTTAGAGCACAGCATATCCAAAAATAGACGTATTTTGATGTTTTCGCGATTCCGGGAGAACCAGGAATCAGAATCATGAACCGTTTGAAGTTTCGGAAAGCTAATGTCGAGATCATTGATATATGTTTTTCCCAGAATTTAATTCAATGTATTTTTATACTGTTAATTCTATAGAACTTCTAGGTTAGAATTTAACCATCGGTGCACGATACGAAACTTGTATGTGCCATCCCAAACGAATTTGAATTCGGATGAGCCATAAATTCTAGCATGTTTTTAATGCTGAAATTTACAAGAATTCATGCATGAAAGTTGAGTTTGTGTCGGTTGACTTTTCGGTCAACAGATCGCCTCGATTTGCGTGCCATGAGTCTCGAGTTGATAAATTTTAGTTCTTTTGGACAAAATTTAGGCATTAACCTAAAAATTAGAATAATAAGATTAAAATAAGATTTTAGTGTAATTATTCCAGAATTAAATAAATTATCTTTTGACGTGGTAAGTTTGTAATATATAGGCTATTGGACTGTGACTTGGACTCTGATTCATACCAACAGCAGGACCCCAGGCGAGTACATTCTCTGACAGTTTCCATTATGTTGATTATCTCTATAATTCTTGTTGTATAGCGTACATGACTCTGACACTGTTCTTTACACGAGTTGGCATCATTGAGACCTGTCACGAGGAGTCGTGATTGGAATCCATCGTGCTAGCTTGGGAAAAACGAGGAAGTATTAGTAGCTTATGTGATCATACCCTTACATGCAGCAGTAGCTCACCCACATTTCACGTCGGTGCAGCCTTACCCTTATATGCCTCATCGCTGTTACATTCTGGTTAGCCTGACCTGTTAGGGATGATCGCTAATCTATGTAATGAGTCATTTAACCCAAGCCGATCACATGATATACTAATGTTTCACACACTTAGTTAGATGATTCTTGACATGCATCTCTAGTATATTGATCTAGCATCTCTACATGTTCTAGTTATTGATCTTGTACACACTTATATACCAGTTCATTGTTCTTGCGTGTACTTGTATTTCTATTTCATTGCTAGATGTACATTGAGGATGACATGCTCCAGTATTTATTTATTCCAGTATTCCAGTTATTCTAGCATTTTTTTAATCCATTTATTTCTAGTACATCCATGCTCGTCAGTATTTCTTATTGCTAGTATTCCTATCTGTCTTGTATTTCTTTACACTGTGTTATAGTTTTTGTCAATATATGTGGAACTGCTGTTAGAGGTGTATTTCGTTCCAATCCTGACTGGATATTTTTTCCAGACTGTGACATAGAAGACTTGTTCCGACATACTTGGAGACTTGGATGTTATTGATTGCAGGTTAGATTATTTATTGTTGTTTAGACTTGTCTTGTATTTTATTGCTTGCTTCGATATCTCATCGTGCTTTATTTTTCGTGATTGAGTATAATTCCATATTATTTTGTGATATCTGCGTCTCCTTATGGAGTTGGATATTCATGTGAGAGTGATTAGATAGTTACATGACCTAGACAGCGTTCTACCGCCGATGCTGCGGCGTAGGCTGGACGTACCCACGCTCTCGTACCCATATACCGGGTGCGGGTCGTGACAGGCAACAAGGGGACGGCTGCAGTTATAGGCATCGATGTTGTGGACTTGATAACGGAGGTTGGAAAAAAATTATTCCCAAGGATGTGACATGTACCGAGTTTGCGCTACAACTTAATGTTAGTTGGGAGGCTGGCGGATGATGGTTGTCATAATTTTATTGGGGACAAAGATTGGATGCTTACGAAGGGTTCCCAGCAGCTGGATCGAGGAGATTTGTGTTGTGACATGTACAGGCTCAAGCCGCTGAGGTGTACAAGAAGGCCACAAACACCGGATGGAGGCTCAAGGGGTATTCGACAGGAGGTGGATCGTCAAAACTTTTCTTGGAAGGGCTTCAAGATACTTTGAGGGATATAGAGGATTCAGTTCATTGAGACAAAGCGACCAATGGTGATGAGTCAAAGATTGAGGATCAATCTGTCGGTCCCATCACTACTAAAAATTATGGGATTAGCGACGTTTTTAGCGACGTTAAAGTAAAACGTCGCTAAAATTAAAGATTTCAGCGACTCCAAAGACTAACGTCGCTATAAGTTACTGTTTGGCGACATATAGTGACGTTAGCGATTGTAATTAAATTTTTTGAAAGAATAGTCGCTATAAGTTTATTTAATGTCCCTAAACGTCGCTGAGTTTTATGATTTAGTGACGTTTAGCGACGTATTTAGCGAAGTTAATCATTTAGATATTTAGCGACATTTTTAGCGACGTCTATAACATCGTAAAATATTTTTATTAGTGACGTCATAAGTTGGCGTCGCTAAACGTTGCTAAAATTTTAATATAGGCTTTGATTCCCCCTTCTGTCAAAATCTTTCCCCCAATTTTTCAAAACCCCTATCTCCCCCCCCTCTCCGGCGAATTGCACACTCCGGCATCCTCCACAACGTCCCCCTCCTCCTCTAGGTAAACCCTAACTCTCTCTCTCTCTCTCTCTCTCTCCCCCCCTCTCTCTCTCTGTTTCTCTCTCTCTCTCACAGGACACGGTATGACACAGACACAGACATGACACACACACACGTGACAGACACGACATGACACTTACCCTAACCCAAAATCTTTCTCCCCCTCTAGGTAAACCCTAACTCTCTCTCTCTCTCTTAATCTCTCTCTCATGCACACACAGGATACGGCATGACACTGACACAGACACGACACACACACGTGATA
The DNA here is from genome assembly GCA_036927795.1 of Iris macrosiphon. Lineage (NCBI taxonomy): Eukaryota > Viridiplantae > Streptophyta > Magnoliopsida > Asparagales > Iridaceae > Iris > Iris macrosiphon. The sequence goes on from JAYESA010000004.1 coordinate 167,749,653, forward strand.
GACACTGGCACAGATACGACACACACACACACCTAACTGACACAGACATGACACACACACTGTGTGTATAGTGTGGCACTAAAGGTGTTTGATAGATTAACTTTGGTATTGTGTGTGAGATACCTATATTGATGAAGGAAATTTGTTCAGTTGTACCTGTGTATACATAGGTGCATTTGATGTGTATGTGAATGTAAGATGTAGGAGTGCCAGACAAGTGCATGAGTACTATGGTGAAGTGGTGATTGGACTGTGTTATAAAATCGAGTGTGCTGTGTTCTAGTGGTCGAGGTAAGGAGTGTGAACAGATGATGAAGAGTTGGCAGTGCATATAAGTTAAGTGGAGTGACAGCAGGCCAGTTTAGAGTGTGTGGGAGAAACTAGATAGCAGCAGTAGCTGCAAGGTTGGGCGTGCCCTGTCCTTAGTGGCAGCTGGAACAAATGCAACAGCAGCAGATGTTTACGTTCCAGTATAAAATATGTGCACTGATGAGGTTATATATCTGCAGTGATATAAGTAAGGAAGTAGGTGCATATATATACTTGTGCACCACTGTCATAAATTAGTGTTGTGTGTTGTCAATTAGCCAGTAAGTTCAGTCCATGTGGTGGGTATGGGTGTGTGTGTGTGCTGTGTTAAATTATTGCAAGAAAGAAAGTATGTGAGTAGCAAGGTGCAGGAGGGAATGTCGGGTTGGATAGCAGTGCACAGTGCATAGTGTTAGTTAAGGTAATAGCAGTGGTTGAAGGTGAGAGATAGGACTCGAGTAGGTAAGCAACTGCAGTAGCAGCCGTATGGAGAACATGGAGAGTGTCAGTTGTCCAACTGATAGGGAGTTATGTTGTGAGCTAGATGTATCAGTAAAGAACTAATACAGAGTATTAGACTTGGTGGGGGGTCTGTTATGATGAGGGGTGGTATCAGTTGATACACACTCAAGAACAGCAGTACCAGGTGGCAAGTGGCAAGTGAGTGCAGTGCCTATGTTGTGCAGTAGCAACAAGATTTGCCTGAAAAAAATGATACTCTATATCAGAGACAGGTGTGGGGCAAGGAAACACTTGAGTGTAATCAAGGAGAAAAATTGTGTTCAGTGGAAAAATACTTTCAGTTGGGAAGTATGAGGGAGCTCAGACATTCAAGTGAGACAGTACACACAATGGTGCACTGCAAGATTGGGTGCATGTAGGAGATCTGCAACAGCAACATAGTGATTGCAAGGATTGAGTACCTGTAGGCCAATATTCATGCATTAGGTAGCAGCAACAGCTGCATATGATCAAGTAGCAGTAAGTGCAGTAGGAAGGAAAAATTAAATCCAGGTAACAGTAAGTCAAGAGAGGCCTTGGTATATTAGTCTAGTCATGACTTTTAAGTATCTTTTTACGGTAATGTCTAGAGTCTTGTGTTAGTTAAGGTAGTAATATTAGTTCGATCTCTCTCTCTCTCTCTCTCTCTCTCTCTCTCTCTCTCTTACAGATGCACATGATACTGACACAGATACGACACACATATACTGACATAGACTGTCACAAAGGGTGTAAAATTTGACAACAAAAATGACTTAAGTCTTCATAGTAATTTGATTTATAGGACACAGACTGTCATAGAGGGCATTGTGTATCAAGTTAGAGAAGTTCTTACCTTTTTCCAGAGAATCATACTGTATTTAATAATGAGTATATATGCTAGGACTAGGAGTATCAGTGCATATACTGTATTTAACGATGAGTATATACTTGAACGATATCTATTTATTTTTACAGAAGTATCTAGAAATGGATATGAATTACTATCTGCATCATTGTTCGTGGATATACAACCGTCATCCTGATGACATGTGCGGTATGCATGATAAATTCATTGAGGGTATACAGCAGTTCCTGCAGTTCGCCAAGACGTTCCCTCAGTACATGGACGATACCAAAATTAAGTGTCCATATGTGAGATGTCGCAACTTAAAATATCATCCAGAAGTGGAAGTCACATATCATTTATACTCGAAGAGTTTCACGCCAAATTATTATCAGCTGATCCGTGATGCTCTGGATGACCAGAAGGCTCATGATCATGTTGGAAAATTGATCCAAGGTTGGATCACGCCTGAGCAGTGGACTGTGGTGAAGGCTAAATTTGACGATCCAAGGTATAAGGAAAGGTCTGAGAAGGCCAAGGCGGCTAGGTGGAAGGCAGCAAAGTGGTGTGGTGGCTCAATTCCAATGACGAAATATTTTTATTGTTTGGTATATTTTGTATGTTAGATATATTATTTTAATACAAGTACGATAAAATGGTAGTAGAAAAAAATGTTTAATTTTAGTACTAAATAATATATTTTTAACAGGTACAGAGGGGTGAGGATGCAAACATGGTGACCGTCTTCCTGGCCACCCATTGAAAGGGCAAAAATCTCATTGATGAGAGGGCCTCGCAGACTTTTTTTTGTGTTAATTTACTTTATGTTAATTTTAATATAACTTAGGCAATTATCGAGTATCCAAACTTTTATAGGCCAGTATCTTAGGCTGCGTGAGTGGACGACTGCTAGTGCACCTATATCGGGAGAGGCTGGTACTTTCTTATAGCTCTCTCCAGCTTCGTCGGCTGACGAGCTATGGGTGACCACTGTTGGTGGTCTGTACAGGGGTACGTACTATGGTACGAGATTCTATGGTGCCCTGGTTATGACGCAGTCATCTAGGACCTCCTCGAAAGTGCGCATTCCCCACAGCCCTCGCAGTCATTGGCTCGAGTCCAGGAGACCATTGACCGTCATATTACGTCTCTCCATGATGAGTTATTGTGAAGGATGGAGGAGCAGCCCCTGTCCCAGCCGTAGAAGGATGATGCGACGCTCATCGCACATTATGATATGCTCGAGCACAGCATCATGGAGCTTCGGGATATGACAGCTGATCTTAGAGCGTCGATAGAGCGTAGCGTGACGAAGCTGCAGGCATCACAAATGTCCATGAGGGAGAGGCTGATGATGATGCATGATTCAATAGTTCATAGCAGTACGAGGCTGTTATCTACCATGAATTCATACAACTATCGACTAGCAGAGTTGGAGCAGATACGACCTTCTGGTGTGCCTTTATCGACACAGACTCCACCGACGTCACTGCCTTCTCAATCGACATTGGTGTCAATTTTACGGGACCAGTATGATCTGTTCTTATCTATGATGCATGCCGGTGTTCATCCTCCTGCAGATTCGTAGTAGTCCTAGTTATGACCGTTTATTCATTATTTGTGTTTCAGACCTATGATATTTGGTCATTTATGAATATTCTTTATTTTTGAGGCATTCAGACATTATTTCTTGTATTCTTTAGGATGAGGTTTTCAAACTCAGTTGTGTGAATATTTGTTTTAATTTTTACGATGAGATTTTGTCCTTACTCGGTTTGTAATCGCAATATTTCATTTTCTTTAAATTTTACTATATTATTCATATTAAATGTATGTTAATTTATCGGTGTTGAGTGTTCAAACGAAGGGGACGACAAACCCAGCAAATTCAACGGAGGGTTGTTCCGGGTCTATTTGTACAAATTGTGAATTCATAAACTGCAGGAAGAATAGTTTGAAAATAATTCAGTTTTTATTTTTTTTATTTTTTTACTATATCTTTTGCGACGTATTTAGCGACATTTTGTGACATTTTATGACGTTTAGCGACGTTTACGCACGTCGCTAATTACGTCGCTATATACGTAGCTATCTCCGTCGCTAAATACGTCATTGACCGTCGCAAATTGCTGACATGACAATATTGCCTGGTTAATATAACGTCGCTAAATGCGTCGCACAACTTTGCTAAAAAAATTAATGATATATAGCAACAAACGAGACATCGCTAATTTAGCAACATTGCGTCGCTACACGTCGCTAATATAGTGACGCATTTACGTCGCTGGAAAACATCGGAATAGCGATATTTTAGACATTTTCCCGGTCATCGACTAACTTAAAGGCGACTTCAACGTAACGTCGCTAAAAACGTCGCTAAAATTATTTAGCGACTTTTTTTGGCCATTTAGCGATATTTTGATACGTCGTTAATTTAACTTTTTCTGATAGTGCATAATAGCTGGTCATTCTCCAGGTGGAGATTGTTTCACGGATCCAATTTTGGTGATTGTTGGTTTGCCAAAACCTCACGTAGAGACATTAATTTTAGTAGGTCGAGGCCATAGAAGAGATCAAGGTTTGTAGCAAACTCAATCTGAGGCAGGCGCATCATCATTCACACAATTTTGGAAAAGCTGTGGGTCATCGACGGCATGCACAGTGCATGATGTTCTGCTCGAGGACACATTTGTATGGGGAAGCTTCAGGGTCGGACACGAAGGTGGGAAGATTCAAGAGTTCAAATCTTGGGAGAATCACACCGTCTGCTTGGTTCGGCCAGTCATGGGTGAAGAAGCTCGTGAACGTTAACATATTTTGGTAGAAGACGAAAGTCGGGGACATGCAGCCAAGACTCAAAGTAAGGCTAATCGTCTGGGACTTCGGTATTGGCCGTGTCATCAATATCAGCAGGATCCCAGTTGTGTAGGAGGTTCTACACATGGCAGCTAGCGTCGTATGACGGTCGAGGAGCTGGAGATGATGGAAGATGCAAAGCAACTCGGGAATCGGAGATCGGTGGCATGGGGGAGCAGGATTTCAGTCGTGGGGCAAAAGACATGGAGTCCAATTGAGGAGCCATGTAGCCAACACCTCTCATCAGACTGGAGAAAGAGATTGTTGGGAATCAAGTCTTTTGAAGGGGGCAGAGTTCGGTCCGAACTCGGTCCCTAGCCGAGTTCGGGCCGAACTCGGTATGGTATTCCAGAACCTTCGAACCAAAATTGGTCCGGGTTCGGTTTTGGTTGCTACTGCTTAGGGTTTAGAGTTTTTATATTATATTTTGGACTGTTGGATGCTAGTAGATGGCTGGATCTTTTGGTTGGCTATTTTATTGGATTTTTTCACCCTAAAATAGATTTTTTATCCTATAAATAGGGAGGAGGGTGGAGGAACAAAGTGAGATGCACAAGTTGGATATTCGGGGTGCTCGTCCACAGAAAATATAAGAGAAAAGTCATGCTTAGCTCTTAGGGCTTTGTCATCCAAGACAGAAGGAAGAAGGAGATCTAATCGAGGAGTCATCAACTTCGATTAGGAAGATTACTTCGGGTTGGTGTGTGATTTCAATTGTGATCTTCTGCTTTTTTTCTTGAGTGTGGTGATGGGGTTGGACCTATTAGGACAAAGGATTTCAACATTAGTTTTTGTAATCTTGTAATTTTATCTGAGTTATAAAGGTTAGAATTTGTCCAGGTAACGTAGTCACCACCATATACTTGTCTTCATCTATGCTTGGTGTTCATAAATTGGTTGGTCATCTCAGGTGGGTTGGCAAGCACTTCTTCTGTTGTACGACCAACACATGGTATCTGGGCGTACATATTCTCAACAGTTAATCCATCACCAAATCAATGATAAAACTTAATATTTGGCCATCTTTATAGCCTAATATTGATACCACATATGCATTTTGATACTCTAAGATACTAATATTTAAAGATATAGAATCTTATCAATTTTTTACTGTCACATCCATTCCTAGATTTAGTATTCTTAAATTTATGATATTTAAAAAAATTCCAGTAGATGTATTCATGCTGTATTTTATATGTTGATTCCTGCTAATTATGATATATTTTATTTAATTATATTCCTGTTTATTGTGGGAGACTACCCGAGACCAGTAGTGAACACCTTGGCAATTGCCATGGACCTGTGCTAGGACCCTTATACAGGATGAATACCAGACTTGGTTCACTCTTGGAACCACTAAGTTTATTTTGTATGGTTGAGATTTGGTTGGAGAGTGTCATGACTTAATCTTAGGGATAACCTCATTTCTTCACTTGGTATATGTATTTAGTTTTCTTTCTCCTCTCTCATTCTTCCTCATTTTTACTTTCCTTCTTCTTCCTTCCTTAAAGAGCTCCCCCCTTGACCGAAACCCTAGTCCTAGTCCTAGCCCTATCCCTAGACTTGGTTCTAGGAAGAGGTTTGTTAGTCTACCAAGGCAAGTACATCTTGCTCAAAGTGGTAAAGCCATAATTTTTTGGATTTTTCATATGGATAGTAAAAAAAATATGTTTGGTGGAAAATATTCTCCTTTATGTCCTTATTAATCTTAGTTCTTGGAGTTTTTGGTTTTGATGAATGATTTTGAGTAGATCTGAGTTTTAAAGTTAGGATTTTCATGGGTTCAAAAGGTTTTCTTGGTTTTGATCTATTAAAATATGGTATTTTAGAAAATTAGTTTTTGTGGTTGATGGAGCACTTTATTTCGTGTATTTTGGCTTTTGTTTTACTTGATTCGGAGTTAAAATAAATTTTTATAAAGAAAATAATTTTTGAGATTTTGGAGCTTTCGCCATGGCCGAGCCTGCAGTTTGGAGAAGACAATGTCTTCATGCGGCCAAGAGTGCTATGTGGCCTTAGTTCTATACGGTCTGAGCTCTTTGCTGCATACTAACCAGCATGCATCCATCTTGTTGGATGCATGACTGATCATTACACAAGTGTTCTGCAGCTAATCCTTGAACCCTTTGTGTTTTCACTCGCTGAACGAATGAGAAATTTGCTAACTGCAAGAGACCTCCATACGACATTGACCTCCATGCGGTACCGACCCATATGCGGCAAGCAAAGCATACGATCACTTTCTCTTGGACGCATGACTCTGAAATCTTGGCACATCTTTTCATAGATTTTGTCTTTTCTCTCTAACACTTTATGGCCTGTAATATCCATCAGTTCAGTCACTTCACTGATACGCATTTAATACATGTCACTTCGGTACTTGTTCCTTGAGAGTAGACTTTTGTCCGGAGCATATGACTTGGAGGAGCATGCGGCCTGGGGTAGCATGCGGCCTGGAGCCATATGAGGCCTGGGGTAGTATACGGCCTGGGGCAGCATATAGCTAGCTCATCCATATGACCAGCTGGTCATGCGCCTGATTAGTACATGCGACATATCCCATGCGACAATTTATGTGTGTGCTTCTCATGCGCGCATGTGATCCTATGCAACCCTAGTGACCTATGTGCACATTAAGTTGCTCCATCTAGTCAATATTTTATGGGATATTTTCTTTGAGTGTATGTTCGATGTGTTGACCCAAGTACTTGCAAGTACTGTGAATCTAAGTGTAAGGGACTTAGTGACCTGAATTGACCTTGATCTAGACATGACTATGTGCTAGAACTGACTATGTGCATGGCATAATTATGTAATGGACTAGACTATATGTTGACTCAATTAAGCTGGAGTGATATTGACCTAGAACCTGTTAAGTGGACATAGATTAGTAGATTAACTTATCCTTTTTGTCGGACATAGTGAGGGGCGTAGTTCTACTCTAGAGACGGTCTGCAATCCCAGTCCTTATTTGGTATAAGGATTGTGGATCTGCTCCAGAGTGGTTGATATTTTTTTCTTGCTCCTGTTCGTCGGCATTCTATTATCAATTTTAGGTAATTCATGTTACATACTATGTGTTAAGCTTTGACTATATGTAGCTGGCCCCACCAATATGATATGTTATGAATAAAGGATTCCTCTGGACTGATTAATAATTTATGTACCTGACTAGATTTGTATGTTACAAAAGATTCAAAGTTTTATTCAATTGACTAGGTGTACACGCCATGACCAATGTGATTCAATATGAGGAGAAGACTTCTGTCACGCCCCAGTCCCAAAATATGTAGGACCAGGAATACGTGACACGCCAGCTACGCATTCGACCAGACTTTGGTCTGACTCGAATACATATAAGCTGTATAATATAAAGGGCACTATCTAGATATCCCATAAATGTAAACCTCTATGTCTCAATCCACAATGTACATCAGTATACAAGAAAGAGCTATATGTGCTAAAGTCGGCCGTCCAATAACACACAAACTCGAATAGACTCGAGAAGAGATGAGTCTACAAAAACTAGGCTACAACAGCAGATGAATAATTAATATGAAACAAGTAACCATAATGCCGGTAGAAATGATATGAGTACCTGGTATAGTGCCCACAAGACATGCCACTCCATCAGTATCTTCAAGTGCTCCATAATCGTCTATGCTGCAAAACTGGTAGGGAACCAGGTCCTCAGAGGGACGTAACAAGGTACAAAAATACAACAAGCAAAGTAAACAAAAAGTAAAAGTGCAACGACAGGGTACTCTATCATAACCAAACAAGTGTGACACAGTTTAAAGACAATGTTCGACGCGTGGGCTTTCTAAAATAAAACCGTAGCTCCGGACACGGAAACACACGGGACGTACCGCAGCTCCGGGCAAGGAGTCACACGGGTGATACAACTACACTACTTACAGGATCACTACAGAAATAAAATATATATATATATAAGCGCGTGCAGAGGAGCCCAAATGTCTAGTAACTGTCTTTTCCTTCCCAAGCGGTCAACGATTGTGCGCTGAACCTGAACCTCTAACTACAGTCTTGACACGAAGAAATAACTCAACAAACGTGACCCTAAGGTCGTCCCAGTCTCTGGTCGTGATGTCAGTATCAGAATACAGAAATCTGGTACGATCACAGTGTAAGAGTGTATCCTGGGGTGTCGATATACTCAGGTACGCATATCGAGATGCTACGAAACATCCAACAATCTTTCTAAGACGTTACGACATACGTCTTCACCCGGTTATGAATCGGACACGAAGTATCGAACGTCAACATAAATACGTGCATAATGTACATAACGAAACAATAAATATCTGTAAACTGAAATACAGGGTGGCAAGGTACACTTGCCTGCGTGCGGCTGCTGATGACGGGGATCCGGTACAACGTCCAAGTCCTCAGGTCCCGCAGTACCTAGAGATGAGATACAAACCAAAAATCAATAATCTAATACACGACAGGCAGGGATACGATACACACCTACACCTAAACTCAGTCTCAGCTATGACTCACAGGGACAATACGCTAGGGGGTTGACCACGGTTGACTATCGATACAATACAACAATCAACTAGTCATCTGCACACTCTCCTCGACCAATCCTCATTCTTACCAAATTTATTATGTGGTTCAGTAGTTCAGGTATGCTCAATCCTTGACCGGATTTTCTTATTAAATATTAGGTCTTCCTCAACCCTCAGTATCATTTCACCCACAATCACTGCTCATCCATACAGATTACCATGCACATAAATAAATATGTTAAACCCTAAATCTCAATGTTTATCATTCAAATCCATTTTAATATACTGATGACGAATAAACCCCAAGTTCACTATTAAACCCTAATCTCAAGTCATTATAATCAACATTCACCTTAATCATCATTGTTCAAGTACTATACTACACTAACCTTATATATGCCAACAGTATATAACCATTAAACCCTAACAACTATATATACATATATGCTCAAAACACAACATCTTATACAAACATTAATACCTAAACCCTAGCTGACATTAACACATGAATATATATAAATAAAATCCTATCTAAACACTAACACAAATCTGAATTTAATCAAGAGAGGGGGAGAGTCGACCTCGACGAGGTGGTTGATGCTGGCCGGAATGAGGTGGTGCAGGGGGTGACGATGATCTCAGGGTGGTGGTGGTGGTGATGATGATCTCGGGATGGTTGTGGTGGTGATGATGATCTCGCGATGGTGGTGGTGGTGATGATGATCTCGAGAGCTTGTGGTGATGGTGGCGATAATGGTGGTGGTGAAGGTGGAAGCTGGTGGTGGTGGTGATGGTGGCTGGAAGAGTAGAGATGGCCAGAAAAGGGAGGCCGCATAGGAGTCGGGTGTAGTCGGAATGCTGCGGGGGAGAGCTGCACTGGCTGGGCGGGTCACGGGGGTGGTCTGAAGTCGGATTGCGGAGGATTCAGCCGGCCGGACGGGGAGCGCTGGGTACTGCAGACTGGAGGGAGAACAGTGTCGACTGCTCAACAGGCCGGAAGGGAGCTGCTGTGCCAGCGAAGCGACGTAGTCTAGGTCAGTGCCGCCGGACGGGGACACTGTGCAAAGCCGGAGTCGGGAGTGCACTGGCCGGACCAAGTTGGTCGGCCGGCCGGATGATTCTTCGGGAAGGAGAAAGAAAGAAGAAGAAGAAGAAATAAAGAAGAAGGAATTTATATGGAGAATAAAAATAGAGGAGGGAGAAGAGAGAGAGAGGGGGGTTTTCTAGGCTCCTTGGGATTAGGGCCTGCTTGGCAGTTGTGAGGGTGATGGTGATGGTTTTATAGTTAGGGGTGTGTTGGATGGAGGGTGTAGATTAGCCCATTTCAAATGGAGGGCTAGGATTTCACATGAGTAAAATTATTTCTTCATGAGGAATGGAGTGGGAGAGATGTTAACTACGGTCAACAAATGGTAACTTGTCCATTTGGCCTTGGCCAATGAGGTGAGGACACCTAAAATCACTATATTGTAACTAAGCCCCTTAAATTCGGGAAATTATATGAACACATAAAATAATACAAAATTTATGGAAAAAATAGAGTTTGGTGATTTGCATGGTGAGGGGGTATTGGGTGTTAGGCATGGGTTTAATTAATTGGGCATTGAGATTAATTTGGGGATTAAAATTGGATTAGACAAAATTGGTATCCCCGATTTAAATAGAATTAAAGTGTCCCGTGCTTTTAAATTAAATGGAGCACTTGGGGTCAAAATTCGAAAATGACACAAAGGTCAAAAATAGTCGGGGCTTGGAGTCAGTCTTGGACCCTTTAGTTGGTCCGGCTCAACGGATTAAGTTGGTATCTCAAAATTGAGGTTAACGACACAGGTGTCCGACACAGAATTTATTTATGGGATTTTGGTTACGAAAAATTATGTAATTAATTTAGAGCACAAAGAGATATGATTTTGAGTGACGGAAAAGTCCACTGCCTAATTTAGCAAGTCAAGTCAGAAGTACAATAATCCGATGGAATTTATGGGTTGATATTGGGCTCCGAATAATTAAGCAATGATAGGGCGCATCAAGGATTTTAATTAAATAAATTAAAATAACAGACAAACTTAACTCTACTCTAAACCTCAACATCTGCTGCTAAATCCAAAATTTTCCTAATCTAAACCTGACTATCTATAGAATTAATCGAGAGGGTTTATATTCTTCCCAACTTAGAAAAATTTTGTCCTCGAAATTAAAAGTAAAGCACGATAATAGCTAAGAGAATTTTAAAACAACTAGTAATCAAACGTCGTACGTAAATTCGTACCTTGCTCCTCAAATAAGTACGGGAACCGCTGTCGAATAGAATCCTCCCGCTCCCAGGTAGACTCGCCTGGTGAATGGTGCTTCCATGCTACTCTGACCATTCGAATAGTCTGCCCTCTCAAAGTCTTCTTGTTGCGATCGAGGATCTTAACTGACTGCTCTACGTAAGACAGACTGGGCCCGACTGTAATCTTCGAATGATCAAGCACGTGGCTAGGGTCTGCGACATATCTCCTCAGCTGCGATGCATGAAATACGTCATGCACTCCCTCTAATGATGGAGGCAATGCAAGACGGTAAGCCACTTCGCCAACTCGTTCCAAGATGTCAAAAGGCCCGATGTACCTCGGACTCAGCTTGCCTCTGCCTTCGAATCTGATGGTACCATGAGTGGGCGATAATTTCAAAAATACATTATCACCTTCCTTGAACTCCAAGGGTCTGCGGTGCGCATCTGCCCAATGTTTCTGTTTGTCCTGTGCTGCACGCAGGTGGCTCTGAATCTGCTTGACTTTCTCCATTGTCTGTGTCACCAACTCTGGACCAAGTATCTGATGCTCTCCTACGTCACTCCAACATACTGGTAACCTATATTTTCTGCTGTACAGTACCTCATAAGGTGTCATCTGTATGCTAGCCTGGTAGCTGTTATTGTAGGAGAATTCCACCAAGTGTAGATGGTCCTCCCAAGATCCTCCAAAATTGATCATGCACGCTCTCAACATATCCCCTAATATCTGTATCATGCGCTCTGACTGGCCATCAGTCTGTGGATGATATGCAGTGCTGAACTTGAGACGAGTTCCTAGACTCTCCTCTACATACTCCGCCAAAAATGCGATGTGAATCTGGAATCATGATCCGATACGATGCTGACAGGCACTCCATGTAGTCAAACTATCTGCCTCATATATATGTCAGCTAATATCTCCGTGGTCTGTCCAACTCTGAAGGGTAACAATGTGCAGACTTGGTGAGTCTGTCTATGACAACCCAAACTGTATCCTTCCTGCTAGGGCTTCGCGGAAATCCTATGACGAACTCCATGGTAATGTGTTTCCACTTCTACTCGGGAATGGGAAGCGGCTGCAATAATCCTGCAGTCCTCTGATGTTCAGCCTTGACTTGCTGATAAACTAAATATCTCGCCATGAATCTTGCAATCTCTCTCTTCATCCCATGCCACCAGAAATGTTGTCTCAAGTCTCGGTACATCTTCGTACCCCCAGGATGAATGAAATAAATCGAGCTATGTGCCCCGGTCATCAACTCTTGGCGTACCTCGCCACTCAAAACATATAGGCGATCTCCACACCTCAATGTTTCATCTCCATGAATCCTGAGTCCTGTTTGCATGTCAGCCTCTGTCCTCTCTCGTAGTCATCGAAATCTCGTATCTGTAGGCAAGGCTGTCTTGATCCTTTCAATCAAAGTGGACTGAACCTCAAGACTAGCCATCTGTCCATCCATGCCTGGCAGTACGATCTCTATCCCAAGCTCCTGGAGATCCTCTAGCAATTGCCATTGATTCGTCAAAAAGTACGCCATGGGCTTCCTGCTTAAGGCATCTGCTACGACATTCGCCTTACTAGGGTGGTACTGTAACTCAATGTCATAATCTGTCATCAACTCTAGCCAGCGTCTCTGTCTCATGTTGAGCTCCTTCTGCATGTAGACATACTTCAGACTTTTGTGATCTGTGTAAATCTCAACACGCTCACCATAAAGGTAATGTCTCCATAGCTTTAGTACAAATATCACTGCAGCTAGCTCCAAATCGTGCGTCGGATAGTTCTTCTTATGAACTCTCAGTTGTCTCGATGCGTAGGCTATCACCTTGTCGTGTTGCATCAGTACACATCCTAATCCGCTCCCAGACGCATCACTGTACACTATAAATTCTCCGATCCTGAAGGCAGTGTCAAAATTGGTGCTGATGTCAGATGCTTCTTCAGCTCATCGAAAGCCGCTTGACACTCGTCGGTCCAGGTAAACTCCTCGCCTTTATGCATCAGTCGTGTCATAGGCGCAGCTATCCTCTAAAAGTTTTCCACGAACCTCCGATAATATCCGGCAAGTCCGAGGAAACTCCTAACCTCTGTAACTGAGCTAGGGGTAGGCCATGTCTCAACTGCAGCTATCTTCTCCGGGTCAACTGATAGTCCATCTCCGGTGATTATGTGTCCCAGAAACGGTACTCTATCCAAGCAGAACTCACATTTGCTGAGTTTGGCGTACAGCCTCTCGTGTCTCAGCGTCTCTAATACGATCCTGAGATGCCTCTCATGCTCCTCCTGGCTCTTGGAATATATCAAGTGTCACCACCCCATTTCCAGAGCCGGATATTTTTTTTTTATTTTTAATTTAATTAATTGTGTATTATTTATAATTAATTGTATTTATATTTAATTAGTGATTGCATTATTTTTTATTATTTTTATTTTGATTGTTTTAGGGTTTTGGCTAGCCTGGACCCATGTCAGACCCTAGTGGACCCATGTCCGACCCAGCCCACACCCTTGTGAGAATTATTTTGGGGCTTATAATATTTATTTTATTTTTAGGAAGTTAGTTGGAGAGATTTGGAACTAGTTTGAGTGCTTTTGGAACCCGGAACCCGAAACCAAGTCATGTAGGGGCATTTTGGGCATTTGGAGAATTAGTGAACCCTTTATTATGTGTTGTGGCCGGCCCCCTCCTCACTCCCAGACCGTGGAACAGCAGCCCCCTTCTCCCATTTTCTTCTTCTTCTTCTTCTTCTTCTTCTTCTTCTTCTTCTCCACTACTTCTTCTTCTTCCTTCCTCCTTCACAAGTAAGTCTCTCCATCTTTTTCTCCTTCCTCCTTCCATTTCTTCTACTTGTGTAACCCTAACCCTAGATCTTTTCCTAACCTAGGTGGGTAGAGCCTAGATTTGGTGTTGGAGCTTGGATTTGAGGCTTGGAAGCTCGGATTGGAGGATTTGGAGCATTTTGGGGATTTTTGCTTGGGATTCCAACTCCCAAGAGGTAAACCCTAAAGTTCCCCTTGTAATTACTCTTTTATAGTGTAATTAATATTTTAGAACCTTCCTAGACCCTTAGGCTACCCGTGGGAGGAAGTTGGAACTAGTTGGGTAGTGTTTAGAGACTTTAACACTAGGTTTTGTGTCAATTTCGGGTGGAATCCGAATTTGGCCCAATTTTGGGTGATGCCCTAGGTTAGATGGACCTAGGTAGACGTTGTCGGGTGTCTTGAGAGTGAGTGCGTGTCTCCGTTCGGACACGGGAAGCCGTGTCGCGAAGAAACGGGCGTTTCGGGCGAAATTGGGGCTTTTCGTCGTCGCCGATTCTAAGTGCGTGTGCGTTTCTGCCACGGGCCTAGAATCGACGCGGGAGCACATTTTTTAGGATCTAGACATCGTTTAGGATGCGTGGGTAAATTTTGGGCCGATTCCGAGTTCGTTTGGTGTGCGTTTCAGGAGGTTTTCCGAGCCGCGCACCACGTGTTCGTCGAAATAACCGAACGGCCATTTCGACTTGGTTTCCTCGTTTCGGGCTTGTGCGCGCGTTGGGTTAGCATCGGGGAGTGTGTGCTAGAGTTTTTGAGTTATATTTTATATATTTTAGGGCGTTGGTGAGTGTCGGGGTCGTTGGGCGTGCGTTGGTGGGGCGTTGTGGGCGTTGTGTGCGTTGTGCATTGTGTGTTGTGTTATGTGTATATATGTATATTTATATATATATTTATATGTATATGTGTCCCTATATATGTATATTTATAGATATGTGTTAGTGAGTGCTTGTGTGAGTGTGAGTTGGTGCTAGTGTGTGTGTGTAGGTGAGTGTGTGTGTGAGTGTGAGTGAGTGTTTAGATATAGATATATATGCATATGAGTTTGAGTTTGTGTGTATATATGTATATATATATATTTATATATATATGTATGAGTGTTTATGTGTGTGGTTGTGTGTTTGTGAGAGTGTGTGTGTGAGGGTGTGTGAGTGTGAGTGTGTGTGGGGGTTTATAATTATGTTTGAGTGTGTGAGTGTGTATGTGTATATATATATAAATATATGAGTGTAGATATATATGTGTGTATATATATATAGATATATGGGTGTTTATATATATATAGATATATGTATATAATTATATGTGTGTGTGTGTTGATATGTGCTTGTATGTGTGTGTGTGTATTTATATGTTAGTAGATGTGTTAGTGTGTATATATATATATATATATATATATATATATATATATATAAGTGTGTGTATATATATAGTTGTATATATATATATATATATATATATATATAGATGTATATATGTATTTATGTGTGGGCGTGTGGCAGAGCGAGAGGGGCAGCGAGCAGCAGGGGAGGCAGCACAGCGCTGCCAGCGTGCACAGCAGCAGAAAACAGTAGCTGCAGCAGCAGCAAAATCAGCAGCAGCAGTAGCATAGCACAGCAGCAACAGCAAATAGCAGCGCGGCAGCAGCAAAAGCTAACAGCGTAGCAGCAGCAAAAAGCTAGCAGCGCAGCAGCAGCAAAAGCTAGCAGCAGCAGCAGCAGGTTTGAGAGCAGCAGCAGCAGCAGGTTTGAGTAGCAGCGAGGCGTAGCGAGGGATAGGATAGAGAGATAGATTGATAGAGAGATAGTTAGATATATCTAGATGGATAGATAGTTAGATTGGTAGATAGATATATGAGATAGATATATGAATAGATAGTTAGATAGTTAAATAGGTGGATAGATATTAGGTAGATAGTTACATAGATAGATATAACTATAGATTAGATAGGTAAATAGTTAGAATTAATAGATAGATAGCTAGCTAGATTTATAGATAGTTGGATAGTTAGATAGGTTGATAGATAGCTAGATAGATAGATTGATAGGTAAGTAGGTAGTTTGATAGATAGATAATTAAATATATAGATAGGTAAATAGATAGATAATTTGATAGATAGTTAGGTAGGTAAATACTAGATATTAGATATCTAGTTAGATAGATAGATAGATAACTAGATAGGTTGATAATAGATAGGTAGATAGATAGTTATATCTATCTAGGATATAGATGTATATACATATAGTTATATACATATCTATAGATATCTAGATAGTTATACATAGATATTTATGAGTTGGGTAAGGTAAGGTAATATATATATATGTGTGTGTGTATAGATAAGGTAAATGGGTAAATGTATATATGTGTGGATATATATATATATATAGGTAGATACCTACTTAGACATATATAAATATGGTAGATATCTATATTACCTAGCCTAGATTAATATCTAGGTATGTAATTATTAGTTAGATAGCTAGTTAGAGGGGTTTGAGAGCGGTATCCCAATACCTTGAGATATCAAGGTATCTCACCAAGGTATTGAGTTTCGAGCGGGGTTTTTGAGCAATGGCCTAGGAATAGTATTGAAGTAATTTTTATATGCTTATGTGTATATATTTACACGTGCTAGCATAGGTTTTAGAGGGTATAGGCGGGGTATATAGCGTAGGTTGAGGTATCGGATACCGAGGGTATCCCGGTATCTCAAGGAGGCGAGTTTGTGAGTTTTCTAGCTTAATGACCTCGGTTTGACCTAGAATTTCAGGAGCACCCTAGTTTGACCCAGACTTGACCGTAGTTGACTCGGTTGACCGCCAAAGTCAACTTTTGACCTAGTTTTGACCCAGAGTTGACTTTTTGGACCCAGAGTTGACTTTTTGACCCAGATTTCACCGGTTTGACCCGTTTGACCTAGAACGACCCTAGAAGCCTATTTTTAATTATTTTATATCTGTTTAACTCATTAGAACCCTGTTTAACCTTGCTTTTCGCATTAGGTCCTTGCGACACCAGTTCGGATCGCCAGTTGCTCAGGACGTCAGGCGAGTACATTCTCTGATAGTTTTCATTATCTGATGATTATTATGATTCAGCTTCTAGTATAGTATCATCTGATTATTCTGGCACAACACGGGACACTGATTGATATTTCTGGATTCATTTACTTGCGACACGTACATTTCATGTTTCTGGCCTCTATTCTGGAATCACTACTGGCATCACCTACAGGCATCACTACAGGCATCACTCATGTTCAGGCTGGACTCATCTTGATTGCGTGTCGGGTCTTGGATCCACTTGTATTAGTCGGGGCGGGGAAATACTCAAGTAGACATGTAAACATTCCTATCTGGCATCATCAGGAATCACTCCCTCTGGTCTAATCTGGAATGATAGCAGCCGCGCACCCAGTGCGCGGTGAGCCGTACTTACCCCTAGCCGTTTACATGTCGAAACAAGTATTTTAAAGACACCGAGTTCATTCTTTATAGTCTGGACTCTCATGCATTTCTTGACTTGTCTCACTTACATGTTTCTGGACTTGACTCACTACATATTTTTCATGATGGACTCACTACACGTTCTTGTGCACGGACTTGATCTTAGCTTAGATTCTTGTATCTTACAGTTACTACTATCTTGTTTCTGATATTCCTGCATCTTTACCTTTATGCACCAGTGATACATGTTTATTTCCTGTTTCATACTTACTTCTTTCTTCTTGCTACTTGCTATAACTGTTTTATAGTTTTTATCATTTAAATGGAACTGCTGTTAGAGATGTACTTGCTCCAGTCCTGACTGGACATATTTTTCAGAGTATCCGGAGGATTGGTGTCCGACGTTTTATGGACCTGAGCCTGTCGATGGTGCAGACAGGGACCCTCTAGTTTAGGAGTGATTTCCGGGTTGGTAGCCGGGATCACTAGGACTTTGTTGTTGTTTTATTAGCTCTTAGTACCGGATTTGTCTCCGATTTTGGATTGAGACCTTGTATTGTATATTATTTTGGATATTGCTGTATTATTATTATTGTTGTGGTTGTTGTAGTAGTTGGTGGTTAGACTTTATAGTTGTTAGTCTTCTTTGCCATCTTATCGTGCTTAGATTCGTGATTGAGTACTTGAGATTATCCTTATGATATTGCTCCTCCGTTTGGAGTTGAGATCTTGACAGGTTATATTTTGATTGTGTGGTTGCCCTCCTTTTGGAGAGGTCATGGCCGATTTTTGTGTGAGATTATTATTTAGTTAGTTGACCTAGACAGCGTTCTACCGTCGATGCTGCGGCGTAGGCTGGACGTACCTACGACTCATGCCCGATTTTCCGGGTGCGGGTCGTGACACGTTTTTGGTGGCGGCCCCATGCAGGTCTCGATTCGCAATTAGTGCGATGTCGTGGTGGTACAACAACTTAGTTGTACTGCTGCGAGCCTGCTATAGGATCTAGGATCTAGGATGAGAGTGTACTCAATCACGACTAGGAACAATTCCAATCTAATTATTCTGAAATTGCTTTCTTTTGAAATATTACTGTCCTTCTTTGATGATATCGTATCTTGCGCCGTATTGACTTCTTTTGATATGTGTTCAGGATGCCTCCAAAGACACGATCACATCGTACCGTTCCAGCAGTTGCCTCGGAGAGGTCTGCTACCTCTCGTCCAGCTCGTATTCAGGCAGCTGCTACCGCTCCACTCACCACTCCTGCGGTTGAGGGAGCATCTGCTTCTCTCGGGGATCCTCCTTCACCTGTCGATCCGAGGACTACCCCAGTCGTTCCGGTGGTTCCCCCACCACTTCCTGCTCCAGTAGATGCCGCGCAGTTGTTTGCGTTCTTCAGGGAGATGATGGATGCGCAGCACCGTCAGGTGGATGTGATAAGACTGGGCATTGAGAACGCCCACCAGGTGGCCATGACGGCAGTGGACAGGGTGGCACAGATTCAGCCACAGGCAGATCAGATTCAGCACCCGAGGCCGGGCAGCATCATTGATTTTCAGAGGATGCGGCCCAAGGAGTTCCGTGGTACAGAAGGGATCCTGTACGTGGATGACTGGATAGAGCAGATTGAGGGGATCTTCAGGCTGGCGCAGATTCCAGACAGCATGCAGATAGAGGCAGCGGGCAGCCAGATGTTCGACCTCGCTTTGACGTGGTATCGCACAGATACGAGGATTGCAGCGCCAGGGCTTACTTGGGAGGCCTTCAAGAGGCTTTTTAGGGAGAAGTTTTTTCCAGATGTGGCGCTCAGTGCTTTGGAGAGCCAGTTCGAGGCACTCGTCCAAGGGAGCATGACGGTGGACGAATACGCAGCGGAGTTCTGCCGTCTGGGCAGATTTGTAGATGGCTTGAGTGAGGCAGCCAAGGCGAGGAAGTTTCGCAAGGGCTTGGTCATGGCGGTCAAGTCTTTGATCAGGAGCGACCGCGAGGCGACTTTTGAGCAGATAGTAGGAGATGCTCAGAGAGCAGAGGATGACTTGGAGCTCAAGTCCAAGAGAGGCAGGGATGATTCAGGCAGTGCCAGTGGTAGTGCGGGACCAGCTAAGCGTCCCTATGTGCAGAAGGCAGCGCAGCAGGGTCAGGATCAGAGGGTGCCCACTTGTGCCTACTGCAGGAAGGCAGAACACACTTGGGATGTTTGTAGGAGGCGGCTGAAGGTGTGTTTGTTCTGTGGATCCGCTGCTCACCAGATGCGAGATTGCCCCACTGCACCTCCATTGGGTGGAGCACAGGATCAGAGAGTTAGAGCTAGGCCATCTGTGGCACAGCATCATGCCCCGCACCAGCAGAGGGATACACCCCAGCAGGGCAGGGCTTATGCGTTGACGGTCGAGGAGGCCGATGCTACGGATGTCGGGTTAGCAGGTCTGTCTCTTGTTTCTTCTTCCTGTCCTTTCCATTCCTTGTGGTGTGCTTCATTAGTACCTGTTAGACGTTTTGTGCTGTGGTAGATAGTTTAGTGACCTTGATTAAGACTGTGATAACACGACCAGTAGGACCCTGATCTTGTATGTTGTTTAGGTAGAATTTCTTGACTGTGCTTATTGGGGGTTTGACCTAGAGAGAGTGTGATTGACTATAAATTTCGAGGACGAAATTTTCTAAGGAGGATAGGCTTGTCACCACCCCATTTCCAGAGCCGGGTATTTTTTTATTTATTTTTAATTTAGTTAATTGTGTATTATTTATAATTAATTGTATTTATATTTAATTAGTGATTGCATTATTTTTTATTATTTTTATTTTGATTGTTTTAGGGTTTTGGCTAGCCTGGACCCATGTCAGACCCTAGTGGACCCATGTCCGACCCAGTCCACACCCTTGTGAGAATTATTTTGGGGCTTAGAATATTTATTTTATTTTTAGGAAGTTAGTTGGAGAGATTTGGAACTAGTTTGAGTGCTTTTGGAACCCGGAACCCGAAACCAAGTCATGTAGGGGCATTTTGGGCATTTGGAGAATTAGTGAACCCTTTATTATGTGTTGTGGCCGGCCCCCTCCTCACTCCCAGACCAAGGAACAGCAGCCCCCTTCTCCCATTTTCTTCTTCTTCTTCTTCTTCTTCTTCTTCTCCTTCTTCTCCACTACTTCTTCTTCTTCCTTCCTCCTTCACAAGTAAGTCTCTCCATCTTTTTCTCCTTCCTCCTTCCATTTCTTCTACTTGTGTAACCCTAACCCTAGATCTTTCCCTAACCTAGGTGGGTAGAGCCTAGATTTGGTGTTGGAGCTTGGATTTGAGGCTTGGAAGCTCGGATTGGAGGATTTGGAGCATTTTGGGGATTTTTGCTTGGGATTCCAACTCCCAAGAGGTAAACCCTAAATTTCCTCTTGTAATTACTCTTTTATAGTGTAATTAATATTTTAAAACCTTCCTAGACCCTTAGGCTACCCGTGGGAGGAAGTTGGAACTAGTTGGGTAGTGTTTAGAGACTTTAACACTAGGTTTTGTGTCAATTTCGGGTGGAATCCGAATTTGGCCCAATTTTGGGTGATGCCCTAGGTTAGATGGACCTAGGTAGACATTGTCGGGTGTCTTGAGGGTGAGTGCGTGTCTCCGTTCGGACACGGGAAGCCGTGTCGCAGAGAAACGGGCGTTTCGGGCGAAATTGGGGCTTTTCGTCGTCGCCGATTCTAAGTGCGTGTGCGTTTCTGCCACGGGCCTAGAATTGACGCGGGAGTGCATTTTCTAGGATTTAGACATCATTTAGGACGCGTGGGTAAATTTTGGGCCGATTCTGAGTTCGTTTGGTGTGCGTTTCAGGAGGTTTTCCGAGCCGCGCACCACGTGTTCGTCGAAATGACCGAACGGCAATTTCGACTTAGTTTTTTCGTTTCGGGCTTGTGCGCGCGTTGGGTTAGCATCGGGAAGTGTGTGCTAGAGTTTTTGAGTTATATTTTATATATTTTAGGGCGTTGGTGAGTGTCGGGGTCGTTGGTGGGGCGTTGTGGGCGTTGTGTGCGTTGTGCATTGTGTGTTGTGTTATGTGTATATATGTATATTTATATATATATTTATATGTATATGTGTCCCTATATATGTATATTTATAGATATGTGTTAGTGAGTGCTTGTGTGAGTGTGAGTTGGTGCTAGTGTGTGTGTGTAGGTGAGTGTGTGTGTGAGTGTGAGTGAGTGTTTAGATATAGATATATATGCATATGAGTTTGAGTTTGTGTGTATATATGTATATATATATATTTATATATATATGTATGAGTGTTTATGTGTGTGGTTGTGTGTTTGTGAGAGTGTGTGTGTGAGGGTGTGTGAGTGTGAGTGTGTGTGAGGGTTTATAATTATGTTTGAGTGTGTGAGTGTGTATGTGTATATATATATAAATATATGAGTGTAGATATATATGTGTGTATATATATATAGATATATGGGTGTTTATATATATATAGATATATGTATATAATTATATGTGTGTGTGTGTTGATATGTGCTTGTATGTGTGTGTGTGTATTTATATGTTAGTAGATGTGTTAGTGTGTATATATATATATATATATATATATATATATATATATAAGTGTGTGTATATATATAGTTGTATATATATATATATATATATATATATATATATATATAGATGTATATATGTATTTATGTGTGGGCGTGTGGCAGAGCGAGAGGGGCAGCGAGCAGCAGGGGAGGCAGCGCAGCGCTGCCAGCGTGCACAGCCGCTGCTGTGCTGTGCACAGCAGCAGAAAACAGTAGCTGCAGCAGCAGCAAAATCAGCAGCAGCAGTAGCATAGCACAGCAGCAACAGCAAATAGCAGCGCGGCAGCAGCAAAAGCTAACAGCGCAGCAGCAGCAAAAAGCTAGCAGCGCAGCAGCAGCAAAAGCTAGCAGCAGCAGCAGCAGGTTTGAGAGCAGCAGCAGTAGCAGGTTTGAGTAGCAGCGAGGCGTAGCGAGGGATAGGATAGAGAGATAGATTGATAGAGAGATAGTTAGATATATCTAGATGGATAGATAGTTAGATTGGTAGATAGATATATGAGATAGATATATGAATAGATAGTTAGATAGTTAAATAGGTGGATAGATATTAGGTAGATAGTTACATAGATAGATATAACTATAGATTAGATAGGTAAATAGTTAGAATTAATAGATAGATAGCTAGCTAGATTTATAGATAGTTGGATAGTTAGATAGGTTGATAGATAGCTAGATAGATAGATTGATAGGTAAGTAGGTAGTTTGATAGATAGATAATTAAATATATAGATAGGTAAATAGATAGATAATTTGATAGATAGTTAGGTAGGTAAATACTAGATATTAGATATCTAGTTAGATAGATAGATAGATAACTTGATAGGTTGATAATAGATAGGTAGATAGATAGTTATATCTATCTAGGATATAGATGTATATACATATAGTTATATACATATCTATAGATATCTAGATAGTTATACATAGATATTTATGAGTTGGGTAAGGTAAGGTAATATATATATATGTGTGTGTGTATAGATAAGGTAAATGGGTAAATGTATATATGTGTGGATATATATATATATAGGTAGATACCTACTTAGACATATATAAATATGGTAGATATCTATATTACCTAGCCTAGATTAATATCTAGGTATGTAATTATTAGTTAGATAGCTAGTTAGAGGGGTTTGAGAGCGGTATCCCAATACCTTGAGATATCAAGGTATCTCACCAAGGTATTGAGTTTCGAGCGGGGTTTTTGAGCAATGGCCTAGGAATAGTATTGAAGTGATTTTTATATGCTTATGTGTATATATTTACGCGTGCTAGCATAGATTTTAGAGGGTATAGGCGGGGTATATAGCGTAGGTTGAGGTATCGGATACCGAGGGTATCCCGGTATCTCAAGGAGGCGAGTTTGTGAGTTTTCTAGCTTAATGACCTCGGTTTGACCTAGAATTTCAGGAGCACTCTAGTTTGACCCAGACTTGACCGTAGTTGACTCGGTTGACCGCCAAAGTCAACTTTTGACCTAGTTTTGACCCAGAGTTGACTTTTTGGACCCAGAGTTGACTTTTTGACCCAGATTTCACCGGTTTGACCCGTTTGACCTAGAACGACCCTAGAAGCCTATTTTTAATTATTTTATATCTGTTTAACTCATTAGAACCCTGTTTAACCTTGCTTTTCGCATTAGGTCCTTGCGACACCAGTTCGGATCGCCAGTTGCTCAGGACGTCAGGCGAGTACATTCTCTGATAGTTTTCATTATCTGATGATTATTATGATTCAGCTTCTAGTATAGTATCATCTGATTATTCTGGCACAACACGGGACACTGATTGATATTTCTGGATTCATTTACTTGCGACACGTACATTTTATGTTTCTGGCCTCTATTCTGGAATCACTACTGGCATCACCTACAGGCATCACTACAGGCATCACTCATGTTCAGGCTGGACTCATCTTGATTGCGTGTCGGGTCTTGGATCCACTTGTATTAGTCGGGGCGGGGAAATACTCGAGTAGACATGTAAACATTCCTATCTGGCATCATCAGAAATCACTCCCTCTGGTCTAATCTGGAATGATAGCAGCCGCGCACCCAGTGCGCGGTGAGCCGTACTTACCCCTAGCCGTTTACATGTCGAAACAAGTATTTCAAAGACACCGAGTTCATTCTTTATAGTCTGGACTCTCATGCATTTCTTGACTTGTCTCACTTACATGTTTCTGGACTTGACTCACTACATGTTTTTCATGATGGACTCACTACACGTTCTTGTGCACGGACTTGATCTTAGCTTAGATTCTTGTATCTTACAGTTACTACTATCTTGTTTCTGATATTCCTGCATCTTTACCTTTATGCACCAGTGATACATGTTTATTTCCTGTTTCATACTTACTTCTTTCTTCTTGCTACTTGCTATAACTGTTTTATAGTTTTTATCATTTAAATGGAACTGCTGTTAGAGATGTACTTGCTCCAGTCCTGACTGGACATATTTTTCAGAGTATCCGGAGGATTGGTGTCCGACGTTTTATGGACCTGAGTCTGTCGATGGTGCAGACAGGGACCCTCTAGTTTAGGAGTGATTTCCGGGTTGGTAGCCGGGATCACTAGGACTTTGTTGTTGTTTTATTAGCTCTTAGTACCGGATTTGTCTCCGGTTTTGGATTGAGACCTTGTATTGTATATTATTTTGGATATTGCTGTATTATTATTATTGTTGTGGTTGTTGTAGTAGTTGGTGGTTAGACTTTATAGTTGTTAGTCTTCTTTGCCATCTTATCGTGCTTAGATTCGTGATTGAGTACTTGAGATTATCCTTATGATATTGCTCCTCCGTTTGGAGTTGAGATCTTGACAGGTTATATTTTGATTGTGTGGTTGCCCTCCTTTTGGAGAGGTCATGGCCGATTTTTGTGTGAGATTATTATTTAGTTAGTTGACCTAGACAGCGTTCTACCGCCGATGCTGCGGCGTAGGCTGGACGTACCCACGACTCATGCCCGATTTTTCGGGTGCGGGTCGTGACATCAAGATATCGTCTATAAATACCACCATAAACTTATCCAAGTACTGGTGGAAGATATTGTTCATCAAACACATAAATACCGCTGGCGCGTTGGTTAAACCAAACGGCATGACTAAAAACTCATAGTGGCCATACTTCGTCCGAATGGCCGTCTTCTGGATGTCCTCTCTCCGTACCTTGGTCTGATGTTATCCTGATCTGAGATCGATCTTCGTGAATACAAAATATGCTGCTAATGCTAATCAAGTAAATTATTGCTGCGTAGCATAGGGTACTTGTTCTTTATCGTTACCGCACTTTACGCCCTGTAATCGATACGCAACGTACCTTCCCGTCCTTCTTCGGTATCATAAGATGGGTACTCTCCATGGAAAAACATTAGCCCGACTGAATCCCTTGACTAAGAGATCCTACACTATGGACCTATAACTCAACCAACTCTATCGGTGCTAGTCCGAAGACGAAAAATTAACTGGCTCGGCTCTTGGAGTCAACTCTATAACAATTCTCTCTCTCTGTCAGGTGGCAGGCCTGGAAGATTATCTAGAATCACATCCTCAAACTCTGTAATAATATGGGGGTACACTGGTTCACCTTCTACAATGTGTTCCTCTAAGGTAGATGGGCCCCATGCTCCTGGGCTCTCTGAAGAAACTCAAACTCAGGGTAATTTGGTCGTCATAAATAATGTAACTACGTCGACAATCTAGTTTCGCGTGGTATTGGCTCATTCAACTTATGCTAGGACGATGTCATCGTCCAGACTTAACCTCAAAATAAATTCTCCTGTTCTGTTTACCACACCAATCCTTCCAAAAAAATTTTTCTTTCTTGCCTAAAGTATAATTTCTTTTCTACTCAAAGTTTTCCCTAAAATTTTATTCCTCAAATTTCTTCTTTTCGTTATCCATCTCTCCCAGTCACATAGTACCATAATGGTATCACCCAAGTACATACTAGAATTCCTGAAATCAGATCATTATCTTCCAAGTGAGGGCTAGAAATTTTATCTTCTCTAGTCCATAATATCTTTCCTGATATCGCTATCATTTACAACAATTAAACTCCTAGCATCGAGCTATGCACTTCCATAAATTATTCTAGGTCATGATCAATAATCCTTCCAGCTCTCCGTACTTCCAAGATCACTGCTATCTCAAGTACGAATAGGGTACTACTGGTTCCAATTCTCTTGCTACCCTTCCATACTAGTTCTAGCATCCAAAGGAACCTATCATTCTATCCTACTCAGGGTAACAATCTTCTCAGAGAATGTTATACGAATTCTGTCTTTTGTCGTCTGGTCTTCGATCTTCTTCTGGAGGGAACCATCAGGCACAAGCGTCCGTCTTTCGAATTATAGGGGATGAGAAACAATGATAACGATATTAACAGAAATTGAACGAATACAAATTGGAAGTCCAAGGGCGATAATCACATATAAAGTGAGTTTTTAAAATCGATTATGGATTGAGATCCCATTCAACAATCATAATATTTATTTTTAATTTGCAGGCTCATTTGGAACAGTCAGGTGACCAAGACGATTTAAAAATGACCTGCATGGGCCACCACAAAAATATGTCATGCCCCAGTCCCAAAATACGTGGGACCAGGAATACGTGACACGCCAGCTATGCATTCGACCAGACTCTGGTCTGACTCGAATACGTATAAGCTGTATAATATAAAGGGCACTATCTAGATATCCCATAAATATAAACCTCTATGTCTCAATCCATAATGTACATCAGTATACAAGAAAGAGCTATATATGCTAAAGTCGGCCGCCCAATAACATACAAACTCGAATAGACTCGAGAAGAGATGAGTATACAAAAACTAGGCTACAACAGCAGATGAATAATCAATATGAAATAAGTAACCATAATGCCGGTAGAAATGATATGAGTTCCTGGTATAGTGCCCCCAAGACATGCCACTCCATCAGTATCTCCAAGTGCTCCGTAATCGTCTATGCTATAAAACTGGCAAGAAAGCAGGTCCTCAGAGGGACGTAACAAGGTACAAAAATACAGCAAGCCAAGTAAACAGAAAGTACAAGTGCAATGACAGGGTACTCTATCATAACCAAACAAGTGTGATACAGTTTATGTCATGACCCGCACCCAAAATTTGGGTATGAGTGCATGGGTACGTCCAGCCTACACCGTAGCATCGGCGGTAGAACGCTGTCTAGGTCATGATACTATCTAATCAATCTCTCACGAATATCCAACTCCATAAGGAGACACAGATATCACAATATAATATGGAATCACTACCAAAAAAAGTCAAATTAGCGACGCCCAAAAATGTCGGCAACTGACAAAAAAATGTCGCTAAACACGTTTAGCGACGTTTTAACGCAGTCGGAAGAAACAAGTCATTGAACGAAAAAATGTCGCTAAACGTCGCTATGTCGACGTTTTTTAGCAACTTTATTGAGCGACATTTAGCGACTCCGCGTCACTAAATAGCGACGTTTATTAAAGTCGCTAAACGTCGCTAATTAGCGACTTATATAGCGACGTAACAGCGACGTCTTTAATGACCTGGCAGTACTGCCATATCAGCAATTTGCGACGTACAGCGACATATTTAGCGATGTTTAGCGACGTCGTTAGCAACGGCTAATGACACATCGCTAAGTAGCGACTTGTTTAGCGACTTATAAAAACGTCGCTAGACGTCGCTAAACGTCGCTAAATACGTCGCTAAATTTACCAAGAAAAACCTAAATTGTTCCAAACTATTATTCCTATAATTTATAAATTTTTAATTAAAAATAGACCCGGAGCAACCCTCCGTTGAATTCTATGGGTTCGCCGACCCCTTCGGTGGAACACTCAACACCAGATTAACAATATTTAATATGAATAAAAGTATCACAGTCATACAATTAATACACACAAATATTATAGACAGACAATAAAAGTATCACAGTCATAAAAGTATCACAGTATCACAGTCACACAAAATGGGCATAAACAGCATCACAAAATACATAATATATAAGTATCAGAGTATCACAGTAACACAGTAACACAAAATGCATAATATATAAGTATATGAAATATTATAGTATCAATCTTGAGGATTTCCAAAATGGGGCAGATATCAGTCCCTCAAATACTGCGCATAAACAGCGTTTATGTTATCAAACTCCGCTATGGGTGCTGGGTGACTGGAACTCCCCGTCTGAGATACAGCCGCGATAGGTGCTGGGTGACTGGAACTCCCCGCAGGTGGTATCTCTTCCTCCTTAACAGTAGGAGGCATTACTTCCTCCTTAACAGTAGGAGGCATCACTTCCTCCTTAACAGTAGGAGGTGTCGCTCTCTTGGGTGCCATCTGGTAAGATAGATGAAAACAAAGAATTAGCAAAGAATTAGTTATTGGACCGGAACGAAAGAATTAGATGACTCACAAAGAATTAGCTGTTTGTTGCAGTATAATAATGATACCATAATATCTTATTTATATCCTACGTGTCACAAAATAAAATGACCGATTTAATAAACTAGTTTGAAAATATGATCCAATATTAAATTATATGATTGTAATTAAAATTGAAATTGAATTATGAGATTTGGATGATAAAGATTAAAGTAAATAGTAGTATATGAGGGCATTTTATGAACGATCGTCACGTAGCGTTTCGACCTCCACCTCCACCTCTTGTAACCCTTTCACCTCTACCTCTCTCCCGATAAAGATTAAAGCTAAGTTTACTATCAAATACTTACAACCTTCTTGTAACCCTTTCACCTCCACCTCTCTTCCAATAAACGATCGTCACGTAGCGTTTCGACCATGTTGCGACCACCCTGACAGCCATACCTTACGAAATGTTGCGTAGAGGAAACTCAGAAGTGTTGATATCAATGCATGCTTAAAAAAATATTAATCACCCAAAAATTAGAACCTATTCTACTATTCTTCTATGTAAATAATGTAAAGTGAAACAAAAAAAAGCGGTATAAACATTACTGATTCCATTGGTTGTCCAGAAAATAAAAATTGATTCAAGAAAGCCTTTTCTGTTTAATTTTAGAATTTTAGAGACTCCATTTGAAAAATTGGAAGGTTTGACAGACCAAAGTATTAGGTGGGACTCTTGAGAGTCTGTCTCTTACATAGATCACAACAAATGAATTTATATTGATTAGAAACATGAACTTCTAGAGGGATTGCATTCCTAGAGTTTCCAAACTCAAGAAACCATCACCTCCACTATAATACAAGAGAAGAGGATTGGTCAAAGAACAGTGTCCAGGCCTTGTAGGTAGGAAGTGATGTGGTAATATTTCTTCTTCTGATCCTCAAAAGCGAGAATAGAACTTTTATTTAGGGACCTTGTTAGTATGGATATTCCTCAAGGAGACTAGAATCAGAGAAAATCCTATTAATAATGTCATTAAAAACTTTAATGTGACACCCTAAACCTAACCCCTGCTCAAAAACCCTAAACCTAACCCTAACCCTAACCCCAGGTCAAAAAACCTAACCCTAACCCTAACCCTAAACCTAACCCTAACCCTAATCTGCGTCTGTGTGTGTGTTTCTATGTCTGTGTGTGTGTGTCGTGTGTGTGTGTCGTATGCGTGTCTGCGTCTGTGTGTGTGTCGTGTATGTGTCTGCGTCTGTGTGTGTGTCGTGTATGTGTGTCGTGTGTGTGTGTCTGCGTCTGTGTGTGTGTGTCGTGTGTGTCTGTCAGTGTCTGTGTGCATGTATCATGTCTGTGTACGTGTGTCATGTCTGTCAAGTGTGTCTTGTGTCAGTATCACATGAGAGAGAGAGAGAGAGAGATTACCTAGAGCTCGAGGAGGAGGAGGGGGATGCGGGAGTAGCCGCAGCCGTGGAGACCCGGTCGCCAGAGGGGGGGCGGGGGAAATCGAAACATTTTGAAATTTTTGACAGATGGAGAAAAGAAAACTGAGCCCTAATTAACCAAAATTTAGCGACGTTTAGCAACGTCAAATAAAAACGTCGCTAAAATAAAAATTAGCGACGCCAAAGACGTCGCTAAATACGTTGCTAAATATTTTTGATAGATACGTCGCTAATTACGATGCTAAACGTCGCTAAATCAGATATATTAGCGACGTTTAGCGACCTTAATTGAACTTATAGCGACTATTGTTTTAAAATCTAAATAAAAGTCGCTAAACGTCGCTAAATGTCGCCATTTAGCGACGCCTAGCGACGATTTTACGGAGTCGCTAATTTAGCGATGTTTTAACTAGGAGTCGCTAATACCGCTTATTCTAGTAGTGAATATACTCAATCACATAAGCTAGAGCATGATGAGATATCGAAGCAAACAAATAAAATACAAGACAAGTCTAACAACAATAATAGTCTAACCTGCAATCAATAACATCCAGTCTCCAAGTATGTCGAAAACAAGTCCTCTATGTCATAATCTGGAAAAAATATTCAGTCAGGATTGGAACGAAATATACCTCTAACAGCCGTTCCACATATATTGACAAAAACTATAATACAGAGTAAAGAAATACATGCCAGATATGAAAACTGGCAATAAGAAATACTGGAATAAGGGAATGCTGGAATAAAGAAATACTGGAACATCATCATCAATATACATCTAGTAATGAAATAGAAATCCAAGTACACGCAAGAATAATGAACTTGTATGTAAGTGTGTTCAAGAACAATAACTAGAACATATAGAGATGCTAGATCAATATACTAGAGATGCATGTCAAGAACATCTAACCAAGTTTGTGAAATATTAGCATATCATGTGATCGGCTTGGGACTATATGACTCATTACATTGATTAGCGATCATCCCTAACAGGTCAGGCTAACCATATGTAACAGTGATGAGGCATGTAAGGGTAAGGCTGCACCGACGTGAAGTGTGGGTGAGCTATGATGCATGTAAAGTTGGGTATGATCACATAAGCTACTAATATTTTCCCATTTTCCCCAGCTAGCACGATGGATTCCAATCACGACTCCTCGTGACAGGTCTCAATGATACCAACTCGTGTAAACAATAGTGTCAGAGTCATGTACGCTATACAACAAGAGTTATAGAGATAATCAACATAATAGAAACTGTCAGAGAATGTACTCGTCTGGGATCCTTAGATGGTATGAATCAGAGTCCAAGTCACAGTCCAAATAGCCTATGTATTACAAATTTACCATGTCAAAAGATAAGTTATTTTAATTTATTTAATTCCAGAATAATTACTCTAAAATCCTATTTTAATCTTATTATTCTAATTTTTAGGTTAATTCCTAAATTTTGTCCAAAGGAACTGAATTTTATCAACTCGAGACTTATGGCACACAAATCGAGGCGATCTGTTGACCAAAAAGTCAACCGACACAAACTCAACTTTCATAAACTCAACTTTCATGCATGATTTCCTGTAGATTTTAGCATCAAAAACATGTTAGAATCTACGGCTCATCCAAATTTAAATTCGTTTGGGAATTATGGTACATACAAATTTTGTATTGTGCACCGATGGTTAAATTCTAACCTAGAAGTTCTACAGAATTAACAGTATATAAATACTTTGAAATAAATTCTGGTAAAAATATATGTCAATGATCTCGACATTACCTTTCCAAAACTTTAAACGGTTCATGATTCTAATTCCTGATTCTCCCAAAATCTTGAAAATATCAAAACACGTCTATTTTCGGACATGCTGTGCTCTACAAATTTTCTAGAATTTAATACTCATAATTTCATAAAAAAATTTATATAATCAGAAAGATAACCTCAATATCATTCTAACACAAGAAATTGGGCCTTGTTTGGAGTCCGAGGCTATGCGCAATGGCTTCTGGAAGATGAAGGAACCCTAGATGACAATTCTCCAAAAATTGGCTCAAAGAAAACCCTAGAAATTAATAACTAAACTAATATATATATAGAGGAGAGAGAGAGAAGCCGCGGCTCAGATCTTGACACGTGGCAGCCATCCGCGCTGCCCCGTCCCAAATCGGACGGTCTGAATCTGACGCAGCTCGGCTCAGCTGAGTCCGAGTCGAACTCTGACTCGGCTCGGCTCGAGGTCGGCTCGGCTTCACCCTTCACCCACACCACGGTCCCAGACAGGCGGGCCCAGCCCGGTACATTGCAGGAGGCTGACAGGTGGGCCCCAGTTGGCTGACTGGGCAGAAATAATTACTTTTTGATTTTTCTTTTTCAAAAATTAGTTTTTAATTCAGTTTTTCATAATTAACTCAAAATAAATGCTAAAAATAATCAGAAAATTCCCAAAAAATTCTAGAAAATATATTTTATTATTTAGAACCTAAAATAAAAGTTTGGTATATTTTTAATTAAGTTTGTCCCTAAAATAAATTCTTGAAAGTCCTAGGAAATAGTGTTACTAGTTTTTAATTAACTAAAAATTGTGGAAAAATTCCAATAGTCTCAAATTAACCTAATAATAATATTTAAACAAGAATTTCAGGATACGGAGGTTACAAGTCTACCCACCTTAAAAAAAAATTTGTTCTCAAAATTGAAGATCCACAATAGTTGTATGTATTCATTTATATTATTTCTCCATCAAAAATTTAATTCATCAAACCATATAATCATGAAGCAAATTCATATTGTTATTTCACAAACTTTCATAATTCTATAGATATCATATTTCTGAAAAATCCTCAAATTTGAAAATCGAATTCCGTTCATATCACAATCTCCTCAAAAACTTTATGCTAATTACTAAATACAAAACTTAATATCCAATCCTCTAATTTTAAATCCACTCAATGTATATTTATAAATTTAAGAAATCTCATCCGAAAAGTTTGAATTTCATACACTAATCCATTAATAATCTTACTCCTCGATTCTTTTTCCACACAATACTCAAATAATATAATACTCGCAAAATCTTCAATTGCAATATTCAAAGTAAATCTATATCTTGCAGTCAAATAAATACAATGATAATCTTCTTAATTTCCTCAAAATTTAATAAAAAATTCAATCATATCTTAATCTTCATAAAAATCAATGATTTAACGAAATTGTCAATTTTGCCATATTAATTCTCACTCTTTATTTAAATTAATATTTTATCCTCAAAATTTAAGGCACATTGTCTCTATTTGTCAAATTATAACCTCTTCATTAATTCTTCACTACGGTCAAACTCCCAACAATCAAAGTCTAAGAGAATCTTACCTATAGTCATACACACGCAATACAATATGCAATCTAGATAAAATATGTAATCTATATTAAATATACATGGTCATAGTCTCTTTTGTCATGATATAATGGCCTCTGTTGGGGTGTACTACTAGCTACATTCTAGCAAGAAGATCATTTATATAGACTATGGTACTAGGAAATCAATCAATAAAATAGACGAAAAGGAATATAAGAAAAGAACAGAACATAGCCTTCTAACACAACCATAGGTTTAATGATGCATCCAAAGTTTGATACCCTTATCCTTTTAGGTACCACTGTTTCTACTACAAGCACATCCACTGCTAGCTCTCTTACTTACTATAATTGTTTATACAAGTTGTTCTTATCACTCAAGTGCACGCCAAGTGCAACACAGCACACTAAGTATTGCTCCTTCTAATACAACTCTAGATGGACACCCAAGTCAGTTTGCGGTGCCATCTCGAGCATGCTCAAGCCAATAGATCCTTACACATGCACATCAACCACTCATATACTAATATACACTTCTTACCTACCATAAAATCTTATCCTCAAAATAAAATCCTCAAAATTTAACTTCTCGAACAATTTAAAATTAAATGTATATACTTTCCTCAAAAGTCAAATATTCAAATATTGAAACAAAATTTTTTTTAATCACTTCCAAAATCTTTATAGCTTTGACTATGTTTATTGAATTGAATGTTAATCCTCAAAAAATTTAATAACATAAAATCTTAACTCCTCAAAATTCTTAAAAATTGCAATTTATTTTCACTCCTCAAATTATAAATTTAAATCCACAAGTATACATATAAATACTCACCGTCTCTAATACTCAAGGTGCACACAATACACCAATTGTCTACAACTCTCAACTGTGTACTGAAATTTGTACTGTCCGGATTACTTGCAATATTACTCCCAATAATCAAAGTTATCATCACACGTATTTTCTTCAATAATTTTCTATCTATATTAATTGATATACCAATCTAATTATCATCACACGTAGTACTTACCGTTATTAGCATCTTGCTCAAAAAAAAATCCTTTATATAGAATCACTAGCACTATTGGTATGGTAACACTAGCTTCATTATTGGATTATCTCATCAAACTTATTAGAACTCATGATCACTTGCACTTTCTATAATACTCATGCTTTACTTTAATCTCAAGGGCAGGCATATGGTTCCATATCTCGATTGATGTATAAGCATATCTCTTAATCCTTTTACAGCCTGTTAAACTAATCTGTAATATATTTCACAACTTTCATTACCAATCTTGATATTTCTTTACTCATGGCATCTCATTAAAACCCTTTATGTATATACATTTCTTTACTCTTGATACACCCAGTATCAATCATCAAATTGAACATCATGCTCCATTAATCTTTAACACAATTTCTTGATACTTAATTATTTACATAGATCATCCAATTACATAATTTAATGACTATCCAGGACTGGCATGCTGATTCTGATACTTACTCTTGGAACCTTCACTGATACTCTTACTCCTCTTTCTATAATACCAATACTAATTATTATAACACCTATCATAGAACTATTGCTACAAGGTACTATGCTATGGGTATCTCTAGATTAATGCCTAATGCTCCCATGTCCAACTAAGAAACACTTACAAACTCACAAGTCACACTCAGTCAACACTAATACAAGACACAAACAAAATTGCAAGTCACTAATTTTCACACTAACAAGGATCCTTAAAGACATAAGGCTCAAAAGAACTGGGTTAAGGACTGAAGGTATTGCTACTGCTAGTAAAGAAAAGAAGCGATGGAACAAAGTCATGTAATAACGAAATAGATAAGTATTGAGATAAGACTTTAAGAACTATTTTAAGATACAACCTGATAATCATACAAATCTATCTGAAATCATGACACTCAGAATCCTCGCCACGCTAGTAAGCATAGATGCGATAAACGACAGGTTCCGTAACTAAGGTATGCAACTCTATAATCATGTCACCTAGAATCTTCGCTACGCCAACCGGTATGGCTGCGAGAGACTCTAAGTTTTATAACTAAAGTATGTACATCCAAGTCAGGTTCCTACGTTCTCGTCACGACAGCTACTATGTCTGCGATAAACTCTAGGTTCCATAACCAAAGTAGATATTTTACCTTTCTCACTGTCCTCATCAACATATGTCATCAGATGATACTGTAAAGTTTAGTCCGTAAAATTCATCTCGATAAAAAAAAATCAAACTCAACAACGACACCAAGAGTTAAATTTAACAACTGGTCAACAAGAATCAAACTCAACAATGATACCAAGATTTTAATTTAATAACTGATCAAAAAAATCAAATTCAATAACAACAATTGAGAACGGACGGGAACAAGAAAAAGATTTAAATTAGAAATTATAATAAGATTCTCAAGGGGTCGTCCCAGGAATCTCTCAAATAATTTATGATTGAGTATCCTCTCTCATCCTAGTATCCTATGTCCTATATTCTATCGCAGGCATGCAGTAGTACAACTAAGACATCGTACTACCACGACATCGCACAACTTGCAAAGTCTGACCTGCATGGACCACCACTAAAAATGTGTCACGACCCGCACCCGAAATTTGGGCATGAGTGCATGGGTACGTCCAGCCTACGCCGCAGCATCGGCGGTAGAACGCTATCTAGGTTATGATACTATCTAATCAATCTCTCACGAATATCCAACTCCATAAGGAGACACAGATATCACAATATAATATAGAATATACTCAATCACATAAGCTAGAGCACGATGAGATATCGAAGCAAACAAATAAAATACAAGACAAGTCTAACAACAATAATAGTCTAACCTGCAATCAATAACATCCAGTCTCCAAGTATGTCAAAAATAAGTCCTCTATGTCACAGTCTGGAAAAAATATTCAGTCAGGATTGGAACGAAATACACCTCTAACAGCAGTTCGACATATATTGACAAAAATTATAATACAGTGTAAAGAAATACATGACATATATGAAAACTGGCAATAAAAAATACTGGAATAAGGGAATGCTGGAATAAAGAAATACTGGAACATCATCATCAATATACATCTAGCAATGAAATAGAAATCCAAGTACACGCAAGAACAATAAACTGGTATGTAAGTGTGTTCAAGAACAATAACTAGAACATGTAGAGATGCTAGATCAATATACTAGAGATGCATGTCAAGAACATCTAACCAAGTGTGTGAAATATTAGCATATCATGTGATCGGCTTGGGACTATATGACTCATTACATTGATTAGCGATCATCCCTAACAGGTCAGGCTAACCATATGTAACAGTGATGAGGCATGTAAGGGTAAGGCTGCACCGACGTGAGGTATGGGTGAGCTATGATGCATGTAAAGTTGGGTATGATCACATAAGCTACTAATATTTCCCTATTTTCCCCAGCTAGCACGATGGATTCCAATCACGACTCCTCGTGACAGGTCTCAATGATGCCAACTCGTGTAAACAATAGTGTCAGAGTCATGTACGCTATACAACAAGAGTTATAGAAATAATTAATATAATAGAAACTATCAGAGAATATACTCGCCTGGGGTCCTTAGCTGGTATGAATCAGAGTCCAAGTCACAGTCCAAATAGCCTATGTATTATAAATTTACTATGTCAAAAGATAATTTATTTTAATTTATTTAATTCCAGAATAATTACTCTAAAATCCTATTTTAATCTTATTATTCTGATTTTTAGGTTAATTCCTAAATTTTTTCCAAAGGAACTGAATTTTATCAACTCGAGACTCATGGCACGCAAATCGAGGCGAACTGTTGACCAAAAAGTCAACTGACACAAACTCAACTTTCATGCATGATTTCCTGTAGATTTCAGCGTCAAAAACATGTTGGAATTTATGGCTCGTTCGAATTCAAATTTGTTTGGGAATTATGGCACATACAAATTTCGTATTGTGCACCGATGGTTAAATTCTAACCTAAAAGTTCTACAGAATTAACAGTATATAAATACTTCGAATTAAATTTTGGTAAAAATATATGTCAATGATCTCGACATTAGCTTTCCAAAACTTTAAACGGTTCATGATTCTGATTCCTAGTTTTCCCGAAATCGCGAAAATATTGAAACACATCTATTTTTGGATATGTTGTGCTCTACGAATTTTCCAGAATTTAATACTCATAATTTCGTAAAAAAAATTATATAATCAGAAATCTAACCTTAATATCGTTCTAACACAAGAAACTGGGTCTCATTTGGAGTCCGGGGCTATACGCAATGGCTTCTGGAAGATGAAGGAACCCTAGATGACAATTCTCCAAAAATTGGCTCAAAGAAAACCCTAGAAATTAATAACTAAACTAATATATATATAGAGGAGAGAGAGAGAGCAGCTGTGGCTCAGATCTTGACACGTGGCAGCCATCCGCGCTGCCCCACCCAAATCGGACTGTCCAAATCTGACGCAGCTCGGCTCAGCTGAGTCCGAGTCGAACTCTGACTCGGCTCGGCTCGAGGTCGGCTCGGCTTCACCCTTCACCCACACCACGGTCACAGACAGGCGGGCCCGGCTCGGTACGCTGCAGGAGACTGACAGGTTGGCCCCAGTTGGCTGACTGGGCAGAAATAATTACTTTTTGGGGTTTTTTTCAAAAATTAGTTTTTAATTCAGCTTTTCATAATTAACTCAAAATAAATGCTATAAATAATCAGAAAATTCCCAAAAAATTCTAGAAAATATATTTTATTATTTAGAACCTAAAATAAAAGTTTGTGATATTTGTAATTAAGTTTTTCCCTAAAATAAATTCTTGAAAGTCCAAGGAAATGGTGTTACTAGTTTTTAATTAACTGATAATTGTGGAAAAATTCCAATAGTCCCAAATTAACCTAATAATATTATTTAAACAAGAATTTCAGGATGCGGAGGTTACAGTTTAAAGATAATGTTCGACGCATGGGCTTTCTAAAATAAAACTGTAGCTTCGGACACAAAATCACACGGGACGTACCGCAGCTCCGAGCAAGGAGTCACACGGGTGATACAACTACACTAGATACAGGATCACTACAAAAATAATACATATATATAAGCCCATGCAAAGGAGCCCAAATGTCTAGTAACTGTCTTTCCCTTTCCAAGCGGTCAACGATTGTGCGCTGAACCTGAACCTCTAACTACAGTCTTGACACGCAGAAATAACTCGACAGACATGACCCTAAGGTCGTCCCAGTCTCTGATCGTGATGTCAGTTTTAGGATACAGGAATCTGGCACGATCACAATGTAAGAGTGTGTCCTGGGGTGTCGATATACTCAGGTACGCATATCGAGATGCTAAGAAACATCCAACAATCTTTCTAAGACGTTACGACGTACGTCTTCACCCGGTTGTGAATCGGACGTGAAGTATCGAACGTCAACATAAATACGTGCACAATGTACATAACGAAATAATAAATATATGTAAACTGAAATACAGGGTGGCAAGGTACACTTACCTTTGTGCGGCTGATGATGACGGAGATCCGGTACCACGTCCAAGTCCTCAGGTCCCGCAGTACCCAGAGATGAGATACAAACCAAAAATCAATAATCTAATACACGACAGGCAGGGATGTGACACACACCTACACCTAAACTCAGTCTCAGCTATGACTCACAGGGACAAGATGCTAGGGGATTGACCACAGTTGACTATCGATACGATACAGCAATCAACTAGTCATCTGCACACTCTCCTCGACCAATCCTCATTCTTACCATATTCATCACCTGGTTCAGTAGTTCAGGTATGCTCAATCCTTGACCGGGTTTACTTATTAAATATTAGGTCTTCCTCAACCCTCAGTATCATTTCACCCACAATCACTGCTCATCCATACAGATTACCATGCACATAAATAAATATGTTAAACCCTAAATCTCAATATCTATCATTCAAATCCATTTTAATATACTGATGACGAATAAACCCCAAGTTCACCATTAAACCCTAATCTCAAGTCATTATAATCAACATTCACCTTAATCATCATTGTTCAAGTACTATACTACACTAACCTTATATATGCCAATAGTATATAACCATTAAACCCTAACAACTATATATACATATATGCTCAAAATACTATATCTTATACAAATATTGATACCTAAACCCTAGCTGACATTAACACATGAATATATATAAATAAAATCCTATCTAAACACTAACACAAATCTGGATTTAATCAAGAGAGGGGGAGAGTCGACCTCGACGAGGTAGTTGATGCTGGCCGGAATGAGGTGGTGCAGGGGGTGATGATGATCTCGGGGTAGTGGTGGTGGTGATGATGATCTCGGGATGGTGGTGGTGGTAATGATGATCTCGGGAGCTTGTGGTGGTGGTGATGGTGGTGATAATGGTGGTGGTAAAGGTGGAAGCTGGTGGTGGTGGTGATGGTGGCTGGAAGAGTGGAGATGGACGGAAGAGGGAGGCCGCACGGGAGTCGGGTGCAGTCAGAATGCTGTGGATCAGGGAGAGCTGCACTGGCTGGGCGGGTCATGGGGGTGGTATGAAGTCGAACTGCGGGGGATTCAGCCGGCCGGACGGGGAGCGCGGGGTACTGCAGACCGGAGGAAGAACAGTGTCGGCTGCTCAACAGGCAGGAAGGGGGCTGTTGTGCCGGCGAAGCGGCGGAGTCTAGGTCAGTACCGCCGGACGGGGATATTGTGCAAAGCCGGAGTTGGGGGTGCACTGGCTGGACCAAGTTGGTTGGCCGGCCGGATGATTCTTCGGGAAGGAGAAAGGAAGAAGAAATGAAGAAGGAGGAATTTGTATGGAGAATAAAAATGGAGGAGGGAGGAGAGAGAGAGATATTTTCTAGGCTTCTTGGGATTAGGGCCTGCTTGGGAGTTGTGAGGGTGATGGTGATGGTTTTATAGGGAGGGGTGTATTGGATGGAGGGTGTAGATTAGCCCATTTCAAATGGAGGGCTAGGATTTCACATGAGTAAAATTATTTCTTCATGAGGAATGGAGTGGAAAAGATGTTGACTACGGTCAACAAATGGTAACCTCTCCATTTCACCTTGGCTAATGAGGTGAGGACACCTAAAATCACTATATTACAACTAAGTCCCTTAAATTCAAGAAATTGCATGAAGACATAAAATGATGCAAAAATTATGGAAAAAATAGAGTTTGGTGATTTGCATGGTAAGGGGGTGTTGGGTGTTAGGCATGGGTTTAATTAATTGGACATTGGGATTAATTTGGGGATTAAAATTGGATTAGACAAAATTGGTATCCCCGATTTAAATAGAATTAAAGTGTCCCGTGCTTTTAAATTAAATGGAGCACTTGGGGTCAAAATTCAAAAATGACACAAAGGTCAAAAATGGTGGGGGCTTGGAGTCAGTCTTGGACCCTTTAGTTGGTCCAGCTCAACGAGTTAAGTTCGTATCTCAAAATTGAGGATAACGATACAGGTGTCCGACACGGAATTTATTTATGGGATTTCGGTTACGAAAAATTGTGCAATTAATTTAGAGCACAAAGAGATATGATTTTGAGTGACGAAAAAGTCCAATACCTAATTTGACAAGTCAAGTCAGAAGTACAATAATTCGATGAAATTTATGGGTTGATATTGGGCACCAAATAATTAAGCAATGATAGGGCGCGTCAAGGATTTTAATTAAATAAATTAAAATAACAGACAAACTTAACTCTACTCTAAACCTCAACATCTGCTGCTAAATCCAAAATTTTCCCAATCTAAACCTGACTATCTATAGAATTAATCGAGGGAGTTTACAACTTCATGTGATTAATTAATAGGCTTGATATCCTGACTCAACCATTTGTATCCGTGTTGATACATTTACTACTTGCTATGCGTTCCTACGTACTATGTGTTACATGTGCACTAAGATGCGACATATCTTGCTATGAGCTATGCGTTGCATGTTTTACTATTCTATGTGATATGTGATATCATATATGACTTCTCTAGCATGGCCCTTGTAGTGGATCAGTAATCATAGCGTTGTTAGGTTTCTTGCTTAATTTATTGTATTACGCTAGGAGAAATCCAGATTTGGCTCTCAAGCAACGATGTGGATTCGTACCTAGCATACACGTTCTATGGTACAACATCTAAGAAGGATGAATGTGTAACCACGGTACAAAATTCTATGCAATCGTAGGGTTAACTAGGTAACTTAATTGGTAGAAGCATTAGGAGGGAACGGGATCCCGAGATCGTGGGTGACGAGCCACCCTCAGATAATTCTTGAGGTGTGAAAGTTTGCCACCATGGATATTGTATATCATCCGTACTAGTGAGTACAATATTCGACTTTCTATATTTAAACCGAGCCAATATTTTTTCTATAGGAAGGTTGGAACTGTTACTGATCTATCTTAGCAAGGTGGACCTATGGGGGACCGGTGCATATTCTATGTACTACATGTTATTATTGGGCTAGCCGAGTTCGCCTGTAGCATAATTTGAGGATCCCTATATTATTGCATTATTCTGCTGAGGTAACTCAGACTCCACATAATAAGCCGTAGGATTGATTGGCCAATTTAAAAGAGTATGTGCTGGTAGTCTAGAGATATAAACTATTATGGTACGATGGTTCAACCCTTGTCCTTGTTTGGTTGTAGGATTGCGCCAATGTGTCATAATAGGTCATGTACCGAAGCTGCATACTATTCCTATATCTTAGCTTATATTGTGGTATGTGTCTTCTGGATTATATATATGTGATGTATCTTCATCGTATTCAGGATTAGTAAATCGTACCCTATCTCGACATAGTACGACACCTCTTGTCCTTGTTTGGTTGTAGAGGTGTCTTACTGCTCCGATGAAAGGTTATACACTTGGAGTTATGGCACAGATTCCTATTTTATATACTTTATTGGCTTTTGCTTCATTCACTTGTGCTCCTTTGTGGTGCTTGCTCTCGGATGAAAGGTTATACGCTTGGCCAAGTTTAGTAGCAGAGCCCGAGGATCATATCCTGTATCTGATCGATGGCGCATACCAGAAGGATGTCCGCAAAAAACTTGAGTGGATTTCTTCTCCCCAACTTTGAGTATCATTTTGTATTACCGTTTGGCGTTTAGCCGACGACACTTATTAGCCGGTTTATATGTACATTAGTTCCTCTACATGATTGTATATTATTCAGATCGCGGCTGACTTACGGTCATGTACTCTTAGAAATGTACTAGTGTACCATCCTGTATAACTAGTTTCATGATCATTTTGATAGAGCGTCAGGGATGCCTAACTGCTTTATCATACATGCTCATTCTTACTGTTTATTGGTTGATGATTGAGACATAGATGTTCTTGACCCTAAGTGACTTGATTGTAGCATGCATCCCTTGTCTAGTTACAGCCGTGATCGCCGTATGACGTATAGTACCTTATAAGGGGTAGCTGGCCATGTCTGTCTCCGTATTATTTCGGTTTTGGGACATAACAGCTACAAACCCACATGAAGACATTCATAGATTGATCAGATGATAGAAAAAGGGAAAAAAAACATGTGAAAACTACAACAGTGGATGGTATGATAAGAAAGTCACAAACCTGTATGTAAAAGAAAATTCAAGATTGAATCTTTTGAATGACCTATCAAAGGAAAAACTAAAAAATAGATGGAGAACCCATGAATCACACGAAAAGGGATCACATAAAATTATTACGAAAAAATATTTTTAGGATATAGATAAAAGAAATACTAAGAAATTCACAAATTCGTGTTAGTAAAAGGCAAGATCGAATCTTTTGAATGACCATATCTTAAAAGAAGCTTTTGAATGACCCATCATAGGTAGGGATGGCAATTTTTTCGCAGAGCATTTGCAGTACCGAACTAACAACATTTTATCATTTGCAGTACCGAGCTTTTGAATGACCCATCATAGTTAAAATACAAGTTTATAGAATCTTGATGTATGTCAATATGCACATGAAGAGTAGGCATTTCCCTATGCTCATTGTATATGTACCAAACAAAAGAATGAAGCTTTCCTTCAGTAACTTTGAGATTGCATTATGTGTGACGGCTCGACTTAAAGCAGAAATAAAACATAAGAGCATCACTAGATGTGGAGTAGGTCAAGTTCAAAAGAAATTGAGAAAAAAATAATAAGGATCTAGAGAAACTTTAGAAGACAAAGTATATTTGGTATATAATAAAACAACCTAAAAATTATATAGATTTA
This sequence comes from Iris macrosiphon, assembly GCA_036927795.1. Taxonomy (NCBI): domain Eukaryota; kingdom Viridiplantae; phylum Streptophyta; class Magnoliopsida; order Asparagales; family Iridaceae; genus Iris; species Iris macrosiphon. Next base: position 167,793,221 of record JAYESA010000004.1, read on the forward strand.
CATAGTAATAGTAGATATACTCAAAAGACATTAGATCCTCTCAATAAACCCATTATAGGACAAGAAACGACATAAAGATGAAGCCAAAAACCGAAAAAAGTAGATCTAAAGAATCTAGAATAGATAGTCTTAAGAAATATTAAATATATATTATCGAGAATTAAATATAGAGATCCGAAAAATTGGACATGAGTCCTGAGTACGTCCAGCCTACGCCGCAGAATCGGCGGTAGAATGCTGTTTAGGTCCGTTCTAGGTCAACAACAATATATATCTCACAAAATCTGTCAATATAACTTCTCCAAAAGGAGGGCAACCACGCAATGTATGTAAACTCAATCACAGTAACTAGGGGAAGAGTAAAAGCACGATAAGATATCACAATGAAACATGAACCAAAGAGAGCAATACAATATCCAATATACAGTCAAAGTCTAAAGTCTACAACATCTCACAGCAGCAAAATAATAAATACAGTCATCCAAAATAGTAACTGGGAACAACCCAGGGAAACCCACCTAGCTAACTAGAGTGCTAACGGCGTCTCTTCGACGGGCTCCTCCTCAAAAATAGGGTCGCAATACTCCTCGACACCTGGTCCATAGAATGTCGGGCAAAAAACCTCAGGATCCTCTGGAAAAATATGCCCAGTCAGGACTGGAACGAAGTACATAACTCTGAAAGCAACTCCAAATACATGGTAAGGTGTATATGACTAGTAATAAAAAAGTATACAAGATGCATAGGAAAGTAAATACATGCTAAAACAGATAAAGTAACTACAATATAAAACTGGAGAATAATATAAGTAGTAGAGAAGTAACTGCATGTGAGAAAATAGGAATACTTGCTAAGTGCTTTGAGCACAAGTTCGTTATGTGATCGGCTTAGGTTGCACATAAATAATCTGCGATAACTCTTTTATGCGTGAGTTGCATAACCGACATACACATGAATACTGTTTGGCTTTGATCACATAACCAACTCCTACTCCCCTCCCCCCACTAATACTCTTGGATTCAACCACGACATGCTACGTACATGATAAATAACTTACGCACATGAAGGCGAGAGCACACGAAGTACATGATAGCACATGAGAATCAATACCCGAAGCACATGATGAAATACACGTGATAGAGTACCCGCTGAACACGGTAAGAGGGATAATATCTCATGATGGGATCCAACTAGTACCAGTTCGTGAAATAATATGTCAGAATCAAGTATTATAGTTCTAGAACAGGTGATATCTACGCTATCATAAAATAGAAACGATCAGAGGTAGGTACTCGCCTGACGTCCTGAGCAACTGATGAGGATCGAGATCCGAACTGGCGTCGCAAGAACCTATTACGAAAAGCAAGATTAAACAGGCTTCTAAAGAGTTAAACTGATAAAAAAAACTAAAAACATGCTTCTAGGGTTATTCTAGGTCGAACGAGTCAAACCGGTAAAATTTAGCTCAAAATGTCAACCCGGGGTCTAAAAAGTCAACTCTAGGTCAACACTAGGTCAAACGTTGACTTTTGCGATCAACGGGGACAATTATGGTCAGCACTAGGTCAAACTAGGGTGCCCCTAAAATTTTAGGTCAAAACTAGCTCATTAAGCTAGTAAACCCTCAAACTCGCCACCTTGAGATACCGGGATACCCTCGGTATCCGATACCTCGACCTAAGCTACATACCCCGCCTATACCCACTAAAACATATGCTAGCACACGTAAATATATATACCAATACATATAAAAGCAACTCTAAACCTATTCCTAGGCAAACGCTCAAAAACCTTATCCCGATACTCAATACCTTGGGTATCTCAAGGTATTGAGATACCTTGATATCTCAAGGTATTGAGATATCCAACTATCCCTCACTAACACTACTAACTAGCTAACTATCTAGCATAAATATATATTCCTAGCTATATATCTAGGCTAATATATATATATATATATAAACATATGTATATATATACCTAGATATCTATATATATATCACACATACACATATACACATACCCATATATATATATATATATATATATATATATATATATATATATATATATATATATAATCTCTCAAACTCTCTCTAGCTACTGTTGCTACCTACTGTTACTACTGCTGAGGCTTGAACTGCTGTTGCGGCTAGTGCAAAATGCTACTGCTAGCTGCTGCTACCGCTGTAATTGCTGCTACTGCAGCATGCTGCTGCTGCTAATGCCACATTCTGCTGCTGCTGCGGCTACATGTTGCCGTTGCGCTGCTACTGCAGCAGCTACTGCATCTCCCATCTGTTGCTGCTGCCTTCATCTCCCATCTGCTGCGCTGTGCAACTGCTATACTCTGCTGCCCGCTGCTACCCATTCATCTCTCCCTCGACACACCACACACACACAGACACACAAGCACACACACACACACTCACTTATATATATATATACATATATATATACATATATATATATATATATATATATATACATATATATATATATATACACACACAACAATATATATATATACACACACACACTTATACACATATATATATATGGGTACACACACACATATATATATATATAAACACCCATATATATATATATATATATATATATATATATATATATATATATCTACACACACTCTCATACATACATACATACATACATTCATACATACATACATACATATATATATATATATATATATATATATATATATATATATACTCATATACATATATACATACATACACACACTTAAACACAACACACACAACACCCCACCAACACACGCACAACCACCCAAACGCCTATAAACACATATAAGTATATAAAATATAAACCAAGAACTCAAGCACATACTCTCCGAAGCTAAACCAACCCGCGCACAAGTCCGAAACCTAGAAACCAAGTCGAAATGGCCATTCGATCATTTAGACGAATACGTGGAGTACGGTTCGCGAAATCTCGTGAAACGCACACCAAACCTACTCGGAATCGGCCCAAAATTTACCTACGAGTTCTAATCGATGTCTAGAACCTAGAAAAAAAATGCTAACTCACCGATTCCAGGTCCGTGGCAAAAACGTGCACGCAAGTGGAACCTACGATGACAAAAAAATTCCAAATCGCCCGAAATGCCCAAATCTCTGCGATACGATCTCATGTGTCCGAACGGAGACACCTACTTACCCTCAAGACACCCAAGCACGTCTATTTAGGTCCGTCTAACATAGAATATCACCCAAAATTGGGCCAATATCGGATTTTATCCAAAATTGACACAAAACCTAATGTCAAAGTCTCCAAACACAACCAAACAAAAGCCCTAACTTTCTCCCACGGGTAGCCTTAAGGTTTAGGAAGGTTCTAAACTACTAATTATACTATATAAGATTAATCACTAAGGAAAAAGTTAGGGTTTACCTCTTGGGAGTTGGAATTCCAAGGCCAAAGTCTCCAAAATTCTTGAAATCACCACCCTCAAGCCTCCAAGCCAAGCCTCTACACTAAGTCTAGGCTCTACATACCTAGGTTAGGAGAAAATATAGGGTTAGGGTTTACATAAATAGAAGAAATAGAAGAAGGAAGAGAAAAGAGATAAAATACTTACTTGAAACTTGAAGTTGGAAGAAGGAAGAAGAAGAAAATGGAGAATGGTGTGAAGAAGAAGAAGAAGAAGAAGAAGAAGAAGAAGAAGAAGAAGAAGAAAATGGAATGGAGAAGAAGGGGTTCGGTCATGAAAAAATTAGGGTTAGGGGAACGGCCGGCCAAGTATATACAATAGGGTTTTCTTATAGCATAATGACTAAATTGCCCTCCAAATTAGTCATCCAACAAAGGGTTTAGTTTAGGATTCACTAAACACATTCTAACTAAACCCAAACAACCCAACTAACTAAATAAAAATATAATAACTATTCTAAACTCATAAATGAGTCTGACAAGGGTGTTGGTTGGGTCTGACATGGGTCCACTAGGGTCTAACATGGGTCCAGACTAGCCAAAACCATAAAACAACAAATAAAAATAATACAATCAATAATTTATAAACCCCCTAATTTTTCAAGAATTTTTAATTTAGAATTTTTCACAATTTTTTGAATTTTTCTGGAATTTTTCTCTAATTAAAACTAAGATATTTTAAATTTAAATAATTTTTAAATGATGTTAAATAATATTAAAATATTATGGAAATAATATTTTCTGGTGTAAAATGAAAAACTAGACATAGGATAATTTTTCGAGAATTTATTGGACCCCGGAAACATTTTTAAAGCTCTAAAAACTATTGTATATTTAAACCTAATTAAACCTGACTGAACCCGGTTCACTTGAACCAAATTAAACCAAACCAAATCGACCAGAACCGGACCCGGTCTAGTTGAACCGGGCCCAAACCTTAGCGGGTCGGATCCGGGTTCAACCCGACCCGCTTAGACCCGACCCGACCAGCCTGAAACCCTAACCCCCAAATCCCTTCTCCTTCCCCGACCCCTCTCCTTCCGGCGGCCATTTCCGCCGCCGTGGCCGCCGGCGACCCTTCCTCTTCACTTCCCGTCAACCCCCGAGCGCCTTCCCTTCCTCTTCCGTAAACCCCCGACCGCTCCACCTCCCTCTTTCCCTCTTTAAAACCTGCCCCAGCCGACCGTCCCTGGCCTCCTGCTCCTCCACCCGTCCCTTTCCTCTGCCCAGCCCCGCTCGACCCGCCTGACACCCGTCCCCGCTGCCGCCTCGAGCCTCCGCCGTTCAGTCGGCCACCCCGAGCCCCATCTCCAGAACCTCCTCCTTCAAAAACTCCTCCTCCCGAAGCCCAATACTACCATCATCTCCGCTTCCCGACCTCCGCCCCGACGAGAACTTACCCTCGCCTCTTCTAGCCTTGAGCCACCCTCCTCCGGCCCACAGCAACAGCAGCCCCGCCCGCTCGAGATCCGCCGCACCCGAACTCCGGCGGCTCGCCTCGTTGACCCGCTGCCCTAGCCCGGACACGGCCGAACCGGACACAGCAGCATCCCAGTGACCCAGACACGGTGGATTCGAACCAGGACACAGCTCGTGTCGAGAGACTCACGGATATGAGAATTCTCGGTTCACGGAGCCCTGTTCAGGTAACCCATTCTCTCTCCTCACTGCCCTATTTTTTGTTCCGTCAGTTGTGACGCGTAGACTGTGTGAACCCCTCGATACCAGTGCAACCCGCTCGGTGCATCGCGTCCTGTAGTGGTCATGAACCGCGATCCAAAAACAGAAAAAAACTAACACCCTGTTTCACCCCGGAACTGAGTACGGCCCGCCAAACGGGATGACTTGGTCGCGTGCGGTCTTTACCAAAACGTGCGTATCGTCGATACGGACATGCGGGATTTCACAGAAGTTGATTTGGATGTGCGTGCACACCGAAATCAACGCATATCCGCCGACTACGCCCCATATCCGCCTGTTCTGAATCTTACTGTAACTTAGTGTACACACGTCGGATCGAAATAAAATTTACGCCATCAGACTCATAGCAATACGCTGGTCCTGTGACCCAAGTTTGGTTCGATTCTGAGAACGTTGACAAAATCGCGTGTCGTGGGCCCCACGGCTCTACTTGATAGGCGATTTTGAGAACGGCTCATCGGAATCCAGATCTAGATGTTCCGTTGGGTTTGTATCATCGCTCCTGACTTGTTGACACTAAGTTGGACGAATTTGGAGACCTTTGTTCCTGACACAATTTTTGGTGCAAAGCGGCCCACATGTGGACCCTACCTTGACCTAAAAATATTATTTTTGCCCCTGTGTCCAAATTGGACTCAAGGACAGGCATTTCTAGCTATTTGATATTTTTTGGATCTGATGGTGATGTTTATTTTAGCAACCGGAGAACTGCCTGCAAATCCCACTGAAGTCAGAGCTACAGTTGGAGCTAGAACCACAGGCAAGTGTACCTTGCCAAAACTTACAGTTCTTGTTACTTATTTCCTTGGCTTATATATATATATATATATAGTGTGGTACATGCTTGACCTAGGATCGTGTGACTTACTTAGCGTCCGATTAATAGTCGGGTGCCAACCCCGTACGCGGAGTTGTATAACGTCATTTAGACATGGATACCGAGACCCCATAATTCTCGTACTTGTCCTATCAAGTACATGATAACCCAGGACACTTGACACTATTTATGAGAGAATCTTCCTGAGATATTCATGGTGATTCTGTATAGGATACAGGTTTTATGACATAGATATTATATTCATAGACATTATATGACTTGCTGCATTAGATATGATCTTACGTGACATGGACATGGGGCCTCGTGGACATAAGACGTATGATTACATTGGGTTGGGAGAGACACACAGGCTACAGGCTGATTATATATATATATATATGGTGCCACAACATAGTAAACTACATAGCATAGTATAACTGCTACCGGCTCTCCAATACAGAGCTTGTAGTAGTCTCAGCCTGAGTACTAGTGATGCTCTCATTTGCATTCCATATAGATGGTTATAAATTTACCCTATTTATTTCATTTACTATTGTACTGCATTTATTTTAGCTTGAGTTATCTTGTACCTTGCTATGTCCCCTGAGGACCTGAATCTGGATTATGTCCCCAGGATTAGCAGAGGATATCTATCCTGAGGTGTACGGAATAGGAGCACTTCTTGGAACAGTACCAGCACCTGAGGACAAGGTGATCGCTGAGGACTTTTTCTGAACATCTGCTTCTCTATGCTCAGTTTTTAAATGTCAAATAAACTCTTTTATTCTTGTTTAAATGAACAATTATAACAGACTTAATATCGGGTTGTTCCCCGATTTTATTTACTTGTGACTAGTTGATGTTTATTTCTTTTTATTGATATTGCTGTGTTTATTCTGTGGATGAGATTAGTAAACCCTGATCATTGTAATACAACTTAAGTATGCCCTGATAGATCCATTAAATTGGGTTTGTCCATCGGTGTGTGCTGCTGGCCATTGTCACGTGTTTAGTCCCTCGATATTTTGGGACTGGGGCGTAACACAATTAAATATAAATATAATTAATTATGATCAATACATAATTTACCAAATAATAATAAAAAATCCTATTTTATAGAATTGGGTAGTGACAGATCCGTAGATTATAACTCAGAAACACAATATTAAAATTATAGATATAGTAAAAACAAGAGAAAGAAAATAGGAGAAGAAACAAGATGTATATGTAGGAAGAAATAATTTTTTAATATATCTAAAGAATCTAGAGTAAAAAAGTGTAATGCCCCGCACCGCACGGTGCATTATGATGAGACGTTGACTCAAAGAGAGATTAATTCAAATTTGGTTTCATGTACATGAAGTATACCGAGTTTACTGTGATCAGAGTATCGCCTCGCAATGGACAGAGGTACAGAGTCAGCATCGTGGATGGAATCAATGAGTTAGTTCAGAGTAATAAAGAGATAACAGAATTTGGATGGCAGTACAGTCTTACTTAATCTGGTCGGGTCGAATGATTAAGAAGCCCGACGTGCTCACATGATTATACCAGTTAAGTGGATCGTGCTTAGCGTCAGATCACAGAGTTAAAGAATTAGGCTGTATCAGCTCAGCGAAGCAATAGGCAAAATAATATAGGTGGGTGAGCTTTGGCCCTTCTTTTCTACTCCTTCATGCCTAATAAAATGAATCATCTTGTAGTCGAACACTAAATATAGAACATTTATAATTGTATCGGAGTGTGCATCAGTGCATGAGTCCTATGTGGTAGTAAGGCTTCGTACACAAAGTAGACAATTATGGCACAACACCAAGGAACTGTCAGTATGTGATGGTAGGCTTTGTACGCGAAGTGAACAATATGGTTCAAGACCACAGACTGTTGGAAGGGGTGCGGTACCCATGATCGGTTGATTGTGGAATGGCACCTCGGTCTATTTGGGGCATACGGATCACCAAATTGAACATTAGAAGAGTAAGTTGGTAGCGCGAGAATGATATATAGTGCCGAGGAGATTTGTACATCGTGTTACTTACGCTTCAGTACCATGCATGTATTTTATAGTTAGCTATTCAAGTATTTTCATGGTCATGGACATAATAGATAACCTGTGCACGGGTTTTGGTATTCCTCGAACGGGTTGCACCAGGACACTGGGACCGTTCGACTTAGGAAGAAATTATGGTGCTTCAGAGCACGATATTATAGGTTCTGTAGTTGCACTTGTTACCTCTAACTGTAGGGTACGCCATAATACGAATAAGAGGGGCCTTTGGTGGGGCTCGCAACCCGCACACGAAGTGTCATTCTCTTACCAATGAGATAAAATATAGTCCAAAATGGCTCCAAAAGTCAGTGACCTTCATATAGATAAGACAGCATATTAATGTATTGTATTATGCAAGAACGGAAAGTGTTCACCCTGTCTCGTGCAAGCGTGGGCACATCGGCTATGGTAAGACTCGTTAATAAGTGACGTGACTCGTAGATTTCATATTTTACTTACACGATCAAGTATAACATGCATACACACTTACATGAGAATAACATGCTTTCCTGCTTTCAAGTATAAGCCATAACATGATACCAACTGAAATAAATGTAGTTCTAATAGAAAGATCACAATATAAACTGTATGCTTTACATGATTATTTAGTATTGGTTTATGCGAGTGAGCTACCTCACTCACCGGTACGCGATACGTACTGATACCCAACTCCCTAGGTACAAAAAGTTGCTCAGACGTACCAAAGTAAGTGAAAGCTCGGAGTGGCAACATGAAGGTGTTCGGCCGGGATGCTTGCTTGGATATAGAAGACATGATGTATAGAACGGCAAAATCCTTTGTAAGCAAGAGAGATCTTGAGTGTTGTAAGCCAATGTTGCATATTCAATAGGCTATTAAGTGCCTTGTAATCCGCTGCAATTATTGATAAAGATCTTCATTTCGTATATTCTGTTGTGATTCCTTGTGACTCTATTTTCTTCCGCTGTAATGACGTCATTTTGAGATACAATATTTACTATTTTATCTTCTTGCCTTGTACAAGTATATCTTAGATTTGTACGACATTACGTCCGGAGGTGACTTAGCGACTTTGCGGAGTCAGATACGTGACAAAAAGTCTCAAGAAACTCTTGATCCACATTATCAAGTAATAAATATAGAATTAATCATGGATTGTTGATTATTACTAAGGAACACAACATTAAAACAGTAGATCTAGTACAAAATAAAAAAAAATTAAGTAGAAGCAACGAGATGTACATGTAAGCAAAACCAAAAAAATGTAGTAGTATCAAGAAATAGTATATCTACCTTTCTTCGTTTTAGATCTAAAGAATCGATACCCTGCAGTGAAAGAAGATGAAGGAAATGAAGATTAAAATAGTATATGTACGAAATAGACCGTAGGTCCAAAAAAAATCAAAGAAAAGAAGTCATGTTTAAGAATACTCAAAAGAGACTTGGAGTATTATAAAAAGAATGTATTCCTCTCTAAGTTGTACTAGAATCGTGCTTGTATACAACTCAGAGAATCCCATGTTTATAAATAAAAAAAAATTAGATTCGTGTTACTGTGATAATTGAGGTCTTGTCGATACTCGACTCTTTTTCTCCGTTGAAGTTCTGGTACTGATCTTGTTACTTGCTGGCAAAGACACAAGACATGAAAATATGGTGGTCTGGTGTTGGCCTTGCTAGTAAGGGCACCAGGGAGCTCAAGTTCAAACGTGGGATGAACAAAAAGTACTATGGACCAAAGACGTTTTGCTAGTTTTTGAGCCTCTTTGTTTGCGTGAGTGCTCTCGGGATCAAAGATTAATTTTATCTAAATTTTTTAAACAAATTTGAACCCTTTTTTAGACGAGCCATGTAGCGGCTACTTATAGGCCTTTAAAAGAGAACCCGTGCAAAAATTAAGCAATTTCTACAAGGTATGTTCTCTTGTTGATGTGGCAACTTTTTGTTGAGCTGGCTGCGTGGTTGAGCGCCATGTGGCCTGATGGGATGGTCGAGTAGATTTTTTACTCCGTTCATAACTCCTAGGAAGAAACAGTTTTTCTTTAATTTCAAGGAATTTTGGGTGGCTTTCCATTGCATGAGTTTTTGTAAAAGAATCTTGTCATAGTTATACATGCATTAATGAATAAAGTGTAAAAAAAAAAATAGATTTGTATTTTTGTATTTAAAGACCTTTTGCTATTTTTGTTTTTTTTTTGTGTTTTTTTTTTTTTTGCTCAATTTTGGGTGGCTGCCACCACCGCGGTGGGTGGGAGTGAGATAGGAGAGAGGGGTGAATGAAAAAGAGGGAGAAAGTATTTTATTTTTTTATTTTTATTTATTTATTTATTTATTTTAAACAAGTACTAATGTTCAAATCTAACGGTTTGTAAATGATAAAGGACATTTTGATCGAGTCATATATTACGAAAAATTTTAATTGCTATATATGTCTATCGAGTCTTATTTTGCTAATAAAACTAATTGAATGAATTTTTTTTGTACTTTATCCATATATTTATAGCATATTAGCCTATTTTCTAAGGAAAGAGCAAAGATTTCATGGAGTTTTAAAATTTTGGCACAACTGAGAAATTTCGACCAGCCCGAAAGCTTTTGGCAAGGTTGCCTCTCCGTAGGAATATTTTTTAGCGAACTTTCCTATTTCGGCGAACGAAGGAAAACTTGATGCCATGTGGCAATTTCCTAAACATCGGTTGGAGCGGCATGGCTATTTTCTCTGGCATGCAAATTCATTGGGCAGTCAATATTTTTCAATAAGCGACATGCATTGACGTCTCGAATGCTGTAATAAAGTTACAACAATCGAGAAACATTTTGTCAGATCACGTGATGCTTTTATTAAACGTAGTACTGATAGTTTTGTTAGTGTTGCCCATGTGACAGACTTCGGCGAAGTAGACTACTTTGGCAAGGAATCAGTTTTTTTTGCGAACAAGAGTGCCTTTTGCATATAAGAGTGATTCGACGCATGAGACATTTTGTGTGCATGAGAACTTTTTTTGTGTATGAAGATGCTTCTTTAGGAGGAGGACCCTTTTTGATGAGGAGGACCATTTCTGGATGAGTAGCAGATATCGATGAGAGTGAACATTTCTGCTCGGAGAGAAGACATCCACGAAAAATCTATAACCATCTAAATCTACGCTCCTACAAATACTCAAGAACAGATACACCTGGAAGAGGGCCATGTCCTCAGAGGGACGTAACAAGATACAGAACAGCAAGCCAATTTGAATACAGTAAACATACATAATGTTTGAAAATATATAAGTACGATGTACAAGACAATCTATATGAATGCAAATGAGGATAACTTTTCGACGTATGGGCAAGGGTAGGCTACTCGATCTAAGCCTCACAACTCACACACCCGTCAATGGACATCAGAAATCGACATACCTCTGGGGTAGCGACCAACGCGACTCTACAGAAATCGACATACCTCTGGGGTAGCGACTAGCGTGACACACGCCCGTAGTGTGAACTATATACTACGGTTTACCAGAGTGGTTAAAAGCCCATACGCCTAATGATTGTCCTCTCATGATACTAGGTGCCAAGTGTGTGTCAACATATCTAATATATATAGTAATGACTGAAAGAAACTACACATGCAATAAATATACAGAAATACAATAAATATACAGAAATATACTAAGCATACAAAATACTGTAAGCAATTTGGTAAGGTATCTTGTATGATCTGAAAAATAATGAAGTCTCAACTCAAGGCGTCGTCCGACCTACCCGTCACATAAATTAAATAAGTTAGGTTACAAAAATGGGTGAATAGGTTCCTCCATTTTAATCTATTTTAATTCTGAATAAAATAACTTAAAATAGTATTTTAATCTTATTATAATCTAATTTTATTATTAAGCTCTAATTTTGGTCCAAAGAAAGTCAACTTTAAGGATTTGTGATCCGTAGCACGCAAATCGAGGCAATCCGTTGACCAAACAGTCAACCAACTCAAATCCTGGATTTGTGTGTGGAATCCTATATATTTCAATATTACATGAACATTGGAATCGATAATTTTATAAAATCACAAGTCGGTAAAGAGTTATGGCCACAAGGGCGCACAGATGACAGTTTTTTAGTGGTTTCCTATTTACATCTACGTTGCACAAATTTTACAGTAGACTAAACTTATATTTTAAATTCTAGAAAAATACTTTTCTGGAAGTTCATCATGTCAGCTTTCTGAAACTTTAAACGGTTCATAATTCCGAGTTCGGGATCTCCCGAAATCTCGAAAATACCAAAATGCGTCTGATTTCGGACAGCTGACACTTTTAGAATTTTCTGGAAAAATAGGTTCATAAATTATTAAAATAAATTATATAATCAGAAAACTAACCTTGATATAGTTCTAACAAAAAAATGGAGCGCGTTTGGAGTCCGGAGCTAGGAGATATCGTCTTTTTAAGTCATCATAACTACTAGAAAATGAGGCTGAATTTATGACGAATTTTGACTATTTATTGACGAAAAAGAGAGAAATTTGGGGAAGAAAAATATGAAGGATGAGGTATTTATAATGGTGGATACTACTTAATTAAATACGACTAGGATTGGTTAATTTGGATAGGATTATGATGAATTTAAATAAGGATAGGATATGCATGAAGTTGCTTTCCTAGTAGGTTCAGGATTTGAATTAATTTAAAATAGAGTTTGAATTTATCTCAATAATTTATAATCTTAAATAAAATTAAAGATAATACAAATAATTTATAAAATCTTATTAATATCTATTAATACTAAATTAGCATATATCTAATATTAAAACTATATATATCCAAATAAATCCTAAATAATTTTAAACATCTAAATAGATTTCTTAAAATTCTAAATAAATTACAGAAAAATATAATTAAATTTTTTAAACTAAAATAAATATTTGGTAGGAACAAGATGCAAGTATGGTCGTATAGTAAATCATAGAAGTCCTAGAAATTTCTGTTCCCTATGTTTTAATTACTTAAAAAATCTAAAAAAATCTCCAAAAATCTAAAATAGCCTAAAAATAAATCTAAATAAATATTTACATAAGTAAATATACTAAGAAAATTACTTTCTAATTAACTAATAGAATATTCTAAAGTAATTCAATATTTAAAATAATCTATAATAAATAAAATACACACAAAATACCTATTTTGGATGAGAGGATTTACAATCTACCCAACTTACAAAAATTTTGTCCTCGAAATTGACACTAACCCATATTCATAATAATCACTATAGCTATTACACTACATAGCTATCTAGCAGTGCTTCCTAAAAGTCATGGTTTGTCATTCTAACACTTCTCATTTATTGTTTATACACTATCCTATTATCCTCTAACTCGTCTACACTACCCAACTTACAAAAGTTCTACTAGTAGTCACAGTCTCATGAGGCTATTGTCTATGTTGTAAGACGAATATATTTATTGGGTCGAGAATCTTGGGGTACTTGTCTTGAATCTCACAACCATAATTTTTTTTTTTTGTAACCGTCAAGTATCGTAGTCTAATACTGCCATGCCACCTGACCAATATATCTGCAAATACTTCGAGTACTTTACTACAACGGTCTAGCTGCAGCTGTCTCTACTTTGCCAGCGATTTGTCATAGTTGTCAGTTCGTAACAAGTGCCTTCAATTCTTTCCTAGGTATAGTCTAAGTTTTTGGGCAACAGTTAAAGTCTTGACTAACTTATAAAACTATTAAAAGTATAAACTAGTTCAAACACTCTTACAAATTCCTATTAGCCTAAGAGATGCTATACATGGTTTTTTAAAATAATAAGAGGATACAGATATTGCTATAGGTCATATACATAAGGGTTAATATTAAGGACTCATCCTTTAGTTATTAATCATCTACTAAACCATTTACGTTTTAACTAACAAAACTAAGGATGGGGTCAAAGTAGACCAACAATTCATGTTGGCACGAAAAAGACGTAACTACGATAGGGAGAATTAAGCACGAGATAATGAATGGATAGAGAAGAGAAGATGAACCACCCAAGGGGGCGAGATGGTGATAGAAAAAGAATACTACTACTTCTACTCGGGTCATCTATTAGCATCGCGTGTATGTTATCTGGGTAAAATATCAGTATATCCTCATAACTGCTAAACCAACACCTATATAATTCTACGTCTACTATGCACCTAAGATCTCATGTCATAAAGGGGGTCATGAGTATGCAATGACACATAGAACTAAGGTCGTACCTGTATCTACGGCTTCCTGTGGCCGCGCTCTCTTGTTTGTCATCATAAGTGCTTGGCCTATGGGGTATATCTAGTACTATTCGTGTATCAAACTTATACTAAGTACGAACGTTCGTCTTTCCGAAATAGGGGAAGACGGAAAACAACAATAAAGAGTTCAAGAAGAAGGTGATATAATACAAGTACGGGATTTAAGGGATTAAAGAATTTTGAAAGGGAGTTGCCAAGGCAGTTGTGGATTAAAATCTTATTTTGGTAAATTCCTATATGCATGTTTATATCAGAATAGTTATGTACCGGACATGATATGCTCTGACCAGTCTAGAGGGCAAGTATATTCGTCTAACAAGTTGAGTCAACTATATCTCAATCCACATAAAGTAGTGATATAAAGAGTGAACCAAGTGCACTACGGTTGATCAGACCATAATACACCGATTCTGATTTAGACAATGTATTAGTGTGGGCCCCCAATAATACATATGTCATGAAAAAGCTTAATAAAAGAATAAGCTTGCAAAACTAGACTATAATAGCAGCATAAGTCGAGGTAGTAAAAATATAAGTACGCTTGATTATGATGGAGGAAGGTACTGAATAATCTAAGTTCACTAAGAAGATCGGTGTTGTGCCTCTACAATTGCCATACTAATTTCTTGTCTAAGTCAAAAGTCAACCAAATGGGTGTATGGGCCTCTAAGTTCTACAATCCAGAATAACACTAAAGTTCTATAGTCTGGATAAACACTATCTTTTTATGCAAGTCTATAGCTGGTGTCATTCAATTATACTTCATTAATGGGGCAATAAGACTATGTGTTACTAGGTTATGAGACATACTATCCAACTTATAATAATTTAACTAATAGTGTTATTGAATACTAGAGGGTATATACCTAGTATAAGTCATCTTCCTAACCTCAATCAAGCACGAGAGAAGATCAACATTGAGAAGGGATCAAGAAAGATACAATGCAAGCAATCAAATGAGAATGTGAAACAAAATCTAGGGAGGTGATAAATAAGTGGATGAGATCCTATATTCTAATCCTATGCGCAGGCTTGCTTGGTACAGTGACGTAATCGAGACAATATGCTCTCAACCTGCATAGGCCACCACAAAAATATGTCACGCTCCAGTCCCAAAAATATGTAGGACTAGGACACGTAAGCTTGCCAGCCGTATGGATATGGCAACTCTAATATATAAAAATCGAAATCCACACGTACGCTGTAATATGAATATCAAATCCACAAGTGGTATAAATCTATCATAAGTCACAGGGTATAATCTAAATCTCATCCACAAAAAATTAATATAAATAAATAACCACATCTATATAACTAGATCTCAATAAGGAGTATCTAAAGATGATAGTTGGATGGAAACAAATCCACTACCAACTCGAATGGAAAAGGTACAACACAATAAACATAATATAGGAATACCAGCTAACAATCATGGGGCTCGGAGAGAAGACATCCACAAAAAATCTATAATCATCCAAATCTACGATCCTGCAAATACTCAAGAACAGATACACCTGGAAGAGGGCCATGTCCTCAGAGGGACGTAACAAGATACAGAACATCAAGCCAATTTGAATACAGTAAACATGCATAATATTTAAAAATATATAAATACACTGTACAAGATAATCTATATGAATGCAAATAAGGATAACTTTTCGACGTATGGGCAAGGGTAGGCTACTCGATCTAAGCCTCATAACTCACACACCCGTCAATGGACATCAGAAATTGATATACCTCTGGGGTAGCGACCAGCGCGACTCTACAGAAATCGACATACCTCTGGGGTAGCGACCAGCGCGACACACGTCCATAGTGCGAACAATATACTATGGTTTACCAGAGTGGTTAAAAGCCCATACGCCTAATGATTGTCCCCTCATGATACTAGGTATCAAGTGTGTGTCAACATATCTAATATATATAGTAATGACTGAAAAAAACTACACATACAATAAATATACAAAAATGTAATAAATATATAGAAATATACTAAGTATGCAAAATATTGTAAGCAATTTGGCAAGGTATCTTGCCTGATCTGAAAAAGAATGAAGTCCCAACTCAAGGCGTCGTCCGACCTACCCGTCACATAAATTAAATAAGTTAGGTTACAAAAGTAGGTGAATAGGTTCTTCCATTTTAATCTATTTTAATTCTGAATAAAATAACTTAAAATAGTATTTTAATTTTATTATAATATGATATTATTATTAAGCTCTAATTTTGGTCCAAAGAAAGTCAACTTTAAGGATTTGTGATCCGTGGCACGCAAATCGAGGCAATCCATTGACCAAAAAGTTAACCGACTCAAATCCTAAATTTATGTATGGAATCCTATATATTTTAATATTACATGAACACTGGAATCGATAATTTTATAAAATCACAAGTCGGTAAAGAGTTATGGCCACAAGGGCGCACAGATGACAGTTTTTTAGTGGTTTCCTATTTACGTCTATGTTGCACAAATTTTACAGTAGATTAAACTTATATTTTAAATTCTGGAAAAATACTTTTCTGAAAGTTCATCATGTTAGTTTTCCGAAACTTTAAACGGTTCATAATTCCGAGTTCGGGATCTCCCGAAATCTCAAAAATACCAAAATGTGTCTGATTTCGGACAGCTAGCACTTTTAGAATTTTTTGGAAAAATAGGTTCATAAATTATTAAAATAAATTATATAATCAGAAAACTAACCATGATATAGTTCTAACAAAAAAAACTGGAGCACGTTTGGAATCCGGAGATAGGAGATATCGTCTTTTTAAGTCGTCATAACTACTAGAAAATGAGGCTGAATTTATGACGAATTTTGACTATTTTTTACGAAAAAGAGAGGAATTTGGGGAAAAAAATATGAAGGATGAGGTATTTATAATGATGGACACTACTTAATTAAATACAACTAGGATTGGTTAATTTGGATAGGATTATGATGAATTTAAATAAGGATAGGATATGCATGAAGTTGCTTTCCTAGTAGGTTCAGGATTTGAATAAATTTAAAATAGAGTTTGAATTTATCTCAATAATTTATAATCTTAAATATAATTAAATATAATACAAATAATTTATAAAATTTTATTAATATCTATTAACACTAAATTAGCATCTATCTAATATTAAGACTATATATATCCAAATAAATCCTAAATAATTTTAAAAATCTAAATATATTTCTTAAAATTCTAAATAAATTACAGAAAAATATAATTAAATTTTTTAAACTAAAATAAATATTTGGTAGGAACAACATTCAAGTATGGTCGTATAGTAAATCATAGAAGTCCTAAAAATTTTTGTTTTCTATGTTTTAATTACTTAAAAAATCTAGAAAAATCTCCAAAAATCTAAAATAGCCTAAAAATAAATCTACATAAATATTTACATAAGTAAATATACTAAGAAAATTATTTTCTAATTAACTAATAGAATATTCTAAAGTAATTCAATATTTAAAATAATCTATAATAAATAAAATACACACAAAATACCTATTTTGGATGAGGGGGTTTACAACCCACTCTCTGTCTGGAGTCCTTTCTACCTCCAAGATGGCCTCAATGTCCTACAGCCAAGCATTGAACAAAATTGCGTCCTCTGTGCCATAGAAGTACGGAGTACTTAGACGCCTGAAGTTGGTCGCAGAATTATGAATCTAAGAATCACCTCGCTCTAACGCTGTCTGGACCGACTGAGTGAGTACATCACTCTGGTGCTTTTGGGTCTTCATAAAACCTTGAAGGATATCCATCCGGGCTCAGGCAACAACCTTTGGATGCTCGAGATGAATTGGGTGTACTGGCTGCAGCGGTGATGCCTGCTGGTCCGATAGTGCCTGTCGATCTGCCTCGGGATCTAGTCTCTTCCCTTAAATGTTAAGGTTGACCTCCCAGAATATGTTGGGCTCCCGAATACTATCCCTCCTCAAGCTGCACTCGATCCATCTGGCCAATAGTAACAGGAACAATTCCCCTGAAAGTTAAGAATACAAGAGTCAATCGAACAACATGATAGATCAACGAATAAGCAGATATTAAATCAAAAATCAGGGATGGAGAAAAATAACTAGGGATCAAGATGAATAGTTTAGGATTAAGACATCTAACAACAACAATAACCCTCATATATCTGTAAAAACTAGATCAAATATGCTCAAACAACATAATCTGCTCAGATGGACATAATCTGCTCATATTGACATAATCTGTTGAGACAGACCTGTACGGGCCACCAATAAAATCAAGTCATGCCCCAGAACTAGAATACTAGAGAGCGGGGCTGACAAGGCCAGCTACGTATATTTAGATCACACCGATACTCCATATATATGGTGAAGCTGTAAGACATGAGGCGTCACTACTATAAACCAACAGTCAAGCCTAGGTCCAACAAATCCTAGTATCTCAATCATAAGAACATCAGAAAATAATAACAAGATGTAAGATCATCTGTAATATAATAGTTAAGCATCCCAAACTATAATATATAGATGATCATGATGCTAATAAACACAAAATAAATAAACTAGCTAGAATCTAAGTCATACATGAACAACCCTAGGATATGTCAATTATGCTATTACCTGTAGGCTAACTGATAAACGCAAAATATGAGCTAAATACATGCTCGGTGGCTAAATGTCAATAAAATTAGAATGTACATCAGAATGGAAAGTAAGAAATCCACTCAAGCGGTCTGGTGCTCCTAGTGGTCACCATTCTCAAGAAAATACAGAAGATCCTCCGATGCTGCTACTGGATCTGGCCATACAAAACTAGTGGGGTCAGATCCCAAATATAAAGTACCACAACGGAAGCCAATCAAGGAAGTTAAACCAATAACACAAGCAATACAAATATTGAAAGTAACGACTGAATGTAAATGATCTCAGGATACTAAAAAAATATTGTAAACCTGCAATGAGACATATCCTAAACTGATAAGCAATAGAGTAACAAGTGCAAAAAATAAATCTGTGATCATGTAAAGCTTAGACTAACCATTATCCATAAATCACAAAAAATCATATAAGTACGGCTTGAAACTTTAACTAACTAGGATTATCACAATCCTAATTACTAACAATTATAATACAACGCGATACTAGAGTTTTTTCTGATCGTATGCCCCTGCAGTTTGTCCTGAATATTCATATGCACAAACCAACACCGAATACTCCTCAAGATACTCCATAAGATAAACCACTGGATACTCAACAAGATAACCATATGAATAATCGAGACTGCATACAATCTAGAAAAATTTCTAGCCATGTTCTAAGTGAATCTCTAGTTAATAATCCCTAGCAGTTTCTTTTATGAATTCGGGTGTGACATTTCGCAGAATCCATCCTAGACATGATGCAACAAAATAAGTTCTAATACTAATATAAACAAGTTTTACTATACATTGCACAAACGAACTTATGTAAGCCACGACAACAACCAACCATGTGAATCCAAGTGAAGCCAGGTAAAGCCATATAAAGCCAGGTAAGCCATATAAAGCCAGGTCCATCCAGATGAAGCCAAGTGAAATAAAGTCAATCCATGTCTGATGAAGCCATGTAAAGTCATGCTAAGTTAAGTCCAGTCAATCATGTTATCACATATAGCCGGACAAACCTGGATAAAATTGAGTAAATCTAAGTCAAGTCATCTGAAGCCATGTAAGTTCATGTCTAATCAGGTCAAGTCATCGTATGTCCAAGCAAAATCCAAAAGAATCAAAATAAAATCACAAAAAAAAAATTCCTAAAGAAAGAGCACGATCGGTATACAGTCGGTACAGTCCAGCACACCATCGGTATACCGGTCCAGAGATAGAAAATATACAACAAATTTTGGATTCCAATAAATTGGTATACCATCGGTATACTGTAACTTACCGCTCCAAGTTGGCAAGAAAGGTTCTGAAAAATAAAGTTTCACAAATTGGTTTACCATCGATATAATATATTATAGCATCTGTATGCCGACCAAGACAAATATTCTGAAGTCGGTTAAGAATGTTAGCAATGATTGGTATACCATCGGTACACTGTAGTACACCGTCGGTATGCCGGTAGGGTTCACAAAAAATATCTAGAAATTCAAGTAGGTCAAAATCGGTATACCGTTGGTATACTATAGTATACCGTCGGTAGGCCAATTTCCAAGGATAAACATAGTCATAGTCAAGTTTGATTTTTGGGACCCAAATCAAAATTTAAAAATTATCAGAACCAAGTCTAACAAGAAATGTCTAGGGTAAGTCTCATATCATAATATGGACTAAATATCACGGTCACTACTCCGGTACCCTATCCGTTACCAAATTACCAAAAAAGAACGAAACAAGATTTTACGAGAAATTAAAACTAAAATGGTCACTAGGGTAGAAATCATGATATGAACAATTATAGTAAAGCAAGTATAAGCTAAAAAATAATAACCAAGCTCCAGGAAAGTAAAATGACAAAAAGTAAAAGAACTTTGCAAAATTGGCAAGGTGTACTTACCAAAAGTGAGATCCCAGCCTAAACTTTCTAGTCCACCACCACGAAGGGGTTCAGAAACCATACTCCAAGTCTCAAGATCTAGCTCCAAGCTCGAGAGAAAAATAAAGAAAAGAAGAGAGAGAAAGAGAAATAAATAAATAAAATAAACTCGAGTACTATATATAGAGAAATTCTTGAAAATATCTCAAAAAGTAAAACAAATATCTACCAGGTAGTATAGCATTGGTATATTGTAGTATACCGGTCAGGTAGTAAACTTTAAATTTTAAGAATTTTTGAGCTTCTTCGAGAACCAATAAAATATAATAAATAGCACAAAATACGTATCCACGTAAAATATAAATACTGTGAGATGAGTCTCACATATTAGGATAGATGTCATCGACGATTTGGATCTTCCCGGATGGGTTAAATAATAGTACGATACAAAAATATACTAGGCCTTGAATTCTGCACCATAGCTGCTATTCTTCCCCCTCATACAATAACCTCAACTGTGCCATCCAGTCACACATTAAAGGCCCTATACTGACATGGTCTCGATATATGTATCTTAGACATCTACAAGCTTTTCCTCAAGAGTTGGCATATATCTCTATCCATATACTTAGGTGAGTTCTTATACTATAGAGAGTTTATTATTACCTTATACTTCTGTGCGGTGCTATGCCACATGATATGGCCTCCCAAGGCTAAGGATCCCCCTCTTGTGGTGTCATACAACTGTATCATAAGGATACAGACCTCTTAATAGTATCGTTACGACACACAACATGAAGCCTTGCACTCCTATGTGGTGCTACACCACTATGACATGGCTTAAAGTCGAGGTTCACTCCCTCATGTGGTGTCATCCACTGTAGCATG
Source organism: Iris macrosiphon (assembly GCA_036927795.1). Lineage (NCBI taxonomy): Eukaryota > Viridiplantae > Streptophyta > Magnoliopsida > Asparagales > Iridaceae > Iris > Iris macrosiphon. Next base: position 167,814,887 of record JAYESA010000004.1, read on the forward strand.
AGATCACAGGCCTCTTAGTAGTGTTATACTACCTCCCAGCATGAAGCCTTGCACTTTCGTGCGGTGCTACGCTATTGTGACATGGCTCAAAGTCGAGGTTCACTCCCTCATATGGTGTCACCCACTGTAGCATGAGGTCACTGGCTTCTTTGTCGTATTGTACTACCACTCTCTATCTTCTTTCAGCATTAGGCTACCTGCCTATGTGCGATGCTACCTCCGCTGTGATATGGCCTGAAGCTATGGTTCACTCCCTTGTGTAGTGTCATGCCACTGTAGCATGGGATACAGGTCTCTTGTAGTGTTAAAACTACTCATGCTTCCTATAACGTACGCCGGACATTCACTCTACCCTGGTGGAATCGAAGGCTCCGCTTACTAATAGGAAACAGGGGACCCTTAGAACTCATTAAGGTGTCAAAGCCATCCTTTCACAAAAAATGTTCTGATCACAAAAAAAAGTAGACCACAGTGGTTCCGGGTACGTATCCTATAATATTCTTGAGGACTACCCACTGTACATGATATTCTTCTGGTCAATGGTCCTCCCTTTAACCAATAGCTTGATGCCTAATAGATTTTTTTGAGCCAATAACATAAAACTAAATGGTAGGATTGTAGAGACACAATTCCAGAGGTCCTCCAAGCCCATATATGTTGTCTTTGACTATGTGCGGTGTTATTGCCGCTGTGACATGGCCTACAGACGAGGCTTTATCCTGTTGAGGTACCTCATGGTGGTTTTATCCTACATTAATATGGAGAACTATGATCCTTCATAGTGCTTGACGCTGACTATATGCGGTGCTACTACTGCTATGACATGGCCCAAAGCCGAGGCTTTACCCTGTCGAGGTACTTTATGGTGGTGTCACCCTATAGTAGCATAGAGTATTATACTCCTTTATATTACTTATGACCAGCTTGCGCTTGAGGCCTAATATGAACGGATTCGCCAGATTTACCTGACTCCGATCTTTAAGCCATTGTAATAATCCACGCTAGCTGCGATCATTCAGTGTTCTGCACTGGCCCTTGAGGCCTATCATGAACAGATTTGCTATAATCATCTGGCTCCGAACATTAACCACTGTAATGATCCATGCTGGCTACCTCATTCAGTGTTCTGTATTTTATTTACACAGTTTTCTTTAGACCTTTTGAAGAGATAAATAGTTGCCACTGCTGCAGCTTCCTGGTTTTTAAAGTAATTCGATACCACCCAAATATGTATACTAACCATAGAAAGATCATCTAAGAGCTTTCAGAGCCATTCTTCTTTATATGCTATAGCAGATAGTGTAAAAAATTCTGAGAGTAAAGACTACTTCTTCGACTTTCACGATATATCAACAGCACTCCTGGAGAAGTCACATCCTCTTGTGGATCTTTTACTCTTCTTTCCTGAGTACCAACTGGTATTACTGAATCTTTTTATTATATCTAGATAACTACTGTAGTGCAAGATATACCACTGAGTCCACTTGAGAATACTGATGACTCTTTCTACAGCTTTCAGTGTTCAACAACACACATATTACTTGTGAACTGACTTAGCATCCCTACAGCAAGAGCTGTATCAGACTTGGTGGTACTTATAGCTTGAATTATGTGCCTAATGATGCTTGAGTATACCAACTGTCTGATGCTTTCCTTTGGATTAGGCTTTTTTATCTCTATGTTACACCTAAGGAGTATTGACCCTGATACCCAAATTGTGTGACCAAGATTTTCATGCAAAGATCTTGAGATTGAGCAAGCCCACTTGGCATTAGGATTATCTTATATTCTTAGGATGACATCCGCAATCCCATGTCCTGAGTTTGGATAAAATGATATCTTTGTTCTAGTGACACTTCTATATTCACAGCTGTGATTAGTAAGTTGTCCACATAGATACAAAAGATGAATCATTTATTATCAGCAAACTTTGTGTACACACTCTCATCTGTCTCATTGATCTTGTGGCAACTTTGACTATATAACTTGTTAAATTTCTGCTGCCACATCCTGGGATTTACTTTAGGCCGTATCGAGATATCACCAACCCGCAAACTCAACCAACCCACAAACTATCTTCAAACTTGAATAAAAATAATTCTGACTATTGTCCGTAAATCTCTTATGTCTTTCTTCATCTAAGACTTGTTGTCTTCCCTTTATCTGATAAATAATTATTTTATAAATAGCAGCTACGGCAATCATCATCCTAATATATGCCACCTTCAATAAGGTGCCAAAGAACTCAATCCCATGTATCTGAGAAAACTCTTAGGCTACAAGCCTAGTCTTGAACTCAACTGTTCTGTCCGCTTCCATTTTCTTCTAGTGAAGATATATAAGCATATGATAGGTTTAGCTACTTCAGGCAGAATGATCAACATTCAAGTGTTGTTATGGGATCAATCACTTCATGGACTTCCTCCTCCCAGCAGACTAAGTTCCTGGTCTTTATCGCCTCATCATTGGTAAGTGGAACGATCTCTATATGATAGGTGATAAGATCATCCTTGGTCCTTCGACCTCCTGACTCTTCTAGATGACTGCTCTTCGAGTTCTGGTTCAAATTTTCTCTCTTAAAAGATAACTCCTTCCTGGACTATGTCTTCTTCTACAGAAGTGCCAACAACTCTGGCTGATAAAGTCCTCCAAAAATTACTCATGCCAAAAACCCCCATATTCGAATGATATTCATGTGGATCTGACTTTGAAACAGAGTTACATCAGAAGCGATAAACAGTACTAAGGACATGACCGTATGTTCAATCTTCTTTTACAGACTATTTAAAAGGCCATTTGTACAACAATATAGAAATTATCATTACTGTCAACTGTTGGTCCTTCCTATCTGCATCATCAATGGACTGGAAGAGTACGGAGATATTGTTCCATAGTCAATTTTATGTTCTAAGCTGAACGATATGAATCCAAAGAATAATACATATTCCATAGTCAATTCCATGTTCTAAGATGAACGATGTGAATCCAAAGAATAATGCATATTCTATAGTCAATTCTATGTTCTAAGCCGAATAATATGAATCCAAAGAACGATGCACATCATCTTGATAACTTTTGATACTATTGAGTTATAGACCGGTAAGACACTCAGCTCTAAACTTGAAGTCCCTGAGGTTCTCGAACGTTTCATTATTGATTATGAGAAGATAAGCGAATGCGTTTTCCAAAAAATCGTCGAAGAAAGTAGTGATAAACTTTATCTTGGCCCTTTGTGGAGAATAAAAGTCACAGATATATGAGCGCACCAGCTCCACAGGATCTGTACTTATAACCATCCATCTAAATGGCTTCTTGACTACTTATGTCTGAACATAGCCATCATGTCTCTCTACCTCCTTACCCCCATATCTTAGAGATATCCCTGAACTAGACATCTTTATTGGAAAAAATATGCCTCAGTCAAATGCGTCATAACATAATAAGAGCAATCTATTCCTTAAGCCAGAAGTCTCAAATCATAATCATGATCCCTAGTGTTGGCTCATCCGGTCTCAGTCAACTTGATTTTGATAGTTAACTAAACCATGCATTGGTATGTCACGATCTGAAGCCTTAACACTTCTATTATATGTCGTTTGTATTGCATTTATTCAAATGTAATCTTTATTTATTTAAGTCTAGGACTGATATACGCTGAGTCACACTAGCAAAACCAAGTATCTATAAACCAGATACCTAGTCTACTCAAATAAACCAAAGAACCTATCCACCAAATTATGCTACATTTATTTTAAAGTCTACCATACTAAGAGACCAAACTTGGACAGAACTTATACCGAACTCGGATTGAACTCGATTACCCTTTTGGTATAAAATTAACCAGTTCTTTGGCCCAATGGTTAGAAATTTGAATTAAACCCCATCTGAATTCTGGCCAAATTTTGTTTGCCTAAACCCTATAAATAGGATTGGAATTCTCATTCTTAATAACTCAACCATCCTTTAATCTTCTATCTTATTATAAGAAAATCTCTAAGCCTTAACTTTTTTATCTCAAAGAGCAACTACCTAGACTTCCTAGTGCCAAGTATGATCTCGGTCTAGAAGTCTTCTAAGTTATAAAAAGTTTTGTTCCATCAGTTACTCTCTCTCTCTCTCTATCTCTCTCTCTCTCTCTCTCTCTCTCTCTCTCTCTCTCTCTCTCTATCTCTCTAAGCTGTGAGGTTGCGAGACTTCGAATTAAATCTTGTAGTGTAAAGAAGTGGCAAGCCTTCAGATCAAAGCTTGTGATTCGCTAGTAGTGATTATAGTGAAGAAACTACGAGCTTCAGTTCTCGGGACTGGACTAGTCCTCTCAGAGGAAAACCAGTATACATTTTGGTGTTTGTGTTTGCTTTCTCTCTCTACTTTACTGCTTTACTTTACTGCCTCCATATACACTATTAGTTAGCAATTGCCTTTGTTCTGATAATATTAAATTGAGTAGATAATTTTGCTACACTCTATTCACCCCCCTTTAGAGTTGTCTCTCGGTCCTTCAATTGGTATCAGAGCTAGTTCTCTTAATATTTGGTTTAACATCCTGAGAGACTTTTGGCAACTGTTAGATCTATCCACACCAACAATGGTAAAGGCCAGTCCATAAATAAGATACCCCTATTTGACAGTACTAACTATACATAATGGAAGACACGTATGGGCTTCTACCTAAAGTCACTTAATTTTGACCTTGGGACTGTAGTAGTAGACGGATACAATAAGCCACCTAGAATAGTAATAGATGGTAACCTTGTAGAGAAGCCTCATGATAAGTATACAGACACCGAAAAAAATAAGCTAGTCTTGATGCTAAAGCTATTAACGCTCTATTTTATACTGAAGACATAATTGATTTTACCAGGGTCTCCACTTGCGGAACTTCGCATGAAGTATAAAAACTTCTTGAGGCCACTCATGAACCTCTCAAGTGAAGGAATAAAAAATAAGTCGTCTAACACAAGAGTATAAAGCATTCAAAATAAAGCAAAATGAGACGATCACTCAAATATTTATGAGATTTTTGACATCGTCAACCCTCTATTATCACTTGGCAAGGAGTACAACAATCACGAGATGATTCTCAAAGTACTTAGAAAACTCACCAAGAATTAGAATCGCAAGGCCACTGCAATTATAGAAGAGAATTATCTTACCACGATGACCCTCGAGATGCTTATAGGCAAGTTGATGACTCACGAGCTGGATCTCAGGAAATTTGAAGAACCCATTTCCAAGGAGAAGATGATTACTCTTAAGGCATATCACAAAAAGGTCACCAACTACAACTCCGACGACAATGAGTCTCAAGATGAGAAAGTTGTCCTGACCACCAAAAACTTCAAGAAATTTCTAAAGCTTGAGAAATCTAAGAAGAAGGAGCTAACTGACAACAGTGATGAAGAGCCTATATTCTACAGCTGTAAGAAGACAGGGAATATAAAGAAAGACTGTCCAACCCTAAGAAAAGGAAATTGCCACAATTACTCATCCAGAAGAACATCATCACAGAAATATGCAAACACTAGTATTTGGCACGAAAGTGAAGCTAGTGAATTCAAAGAAGAGAATCCTCAACAAGCAGCGAACCTATGCTTCATGGCGTTAGTTAATCATGTAACGGATACTGACTCTTATGATGATCTTACTTTTGATGAACTAGGTAATACTTTTAGTGATCTGCTTAATAATTTTAGAAAACTTAGAATTAAGTACAAGCATGCTAAGAAAGATGTTCAAGAATATCGGACTAAAATAGAGAGACTAACATCTCTACTAAGTAAAGTAAATGATACCTCAAATGATTCAGACGAGAATTATAGACTTAAGCTTAACTGCCACGAGGCACTTGCCAGTCTTGACAAGGGCTCTCAGGAGAACCCTCAACTTAAGGAAGAACTCAAATCTGAAAAGAAGTACTCTATTGTTGCACATAGAATAGATGCTCTCACTGCTAAATATGATAAAGTATATACTACCTCTAAAAAGTTAGAGATTAGATTGGGTAAACAGGTCGAACAAACCTCCACCCAACCTACCACAAGACACGTAGCAAGACAAAAGAACACTCACAACTATGCTCCTACCTACATGCATAAAAGTTTTTGCAATTATCATGCACAAAAATATGTCAAACACAATTATGCATTCTATCCATATAGACCACAAAGAACTGCTTCACACAATCATATCTATCATGCTGCACCAAGCACCATTCACCAATCACACAGCTATATGTTACTACTGTGGTAAGAAATAACATATATCTAGATTCTGTAGAACAAGAAAGTTAGTAGATATGAATGTTTATGCATGGATACCAAAAACTAATATAGCAGGACCCTCAAAGAAATGGGTACCAAGGATTACATTTACAACTCATTTTGTAGATGGACTAACTCTCTCATGCTAGAAGCAAGTGAATTCTCGATAGTGGTTGCTCACGACATATGAATGGTGATGCTAACCTATTTTTAATACTATCGATGAAGAAATAAGGTTATGTCTCCTTCGACAATAACCTCAGAGGATACATTATTGGTAATGGTAATATAGGTGTTCCTCCCTATCCTGTCATAAAAGATGTTTGTCTAGTAACAGAATTAAACATAACCTACTCTGCATCAGTCATCTAGCTGACCATGGTTATGGTATTAACTTCGTTAAAAATAAATGTTTTATTTAAAGTTCAGCACTTATTATTCTTTATTTATATCAAGTCAAGAAAGGCATAATATCGATTAAAGTTACTTTCAGATTTTGGAAATAAATATCAACAGAATTTGGACCGAACTTGGGCCAAGCTCAGACCGAACTCGGTTAATTAATTCCAGAATATGATATGTCATTTAATTCTCTTCCTAATTTGGATTTTTCTTACTCTATATAAGATCATTTCATTGCTTATTGATTCAGACCAACGAAAATCATCCATCCCCCACAAATAACCTCAGCTTTTCCTCTTACATCCTCTCCAAATGGTCCCTAAAAGGAAAATAAATTTCTTTTCCGACTCTCTTTTCTGTCCCATTATGCCAAACATAGGAGAATTCAACGATTTTACTTTTAGAAGCCTTAAAGTTTCAAATGATTGGTTTAATAACTTCTCTAAGAAACACATCTGTTTTGGCCATCCTATTGATTTTACTTTCCAATACAAAGACTATCTACCTATTCTTTAAAAACTTCAACTTGAAGAATTTGTTACAACCCGTACCAATATCTATATCAATGCTATTCAAATGTTCTATTGTAACTTAATATACGAACATGATACTATCTCATCTAGAGTTCGTGGTATTCCAATTAAATTTGATGAGGATGACTTAGGTAAAATCCTACACATTCCCGCTGATGGACAAACCTTAGTCAACATTACGCAAGTTTAATTTGACCATTGCTTAACTTTAGATTCTTTCAAGAATACTTTTGTCACCCTCTTGAATGTCCACCTAGAAAGTTTTATGCTAGATATTTAAACGGTCACTTCTTTAAAATGTATCGTATTATCTTTTCAACCTTTCTACCTAAGAAGACTTACTTTGACGAGGTCTATTATCTAGAAATATCATCTTTATATCACTTGTATTTCGGTATTAACTTTAATGTTCCACAGTCCATCTTATCTCAAATGGTTCAATGTCGTAAGAAAGGGCGTCCACTACTATACGCGATATACTTGCCAACCATTTTCAGCTATTTTGATATTCTATTGGATACTTGTCCAAATCTTGAGCAACCTTAATACCTCAATCAAATTCGGAGAATTGAGTCAACTATGCTTCTACCTTATAACTCATCATCAAACTCCAATACTCATCATGTTGATACCGTCTCTCCTGTTGATAAACAACCACAAACCTTATAGTCTATCTTTAATCCGTTGCGTGATCGCTTCTACCAAGAAGATATACGCAATCGTACTACTGATCATCGCCAAACTCTTCAGACTTAGGCACTTGGAAACACTTTGATAAACATTCAATACACCCTATCGAAGCACCCAGCTGGACCTTTTCTGATTCTTCGGAATCCAAATCAACAAGGATTTCGTATTTATCACCCATATATTCAGTGATATTTGAATCCAGCTAATGCCTTCTTCAATCAAAACATAATAGTTGAACCGAATGATGAAGATGAAGAAAATGACAACTAGTTAATTGATTTGAATGTTAAAAAGTTTACTTTCATATGCTTTACTATGATATTTTCACTACACATCTGCTTTTGTATATATTTTTGAAATGAATAAAGTTTAATGCAATTTTTCTTTTGTCATTATATATTATCTTGTATACACTTTACTCTCTTATTTTTTCTTGTCATCTCACCAATTTCGGGGGAGCATGCCATTTCGATCAAATGACAATGGGAGAGAAAGAATACATGATACTAGAATACAAGATGATACTTGACAGACGTTGCCTTCATCATATCAACTAATCCACAGTTAGGGGAGAGCCTTGCATATCAAAGACTTGCAATATCATTCATAGTTTATCAATTATCAAAATAGAAAAAATTATTGGCCTATCCGATCTCAGTCAACTTAATTTTGATAGTTAACTAAACCATATATTGATATATCATAATCTGAAGCCTCTACATTGCTATTATATGTCGTCTGTATTGTATCTATTCAAATGTAATCTTTATTTATTTGAGTCTAGGACTGATGTACATTGAGTCACACTGGCAAAATCAAATACCTATAAACCAGATAACTAATCCACTCAAAGAAACCAAAGAACCTAACTACCAAATCAGGCTACATTCATTTACAAAGTCTACCATACTAAGAGACCAAACTCGGGCCGAACTCGTACCGAACTCGGAACGAACTTGGACCGAACTCGGTTACCATTTTGATATGAAATCAACTAGTTCAATAAGCTCCTAATTTCTTGGCCCAACTATTAGAAATTTGAACTAAACCCCATCCGAATTCTAGCCGAATTCTGTTTGCCTATACCCTATAAATAGGATTGGAATTCTCATTCTTAACAACTCAACCCTTCTTTAATCTTCTATCCTATTATGAGCAAACCTCTAAGCCTTAAATTTTCTATCTCAAAGAGCAACTCCCTAGCCTTCCTAGTGCCAAGTGCGAACTCGGTCTAGAAGTCTTCTGGGTTATAAATAACTTTATTTCATCAGTTACTCCCTCTTTCTAAGCTGTGAAGTTACGAGACTTTGGATCAAACCTCGTAGTGTAAAGAAGTGGCAAGCCTTCGGATCAAAGCTTGTGATTCACTATTGGTAATTATAGTAAAAAAACTCTGGGCTTGAGTCCTCGGGACTAGACTAGTCCTCTCAGTGGGAAACTAATATATATCTTGGTATTTGCGTTTGCTTTCTCTCTCTACTTTACTGTTTTACTTTATTATCTCCATATACACTGTTAGTTAGCAACTGCCTTCTTTCTGATAATATTAAATTTGGTAGATTATTTTGCTGTACTCTATTCATCCTCCTCTAGAGTTACCCTATGGTCCTTCACCTAGATCTTCTGCTTGACACTTGTTCTCCATAGAGACCTTCTTCTAAGATAGTGCTCTTCTTTTGTGAACAACCATTTTTCAGAGCATACATGGCCAGATGCACCAGTATCTACCTACCAGTTAATAACCATACTTGATGACTCAACCTACACAATCATAGCAACCAAGTTAAGTAATCAAAGGAACGAAGATTAGCTATACCTTGCTATATTGGTTTGAATTGGTTCTACTTTCAAGCTCTAATTCTAGCCATGAGCCAACTCATATCTAGTGTAGTAACTTTTATGCACCTAGGCCACCATGCACCAATCTTGCCATGTGCAGAGACGACCATGCGTATAAAATACTATGCGTCCAGCTCTGTCATGCGCCAAGATCTTCAATGCGCTTCAATGCTGTAAGAGTCTTCCATGTGACAAAACTGCCTGTTATGCGTCAAGAGACTGCCAAGATGTAAGAGACTGCCAACCGCCAAGAACTGTCTTGCGCTAAGTCTTATCACAAGCAAACTCTATAATCCTTGGTCATCTTGTAATCTTCTTTCCAACTGGAATGCACGTCCTTTAAATGCTAACTCCTCCATCCTAGGAAATGGTAGGTTCCGATAACTCATGTTCAATATTTGACAAAGAACTCATTCCCTCATCCAAATGTTTAAAGTGTATCCCGTCAATCTTCTCAAGTTTGTGAAAACTTGTTGTCGAGAAGATTTGATCAGATGTTTATATCTTTCTTCAGATCTTGCTTTGAGATTGTTAGTCCGGAGGTAAATACGGGCCATAGCAGAGCTACTAGCGAGACCCAAAGGTTTGCTCTCTATTGGAATCCAAGTTGTTGTCAAGATTAGAGATTCACACAAGAGTTCCTCATCTGATATATCTCGATTCTGACGAAGCACGAACCAAGAACATGTTATAAAAAAAACTTTGATGATAATAAAGATTACAACAAGCAACAAAAAAATATTATTCTCTTTACATTTGCAGATGCTATAATAAGAAAGAACGAAGCAAAAAAAAAAGGCTGAAGAAAATCTCCTTGCTGGGGTAGTTAAAACCACTGTTGCTCAAAGCAAGATTCACTATACAGACGATCTTCCCCCAGTGTAATATCCCACTCCGCAAAAACATATTACGCTCGAATTATAGATGGATCAGACCGATATAGAATATAAATGGTATAAGAAATTGAGATGCTTGGTATGATGATGTTGTAAAGCTTAACATTGCCAGATGGGATTTCTATGCGATGTTGTTCGAATATATGATTATGCCAAGTTAGAAGACTGTTCATCACATCAGATCATTCTTGAGGGATCGTAGGCGAATGTGGGATCGTAGCATAAAAATAATATTTATATATGTGAGTGGATGTCCCTTCTTCTCTACTCTTTCATGTCCTAATAAAATGAATGCTTGTGTTGCCTTGCTGTATGTAATAATTATATGCTACTCTAGTCCACACAATGATAATGATGCCTTATGTTCAATGCTGCTAAAATTAATAAAACACATGAATAACGAACTGCTAGTACAATTGATACAAGAATATTATAAAGTCTGTCTGTCATAAGAAAGAAGTAATATTATACAATCTACTTCAGATGCTGGTAACAATAAGAATGGAACATTGAATATCTGTATAGGTGTCACTACCACATTCCAGAATAGGGATATTTTTGTTTTTTATCTATTTAATTTAATGTGTTAATATTGAATGATATTTATTTATATTTAATTATGTGATTTTAATTGATTATTTTATCTTGTCGTTGCTTCGATAATTGGAGCACTACTCTAGCTTTTGCCTTTCTACAAATTTTATATCCTTGTCCTACACGTGCCAGCCTTCTATTTTGATCCTTGTTTAACTCAAAATTATGCCTTCTGGTGCTTCATCTTAGTCCCACAATATTCGTTGTAGACGATTATATTTAATTCTAAATAAATCTAACTTTACATCTTTGTGTATTCCAATCAAAATTGGAGACACAACCTCGACCCTGTTTGTGCAACCCAAATTATGATAGTATTTTATTATGAGTCTTCTTCATTCATGATACTTGTGTCCCACCTCATTTTAACCCCATGTAATTCTAATTAATTTTAGAATACCAATTATATTAATTTTAATAAAATTAATCCAAAAACCCTACTTTGTATAATTTTCTAATTGTTTGGCACTTTATGCAAAAGTACATTGAGGTGTCTACACCCCATTGGACTAACACATAAAGAAACCCCATTTTTCTTCATATAATTTTTTTTCATAATTTTTGGAATGTGTAACACTCAACATCAACCCTCATTAAACCTTTAGCCCTCCATTTTGGATCAATGCAATCCTAGCCCTCTAAATATCTACATGTAAAAGCCAAGGCCCCTTTCCAAGGAGTGTTGACCGGCCCAACTACCTAGGTCAACCTCAAAACCCTATTTCCATATATATATATATATATATATATATATATATATATATATATATATATATATATATATATATATATATATATATATATATATATATATATATAACTTATCCTTACTTTTTATTACCCCAATACCTAAACTATTCCTAGCCTAACCCCTCCTTACCTTTCCTGTTCATCATCTCCCCCAGACCCGCCGACCGGAGCAGCCATGTTCGTCCACGGCAACCCGCTTGTCAGCCCCTTCCTACCTGCTCGCAGACCCGACCGACTGAATTTTGACCTCACCATCATCGTCGGAGCCCCGGTGAACTCGACTCCACGATAGCAACGGATCCACCCTCATCCCTGTCCGCCTGACCACCTCCTGCCGATCGCCTGAGCACTTCCCGTCCATGACTGAACAGCTGACAGTGATCCCGTCGATAGCCTGAGCACTTCCCGTCCATGACTGAACCGCTGACAGTGATCCCGCCGATCGCCTGAGTACTTCCTGTCTACGACTGAACCGCTGACAGTGATCCCGCCAATCGCCAATACCATCCGACTCCACGACTGGACCGTCGGACCTCAGAATATCCCGCATGCACCGAGCAATACCCCACCGACTTTCCTCGCCTGAGCCCGCTGTTCTCGATACTACCACTCCACATCAATATTCCTCCTCGACTGAACGCCACGACAGCTGCCTAATCACCCGCTAGACCTCACTGAACGGCCCCGTCATGAATGAAACCGACTCCGTCTTCCCTCACGACTCGACGTCGAATACCCCCTTGTGCACATGCATGCGGAGGCCAAGGTGCGAAGTATTCTCTTATGATTTTGTTCGTGTGTGAATGATGTTAGGGTTTAGTGTGTTCAGTAGATATTGATTGCAAGACGTTATATAAGTAAAACCAAACTCGTATGCGTATACGTATCCATATGAGTATTATAATCAAGTTAATATATATATCAAAATAAGGATGTATATATATATAAGTAATTAACTACTAATACTAGTTATGAACATATTTGTATATGTACTGTATGCCCTTAGTGTTAATTATGGAGATCCCGTATTTATATTGACTATGTGACCCTGATAATTATGAGTTGACTGCCTTATATATATTGACGTACTAGCGAGACATATGTTAGTGATTGACTGCTTGATTTTGCATAATATTTGAGGACGTGACACCCGTACAGCTAGACACACACTTGACCCTGTTAGATGACAAGTAGCACCTTAGCGTAGTCTCTGAGTTCAGTGTATTTATAATTGTATGTATGTTATTGTACTGACTGATTCTGTATTATTATTAAATAATGTCTATAGGACTGTGGATTATTCAGACAAGACTTTGAAAATAGGACATTGGTATTGCCAGCAGAGGACCACATGCAAGTACATTCTCTGACAGTTTTTATTATGTTGATTATCTCTATGGTTCTAGTTGTATAGTGTACATGATTTCAATACTATGTATACACGAGTTGGCATTATTGAGACCGATTATGAGGAGTCATGATTTGGAATCCATTGTACTAGCTGGGGATGGGGAGATATTAGTAGATTATGTGATCATACCCAACTCTACATGCATCATAGCTCACCCACACCTCACGTCGGTGTAGCCTGACCATTATATGCCTCATAGCCTGTTATATGTGATTAGCCTGACTATTGCTCGCATCATAGCTATCCATATGGTTAGCCTGACCTTACATGAATCATAGCTAATCATATGTAACAAGCCTGATCAATCCCAAGCCGATCACATGATATGCTGATATTTTACATACTTAGCTAGATAGTTTATACATGCATCTCTAGTTTATTGATCTAGCATTTCTCTATATTCTAGTTATTGCTCTAGCATTCACTTATATTCCAGTTCATTGTTCTAGTATGCACCTGTATTTCTATTCATTGCTAGTATACCATTGATGACGACATATGCTCCAGTATTTCTTATTTTTAGTATTTTATTATTATAATATTATTTATTGCCAGTATTTATATCCATCTTGTATTTCTTTATACTGTATTATAGTTTTTGTCAATATACATGAAACTGTTGTTAGTGTTTGTACTTTGCTCCAATCCTGACTAGATATTTTTTCCAGAGGATCTTGAGAACTTATGTCCTATATACTATGGACCAGGTATAGATGCAGACTATACACTAGAGATCTTAGAGGAGTCCCTTTCTTTAGAGGAGACATTACCTGCAGCTATTTAGATAGCATTTATTTTATGCATTTGAGGTTTATTTTTAGTTTATGTTGAGACTTATGTTAAGTTTAAATTGAGACTCGTAGAGACATTTTATGTTGGACAGCTAGACTGTGGTTTATCTCTATTTTGAGATATTGTGTTTGACTTATGTTATTCTTTCTTGTCTTTTATCGTGTCATTTATATTCTTATAGCTATTGTGATTGAGTATACATTTTGAGATATTGAGAGATTTTATTTCATTATCCTACTTATGGAGTTGATATCATTGACAGGTTGTGAGTTATGTTTAGTATATTATTGAGACCTAGATAGCGTTCTACCGCTGATGCTACAGTGTAGGCTAGACTTACCCACGTTCTTGTACCCCTATAACGGGTGCGGGTCGTGACACGTTTTTAGTGGCAGCCCATGCAGGTCTAGCTTCACAAGTTATGCGATATCGTGGTAGTGCGACAACTTAGTTATACTACTGCGAGCCTGCGATAGAAAATAAGTAATGGGATTTAGGATGAGCGTATGCTCAATCACAACTAGGAATTCTGATCTTACAATGTTATTCTGAATGATTTCTTCCTTTGGAATTTTACTGTCCTTCCTTGATGATATTGTATCTATTACCTTAATTGATTCTTTTTTATCTATTTTTGGGATGCCGCCGAAGACTAGGTCCTTGATATTGGGAGCAGCAGCTTCAAAGAGGTCTGCCACCTCTCGACCTGACGAATAGACATCTGGAGTTCCTTTTACATCTTCTATTTATGTGGGAGTATCTGCAGCTGTTGGGATTCCTCCTCCACCTGTTCAGAGGATTGTCCCAGCTATGACGGACAACCTTCTACCACTACCAACTCCGATTTCTGGAGGTATGCCCACTGATGGGGCATAAATGTTCACACTAATCCAAGGCATGTTAGATGCTCAAGGAGTGACAACAGAAGCTCAGCGTGTTCAATCTAAGGCTCATAGTGTGCAAGCAGAAGCACACCAGACACTGTCACGACCCGCACCCAAAAAATTGGACATGAGTCGTAGGTACGTCCAGCCTACGCCGCAGCATCGGCGGTAGAACGCTGTCTAGGTCAACTATCTAGCTAACAATCTCATGCAATCAATATATAAACCTGTCAAGATCTCAACTCCAAATGGAGGAGCAATATCATAATGATAATCACAAATACTCAATCACGAATCTAAGCACGATAAGATAACACATAAGACTAACAACTACAAAGTCTAAACAACTGCTACTAAAAAACACCACAATAATAATAATACAACAATATCCAAAATTATATACAATACAAGGTCTCAATCCAAAACCGGAGACAAATCTGGTACCAAAGGCTAATAAAAACAACAACAGGTCCTAGTGATCCCGGCTACCAACCCGAAAATTACTCCTAAACTAGAGGGTCCCTTCTGCACCATCGACAAGCTGAGATCCATAAAATATCGGACACCAATCCTCCGGATACTCTGAAAAAAATATGTCCAGTCAGGACTGGAGCAAGTACACCTCTAACAGCAGTTCCAGTTAAATGATAAAAACTATAAAACAGTTATAGCAAGTAGCAAAAAGAATGAAATAAAGTATGAAACAAGAAAATATACATATCACTGGTGCATAAAGGTAAAGATGCATAAATATCAGAAGCAAGATAGTAATAACTGCAAGATACAAGAAATCTAAACTAAGATCAAGTATGTGCACAAGAACGTGTAGTAAGTCCAGCATGAAATACATGTAATGAGTCAAGTCCAGAAACTATAAGTGAGACCAACAAGAAATACAAGAGAGTCCAGACTATAAAGAATTAACTCGTGTCTTTGAAATACCTATTTCGATATGTAAACGGCTAGGGGTAAGTATCGCTCACCGTGCACTGGGTGCGCGGCTGCTATCATTCCAGATTAGACCAGAGGGGGTGATTCCAATGATTTCAGTTGGGAATATTTATATGTCTACTCGAGTATTTCTCTGTCCCGACTAGTACAAGTGAATCCAAGATCCGACATGTAAATCAAGTATGAGTTCAGCCAGAAACATGAGTGATGTCTGTAGTGATACATGTAGGTGATGCCAGTAGGTGATTCCAGAATAGAGGCCAAAAATATGAAATATACGTGTCACAAGTAAATAAATCCAGAAATACCAGTCCGTGTTATGCCAGAAAATTAGATGATACTATACTAGAATCTGAATCATAATAATCATCAAATAATAAAAACTATCAGAGAATGTACTCGCCTGACATCATGAGTAACTAGCGATCCAAACTGGTATCGCAATAACCTATTACGAAAAGCAAGGTAAAATAGGTTTCTAATAAGTTAAACAGATATAAAATAATTAAAAATAGGCTTCTAGGGTCGTTCTAGGTCAAACGAGTCAAACCGGTAAAATCTGGGTCAAAAAGTCAACTATAGCTCAAAAAGTCAACTCTGGGTCAAATCTAGGTCAAAAGTTGACTTTGGCGGTCAACCGGGTCAACTACGGTCAACTCTAGGTCAAACTAGGGTGCCCCTAAAATTCTAGACCAAAACTAGGTCATTAACCTAATAAACCCTCAAACTCGCCTCCTTGAGATACCTGGATACCCTCGATATCCGATACCTTGACCTAGACTACGCACCCCGCCTATATCCACTAAAACCTATGCTAGCACGCATAATTATATACACATATACATAAAAACCTATCTTTAAATCTATTCCTAGGCAATTGTTCAAAAACCCCGCTCGAAACTCAATACCTTAGATATCTCAAGGTATTGAGATACCTCTCTAAACCCTCACTAACTACCCTTCTAACTAACTATCTATGCATATAGAATCTATCTATCTATCTATCTATCTATCTATCTATATATCTATCTATCTATCTATCTATCTATCTATTCATCTATCTATCTATCTATCTATCTATCTAGATATCTATCTATCACACTCTACTAGCTGCTACTGGCGCCTCGCCACGCGGAGCTAATACAACGGGCTGTCGTTGCTGCTGCTGCCAGTTCTGCTGCTATTGCGTGCTGCACGAGCGTGCTGCGCTACAGCGCTGTCGTGGCGCTGCCGCTGCTGCAGCGCTTGGCTGCTGCGGTTGCGTTCGCTGCTCGCCGCCTCCTCCTTGCAGCACACCACGCACACACACAAACACGCACGCACATATATATAAAAATATATACACCAACATACATACATATATATATATACACAACTATATATATATATATACACACTAATACATATAGGTGCACACACATATATGCACACACACATGTATATATATAAACACACATATCCATATATATATATATATATATATATATATATATATATATATATATATATATATATATATATATATATATATATATACATACATATACACACACACACTCATATATATATATATATATATATATATATATATATATATATATATATATATATATATATATATATATATATATATATATATATATATATATAACCACACACTCACACTCACTCTCACACACCCTCACACACACACACACTCTCACACACCCTCACACACACTAACACACACACAACTATACACACATAAATATACACACACACACACACACACACACACATATATATATATATATATATAGAAACACACATACATTATATATATATATATATACCTATATAAACACACAACACACAACACCCCACCAACACACGTCCAACGACCCCTACACGCACAAACACATATATATATAAAATATAACCCAAAAACTCTAGCACAAACTCTCCGAAGCTAATCCAACGCGTGCACAAGCCCGAAATTAAGAAACCAAGTCGAAATGGTCGTTCGGTCATTTTGACGAACACGTGATGTGCGGTTCGTAAAATCTCCTAAAACGTACACCAAATCTACTCGAAATCGGCCCAAAATTTACCTACGAGTTCTAAACGATGTATAGATCCTAGAAAAAATGCTAACTCGTTGATTCTAGGTCCGTGGCAAAAATACGCACGCACATAAGACCGACGACGACGAAAACCTCCAAAACGTCCGAAATGCCCGTTTCTCCGTGACACGACTTCACGTGTCTGAACGGAGACACGTACTAACTCTTAAGACACCCGATCACATCTACCTAGGTCCGTCTAACCTAGGGCATCAACCAAAATTGGGCTAATCTCGGATTTCACCCAAATTTGACACAAAATCTAATGTTAAAGTCTCCAAACACAACCAAACTTGTTCTAACTTTCTCGCATGGGTAGCCTTAGGGTCTAAGAAGGTTCTAAACCACTAATTATACTATATTAGAATAATAAGTAAGAGAAAAGTTAGGGTTTACCTCTTGGGAGTTGGAATCCTAAGGCCAAAGTCTCCAAAACACTTGAAATTACCACCCTCAAGCTCCAAGCCTCCAAATTAAGCCTCCACACTAAGTCTAGGCTCTACCCACCTAGGTTAGGAAAAATCAAAATGTTAGGATTCACATCCATGGAGAATAGAAGAAGAAAGAGGAGAAATGGAGAACTTACTTGAAGTTGGAAGAAGGAAAGAAGAAGAAAGAGTGGAGAAGAAGAAGAAGAAGAAGAAGAAGAAGAAGAAGAAGAAGAAGAAGAAGAATGGGGGGCTGTGTGGTTCGGGTCTGGAAATAGGGAGAGGCCGGCCACAACATGTAGGAAGGGTTTACATATTGTCCAAATGACCAAAATGCCCTCCCCTAACATGGGGTTTGGGTTTGGGGTTCCAAAAGTACTCAAACTAACTCCCAATCTCTCCAACTAACTAAAATAAAATATAATAATAATTTTAAACCCAAAATAGGTCTCACAAGGGTGTGGGTTGGGTCCGACATAGGTCCACTAGGGTCTAACATGGGTCCAGACTATCCAAAATCCTAAAATAATTAATAAAAAAATAATACAACCATCAATTAAATATAAATATAATTAATTAATAACAATACATAATTTACTAAATTAAAATTAAAAAAATATCCTGCTCTGGAAATGGGGTAGTGACAAGCCTATCCTCCTTAGAAAATTTTGTCGTCGAAATTTAAAGTCAATCGCACTCCCTCTAGGTCAAACCCCAACAATCACAGTCAAAAAATTCTACCTAAACAACATAAAAGATCATAGTCCTACTGGTCGTGTTATCACAGTCTCAATCAGGATTGCTACACTATCTATCACAGCACAATAGAAAAGTCTAACAGGTACTAATGAAGCACACCACAAGGAATGGAAGGGACAGAAAGAAGAACAAAGAGACAAACCTGCTAACCCGACACCCGTAGCATCGGCCTCCTCGACCGTCAACGCATAAGACTTGCCCTGCTGGGGTATATCCCTCTGCTGGTGCGGGGCATGATGCTGTGCCACAGATGGCCTAGCTCCAACTCTCCGATCCTGTGCTCCACCAAATGGAGGTGCAGTGGAGCAATCTCTCATCTAGTGAGCAGCAGATCCACAAAACAAACACACCTTCAGCCTCCTCCTACAAAAATCCCAAGTGTGTCCTATCTTCCTGCAGTACGCACAAGTGGGCACTCTCTGATCCTGACCCTGCTGCGCTGCCTTCTGCCCATATGGACGCTTAGCCGGTCCCATACTACCACTCGCACTGCCTGAATCATCCCTGTCTCTCTTGGACTTGAGCTCCAAGTCATCCTCTGTTCTCTGAGCATCTCCTACTATCTGCTCGAAAGTTGTCTCGCGGTCGCTCTTGGTTAAAGACTTGACCGCCATGACCAAGCCCTTGCAAAACTTTCTCGCCTTTGCTGCCTTACTCAAGGCCTCCACAAATTTGCCCAGACGGCAGAACTCCGCTGCGTACTCGTCCACCATCATGCTCCCTTGGACGAGTGCCTCGAACTGGCTCTCCAAAGCACTAAGCACCACATCTGGGAAAAACTTCTCCTTAAAAAGCCTCTTGAAAGCCTCCCAAGTAAGCCATGGTGCCATAATCCTTGTATTAGTGCGCTACCATGTCAAAGCGAGGTCGAATATATGACTACCCGCTGCCTCTATCTGCATGCTGTCTGGAATCTGTGCCAGCCAAAAAATCCCCTCGATCTACTCTATCCAGTCATCCACATACAGGATCCCTTCTGTACCCAGAACTCCTTGGGCCGCATCCTCTAAAAGTCAATGATAGTGCCCGACCTCGGATGCTGAGTCTGATCTGCCTGTGGTTGAATTTGTGCCACCCTGTCCACTGCCGTCATGACCACCTGATGGGCGTTCTCAATGCCCAGCCTCATCATATCCATCTGACAGTGCTGCACGTCCATCATCTCTCTGAAGAACGCAAATAACTGTGCGGCGTCTACTGGTGCAGGAAGTGGTGGAGGAACCACCGGAATGACTGGGGTAGTCCTCGGATCGACAAGTGAAGGAGGATCCTCGAGAGAAATAGATGCTTCCTCGACCGCAGGAGTGGTGAGTGGAGCGGTAGCAGCTGCCTGAATACGAGCTGGACGAGAGGTAGCAGACCTCTCGATAGCAACTACTGGAACGATACGATGGGATCATATCTTCGAAGGTATCCTAAACACAGATCAAAAGAAGTCAATACGGCACAAGATACGATATCATCAAAGAAGGACAGTAATATTTTAAAAGAAGCAATTTTAAAATAATTAGATTGGAATTATTCCTACTCGTGATTGAGTACACTCTCATCCTAGATCCTAGATCCTATAGCAGGCTCGCAGCAGTACAAATTAATTATTATACTACCACGATATCGCACTAATTATGAATCGAGACCTGCATGGGGCCGCCACCAAAAATACGTCATGACCCGCACCCAAAAAATTGGGCATGAGTCATCGGTACGTCCAGCCTACGCCGTAGCATTGGCGGTAGAACGCTGTCTAGGTTAACTATCTAGCTAACAATCTCACGCAATCAATATATAAATCTGTCAAGATCTCAACTCCAAACGGAGGAGCAATATCATAATGATAATCACAAGTACTCAATCACGAATCTAAGCACGATAAGATAACACAGAAGACTAACAACTATAAAGTCTAAATGACTGCTACTAAAAACTACCACAATAATAATAATAATACAACAATATCCAAAATCATATACAATACAAGATCTCAATCCAAAACCGAAGACAAATTCGGTACCAAAGGCTAATAAAAACAACAATAGGTCCTAGTGTTTCCGACTACCAACCCAAAAATTACTCCTAAACTAGAGGGTCCTTGTCTGCACCATCGATAGGCTGAGGTCCATAAAATATCGGACACCAATCCTCCGGATACTCTGGAAAAAATATGTCCAGTCAGGACTGGAGCAAGTACACCTCTAACAGCAGTTCCAGTTAAATGATAAAAACTATAAAACAGTTATAGCAAGTAGCAAGGAGAATGAAATAAAGTATAAAACAAGGAAATATACATATCACTGGTGCATAAAGGTAAAGATGCATGAATATCAGAAGCAAGATATTAATAACTGTATGATACAAGAAATCTAAACTAAGATCAAGTATGTGCACAAGAACGTGTAGTGAGTCCAGCATAAAATACATGTAATGAGTCCAGTCCAGAAACTATAAGTGAGACCAGCAAGAAATACAAGAGAGTCAAGACTATAAAGAATGAACTCGTGACTTTGAAATACCTATTTCGACATGTAAACGACTGGGGGGTAAGTACGGCTCATCGCGTACTGGGTGCGCGACTGCTATCATTCCAGATTAGACCAGAGGGGGTGATTCCAGTGATTTCAGTTAGGAATATTTACATGTCTACTCGAGTATTTTTTTGTCCCGACTAGTATAAGTGAATCCAAGATCCGACATATAAATCAAGTATGAGTCCAGCCAGAAATATGAGTGATGCCTGTAGTGATGCCTGTAGGAGATGCCAGTAGGTGAGTCCAGAATAGAGGCCAGAAATATAAAATATACGTGTCAGAAGTAAATAAATCCAGAAATACCAGTCCGTGTCATGCCAGAAAATTAAATGATACTATACTAGAAACTGAATCATAATAATCATCAGATAATGAAAACTATCAGAGAATGTACTCGCCTGACGTCCTGAGCAACTGGCGATCCGAACTGGTGTCGCAATGACCTATTGCGAAAAGCAAGGTTAAACAGATTTCTAATAAGTTAAACAGATATAAAATAACTAAAAATAGGCTTCTAGGGTCGTTCTAGGTCAAACAGGTCAAACCGATGAAATCTAGGTCAAAAAGTCAACTATAGGTCAAATCTAGGTCAAAAGTTAACTTTGGTGGTCAACCGGGTCAACTACGGTCAACTCTAGGTCAAACTAGGGTGCCCCTGAAATTTTAGGCCAAAACTAGGTCATTAAGCTAATAAACTCTCAAACTCGCCTCCTTGAGATACTGGGATACCCTCGGTATCCGATACCTCGACCTAGGCTATGCACCCCGCCTATACCCGCTAAAACCTATGCTAGCACGCATAATTATATACACATATACATAAAAATCTATCTCTAAACCTATTCCTAGGCAATTGTTCAAAAATCTCGTTCGAAACTCAATACCTTGGATATCTCAAGGTATTGAGATACCTTAATATCTCAAGGTATTGAGATACCTCTCTAAACCCTCACTAACTACCCTTCTAGCTAACTATCTATGCATATAGATATACACCTAGGTAATAATCTAGGCTAGAATATATATATCTAACACATATAAATATCTACATAACTATATGTATATAAATATTCACACATACACACTTACACATATACCCACTCTCATACCTAGACATTTATATCTAGTTATAACTAAACTATATATATATATATATATATATATATATATATATATATATATATATATATATATATATATATATATATATATATATATATACTAACTATCTATCTATCTATCCATCTATCTATCTATTTATCTATTCATCTATCTATTTATCTATCTATCTATCTATCTATCTAGATATCTATCTATCACTCTCTACTAGCTGCTACTGGCATCTCACGACGCGGAGCTAACGCAACGGGCTGTCGCTGCTGCTGCAAAAGCTGTTGGCTGCTGCTGTCTTCGCTGCTGCTGCTGCGCTTATTGTGCTACGACGCAGTGCTACCGCTGCTGCCGTGGCACCGCACGAGTGCTGCTGCGTGCTGCGCTGCAGTAGGCTGCAGCTGCTGCCAATTCTGCTACTGTTGCGTGCTGCACGAGCGTGCTGCGCTGCCGCTGCGGCAACGCTTGGCTGCTGCGGTTGCGTTCGCTGCTCGCCGCCTCCTCCTTGCAGTAAACCACGCACACACACAAACACGCACACACATATATATATAAATATATACACCAACATACATACATACATATATATATACACAACTATATATATATACACACTCACTCACACACTAATACATATAGGTACACACACATGTATGCACACACACATGTATGTATATATATATATATATATATATATATATATATAAATGCCCATATCCATATATATACACACACATAAACCCATATATATATATATACATACACACACACACACACACAGATATATATATATATATATATATATATATATATATATATATATATATATATATATATATATATATATATATATATATATATATATATATATATATATATATATATATATACATATACATATATATATATAGGTATATTTATATATATATATGAGTGTGCGTGTGTGTGTAGTACACACACATTTATGCACACACACATGTATATATATATATATATATATATATATATATATATATATATATATATATATATATATATATATATATAAATGCCCATATCCATATATATACACACACATAAACCCATATATATATATATATATATATATATATATATATATATATATATATATATATATATATATATACATACACACACACACACACACACACACACACACACACATATATATATATATATATATATATATATATATATATATATATATATATATATATACATATACATATACACACATACGCACACTCATATATATATATATATATATATATATATATATATATATATATATATATATATATATATATATATATATAAAAATATACATATATATATATATATATATATATATATATATATATAAAAATATACATATATATATATATATATATATATATATATATATATATATATATATATATATATATATAACCACACACTCATACACACACTCACAAACACACACTCACTCTCACACACCCTCACACACACACTCTCACACACACTAACACACACACAACTACACACACATAAATATATATATATACACATACACATATATACATATATAGAAACACACACACATTATATATATACACACACACACACACACACACACACACACACACACATATATATATATATATATATATATATATATATATATATATATATATATACCTATATAAACACAACACACACAACACAACACACAACACCCCACCAACGCACGTCCAACGACCCCTACACGCACAAACACATATATATATATATATATAATATAATTCGAAAACTCTAGCACACACTCCCCGTAGCTAACCCAATGCTCGCACAAGCCCGAAACTAAGAAACCAAGTCGAAATGGCCGTTCGATCATTTCGACGAACACGTGGAGTGCGGTTTACAAAATCTCCTGAAACGCACACCAAACCTACTCGAAAATGGCCCAAAATTTATCCACGGGTTCTAAACGATGTCTAGATCCTAGAAAAAATGCTAACTCGTCGATTCTAGGTCCGTGACAAAAATGCGCACGTACATAGGACCGGTAACGATAAAAACCCCTAAAATGCCCGAAATGCCCGTTTTTCTGTGACACGACTTCACATATCCGAATGGAGACACATACTAACCCTTAAGACACCCGAGCACGTCTACCTTGGTTCGTCTAACCTAGGGCATTAACCAAAATTGGGCCAATATCGGATTTCACCCAAAATTGACACAAAACCTAATGTTAAAGTCTCCAAACACAACCAAACTTGTTCCAACTTTCTCTCACGGGTAGCCTTAGGGTCTAGAAAGGTTCTAAACCACTAATTACTCTATATTAGAGTAATTAGTAAGAGGAAAGTTAGGGTTTACATCTTGGGAGTTGGAATCCCAAGGCCAAAGTCTCCAAAATACTTGAAATCACCACCCTCAAGCTCCAAGCCTCCAAATCAAGCCTCCACACTAAGTCTAGGCTCTACCCACCTAGGTTAGGGAAAATCAAAAGGTTATGGTTCACATCCATGGAGAATATAAGAAGAAAGAGGAGAAATGGAGAACTTACTTGAAGTTGGAAGAAGGAAAGAAGAAGAAAGAGTGGAGAAGAAGAAGAAGAAGAAGAAGAAGAAGAAGAAGAAGAAGAAGATTGGGGGGGCTGTGTGATTCGGGTCTGGGAATAGGGGGAGACTGGCCACAACATGTAGGAAGGGTTTACATATTGTCCAAATGACCAAAATGCCCTCCCCTAACTTGGATTTTGGGTTTGGAATTCCAAAAGCACTCAAACTAACTCCCAATCTCTCCAACTAACTAAAATAAAATATAATAATAATTCTAAACTGAAAAATAGGTCTCACAAGGGTGTGGGTTGGGTCGGACATGGGTCCACTAGGGTCTGACATAGGTCCAGGCTAGCCAAAATCCTAAAATAATCAATAAAAAAATAATACAACCATCAATTAAATATAAATATAAATATAATTAATTAATACTAATACACAATTTACTAAATTAAAATAAAAAAATATCCTGCTTTGGAAATGGGGTAGTGACAGACACAGACAGAGCTGATGAGAGAGAGCATAAAGAATGCTCATCATGTGGCTCTCCAGGCTGTGGAGAGAGTAGCACGACAACCGCAGCATCCTGGCCAGCAGCACCAGAGGCCAGGTACTATAGTGGACTTTAAGAGGATGATGCCTCCAGAGTTCAAAGGCACTGAAGGGATACTATACGCTGACGAATGGCTAGAGGATATAAAGAGAAACTTACGTTTGGCGCAGATTTCAGAGATTCTTCAGATCGAGGCTGCTGGCAGTCCGATGTTTGATATCGCGCTGACGTGGTATCGTACAGAGCCGAGACTCACTGACAGAGGACTTACTTGGGAGGACTTCATGGAGCTCTTCAAGGAGAATTTATTTCCTGACGTAGATTTGGGAGCATTAGAAAGTCAGTTCCATGACTTAGTCCAAGGGAGCATGTCAGTCAACGAATATGCCACAAAGTTTTGTCGTTTGAGTCGATTCGTACCATCGATGATTCGAGACCTAGGAGACAGAGCTCAAAAATTCAGGAAGGGATTGAATAGAGAGATCAAGTCTCGTACTTCGGGATGACGCACTGCTATATTTGAGGGTATTTTGATGGATATCTAGATTGCTAAAGATGACTTTGACCTCAGGCCCAAGAGAGGATGTAAACCCCCTAATTTTTCAGGAATTTTAAAATCAATATTTCACAATTTTCTAGAATTTTTTGTAATTTTTAACTAATTAAAATCAAGGTATTTTTAAATTAAATAATTTTAAATAATGTTAATCAATATTAAAATATTATGAAAATAATATTTTTAGGTGTAAAATAAAATATTAGACAGAGAATAATTTTTCTGGAATTTATTGGACCCCAAAAACAATTTTAAAGACCTAAAAATTAATTATTTATTAAATTCGCATAAGGCTCCTTCAACAGAATATGGTTGTAACTGTCACCGTATGCTATGGGTCGATTGCCACGTGGTCTTGGTTGAGATATATTGTTGAAGAGATCTCGGGGTTGTTATCAACCCATTATAGGCGTGAATTGGTCAGCTGGATAAGTAGTCAGCACCAACTGTGCAAAAATCTCTATAGTTGTAACGGGAAGATCTTGTGAGCTGGAGGCCACATAGCATCTTGGCCGCATGATGGCGAGGCCACATGGGTCTTGTAGCCGTATACGTGCTCTCGTTTGGGCCTTGATCGAGTGGACACTCTGGGTCTTGTAGCCGCATATGTGCTCTCGTTTGGGCCTTGGTCGAATGGACACTTTGGACACATGTTGGCAAGGCCGCATAGGTCTTGTAGCCGCATACGTGATCTTATTTGGACCTTGGTTGGATGGATACTCTGGTCGCATGTGGTGAGGTCGTATGGGTCTTGTAGCCGCATACATGCTCTCATTTTGACCTTGGTCAAATAAACACTCTGGCCGCATATTGGCGAGGCCGCATAGGACGTAGCCGCATACGAGAAAATAAGTGTTATAGCATATTTATCAAAGCAATTAATGAACTTATATGACTTATTATCTTTTTTCTGAGACATCGTCTTTACGAGTCTTGAAACATCTCAGAGTAATAAGTGATTTGTCAGAGCTTCTGACAGACATCAGAATGTGTGTCAGCGAGGTTTTATGCGGCCTCCCTGCCCTGTGGTCATTCATGCCGCATATAATATACTATGTGGCTTCTCTGCGAGTTGGTTGATCAGGCCGCATGTAGCTTCTCTGCGACTTGATTGTTCAGACCGCATGTGGTTGCTTGAGGGAGTAGTAGCGCATGGAGAGCATAAAAAGCTTGGTCTTTTGGAGAGTTTTTATGCATGGAGGTTTGTCATATGTACGCATGGCATTCCATAGTTGTATACAAAAAAAGGCAATCATGACTCTCTGACGTAAGCGCTAACGCTTGCCGTCTTCACCAAATACAAGACATTTTGTAGAGTAATTAATGTTGTTAGAGTCATTAAAGTTGTGACTGATTGAAGTGACACCCTGCAGCTAGTTTTCCTGTATCTAAAATCCTTGTTGCATATCTTTAGGATTATTGCCCATGTTGCATGGATGAAGATGTGTTATGTGCCGCATAGTAAGTCTTATACGGCATTCTCACTGACCTTGGAAGCACTGTCTTCGGTCGAATATTACATGAGCTGGAGGATCACTGCCTCATGGATGCCGTCTACGTTATATGTGGCCTAACTTTTACTGAATCAGACCCCTTAGCGCATGGCTGCTCAGGCGCATAAACATGAAGATTTTTTATGCTTCTACATCATTAGCCATATAACATATCAAATTTTTCTTTCCAACGTATAAAATTTCCATCAAAGTACTCAAGCGATATTTTTATTTATTATTATGATTTATTCCTCATTCCAACTTGATTCACAAGAAACTATTCCAAGATAATCCATCCAACAGAACGCACTATTGATTTTTCATTCCATTCGAAGTAATCAAATCCAACTCTAACAACTGTCAATTCTCAAACTTAGTCATCCAACAGTTTTAACCATTCTGATATGACCTGTTATCCTGAAATACTCATAATGAAATCTTGCAACAAACTATCCAAACATCGATTGAACATAGGCCAACTTATAATATACACTATTCGAGTCTCACACGATGTTACATTACCCATGCAACATTAATAGGGCCATCTTATGGGTCTCCAACAACCAACATAACATTTTGGTCAAGTCTCTAAGGCTAGCTATAACGACAGCTAAACCTAGTATTCGTAGGTAACTCATTTCATGCTAGGCAGCTGATAGGGACCATATTCATCACTATTCGTAAGGCCAACCGTAATCCAACCAACCTAAGGGACTTCTACCCAAATCTCATTACCAACTCAAACCACAACTGCACTACCATTGATCTACACACAAATAAGGGATATCCAACAGTCTGGGTCTGATCTATCTACCCACAGTCAATCTCTTGAGGGTCTACCTCAATTAAAGGTTCATTATAGACTTATCCCAATCGACAAGGTAAATCTAGAATTGCATGCTCAAATCTCATAACTATCAAGTAAATCATCAACATTCAAAATCTGAATTGATCCAACATATTATTTTATTTCTGATTTTATAGTTATCTACTATTTGTACCAATATATCATGCTTTAATTCTCGTGCGTCTGATTTATCTTTTAGGATAAGGCAACTAACCCAAAATTAAATTCTGATCAATTACCTTTACTAGTATATTGTTCCTGATCCTTGCTCTTAATTCCTTTCCATTCATATTATGTATTCATGTGTACAGTATCACCCAAATAATTTATAATCCATAATATTACCCAACCAATATATTAAAAATATTTTTTTCAGATTTCTTTCGTCGAACATACTTTTGCCAACTTTATTTTGATAGGGTTAACTTTTATTCGCATTAACCATCAACTTAATTGTATCACCTCATCAATGTCTCATAAAATTTTATCTCGCTAAGACATATTTGATAGTTATTCATTGATAGTTATTCATGTATTCGATATATTAGTCAAACCGCCAATATAGAAATCAATTGTTATTGACGCGACAAAATTTTTCGTCGATAGTATTTATCCCAACGTGCTAGACCTCAAGCTTTATTAGTATTCCATCCATCGAAGCCTCTTATCGAACTTCTATTTATTCCAGATAATAAGGGTCATCAATTAGTTACTTACAATCCCTCAAGTTCATATGTAGAGATTAAATATTATTTGCCAATCACAAGTTTTAAATATTTTTACTTTACGGCTGCTACCCTTTTTAAGTTAGACATGTAGTAAATGCTGCACACCTAAGGTCAAAGGAAACCATTTTCTATATACTCGGTCCATCTTCAATTGATTTCTAAGAACTTCTAAACTCAGGTAACCAAATATAATATCCCGTTTGTGATTATTAATCAGTTCCAACCAATCTAACTGGGTATACGATCTAACTTGTTTATCGATAGTAACATTCGATCATCGATAATAAAATTTAAAACTTTTACCCAGCCCATTTATGCCACTATCTAACCAAATAATCCAACTCATTGTTCCCAGCTAAGAAATCTATCTCATACCTTCTCACTTTTTTGCTACCCTATGTAACATTAAGCTATCGAGGGTCTAATATTGACAACTCAAATCCAACTTTCAGGGGTTCGATGTTGATACACAACCTGAAATACCCAAGGAACACTCGTACCGCATGTAAATAAGGCATCATTCCTGACTAAGTCTTGGCACTACCCTATTCTTACTGGTAGGCTCAATACCATCATTTATGGAAGGGTCACTGCACATACATCACTGAGAGGGAAGAGGCATATACCACTCAAAATGAAGCCATTTGCTATCACACCGTGCTTACATCGATCCAACATCCATCCATCACTACCTTCACATGGTGGCATTGCATGCTATAGCATAATTCTCATACTCATATATAAAATACCATACCACCATCGCACATGAATCAACTCAGCTTTACTGTTAATTTTCTCTATTAAAATTACTTATGCACAATTCTTATTGATTACAATATACATATTGATTTCTTTCATTTTCTCATACAAAATATTAATCACAAGTTAGTTATCTACGGCATCGAATCAATGTTGGGTTCTTGGTATCATTTACAAATCAAGAATCACAACAACTAGAGTATCATAATATTTAGGCTCATTGTATGAAATATCCAATGAGTGTAACCAAGCGGTCAAATATTTTTGATTGTAAAAAACCTTTTGAACAATAGCGAATGCAACACAGAACGATCACAGTTGCAAATTCGATAATCGCAGAAGCGACTTTGAATACTCGCAGAAGGCAACTTTGAATACGCACTGAGGCGACTGTGACTAATCGCAAAAGTGACTTTGAATAGTCACTAGCGAAACTTTGAGTATCCGCTGTGACATCATTGAGTAATCGTGGAAGCAACTTTTGATTTAGAATTTGCCGAGTCCAAGGACATATAAATCGTGCTCTGATACCAATTTATACTTTTGATTTAGAATTTGCCGAGTCCAAGAACTTTGAATAGTCACTAGCAAAACTTTGCATGTAGTAGCCACGGACATGATGCCGTACAAGACTAGATTATACTTATACAAGGCAAGAAGATAGACAAAACATGGTATATCTCAGAAACAACGATATCGCAGCGAAATTAAGCAGAAAAAATTAAAGTCGCAATGAATATAATGAAAAGCTTCTCTTTATTGATAATGATAATTGAGTACATGACTTACAAAAAATTTACAAAGTTCTCAAATAAAAATAATATTTGGCCTATTTGGCTTACATTGATATTTATTGTCTTAGCTTACACTCTCACTGATACACTGAAATATACTGTTTCATACATCATGCCCTTTATAACAGAAGATACCTCCAATGGAAGAAGAGCTTCTACGCTCCCCAACAATGCTTCGATGCCTCATAACCATTCCAACCACTCCCCAATATTGAGAACCTTGGGATGCCCACAAACGTGGGTCAGTATATATCGCGTACTGGAGAGCAAAAACTAGCCTACTCGCCTAAATCGATACTAAGTATTCATGTAAAAAATATGCATATTAACTTAGTGATCTTTCTATTAGGAACTAGGTTCATTTAATGATCATATTATTCAGCAGCATAAGTAAACATACTTAGGACGGTAATATACATTGAATATATATGAAATATGTATATATCGCTTATCAACGATTCTTACCAATAACCCACTCGTCGTATCCCTGCAAAATAAGGATAAGCCACAACATAATTAATATGAATCATTCTTACCGAGATAACGTTAAGCCTGCATAAATTTCTCATTAGTATGCAGTCTAACTACATGAGGGTCATTAGTGATATGCTTTCTTACCATGAGGGACATGCCATATAGGACTTCGAAGGGCATACGAAGCGCCATTCATGATGTTGTGATACCCAATGAATGTATCATTTATACCTAGTGCTACAAAAGTACTATATTTTCCCCTAGGTCGAACAATTCTGGTGTCCCGGTGCATCTCGTTCGAGAAAACTTACTAAACCTTGTGCACATGTTGTCCCTGACCATGCAACGACTATGCAAATAAAATCGAAGCATAATTTATATGGTAAATAAATGTAAATAAGGCCTCACATTATTGATCCTTCTCGTTTTGCTCATTCTCATATCGGTTGGTGACCCGTAGGTCCCAACTTACATACCTTCTCATGGCTCGGTGGTACAAAACTATAATTATACTCGCATATAAAGCACTTTCTTCATAGTTACTGTGCATTGATACACTTATACCTATTGTCATGACCCATACCCGATATAGGGGCATGAGTACGTGGGTATATCCAGCCTACGCCGAAGCATTGATGGTAGAATGCTGTCTAGGTCTCAATAATATACTAAACATAACTCACAACCTGTCAATGATATCAACTCCATAAGGAGGACAATGAAATAACATCACTCAATATCTCAAAGTGTATACTCAATCACAATAGCTATAAGAATATAAATGGCACGACAAAGGATAAGAAAGAATGACATAAGTCAAACACAATGTCTCAAAATAGATATAAACTACAGTCTAGTTGTCCAACATAAAAAGTCTGGTTTCTACTCCCCCATGCCACTGATCTTCGATCACCTGAGTTGCTTTGCATCTTTCTTCGTCTCCAGCTCCTCGACCATCATGTTGACGCTAGCTGCCATACGTAGCACCTTCTATACTACTGTGACCTTGCCAACATCAATAACACGACTGAGACCAAAGTCCCTGACTATCAGCCTCATCGTGAGTCTTGGTTGCCTGTACTCGACTTTCGTCTTCCACCAAAATGTGTTAACGTTCCGACGAGCTTCTTCACCCATGGCTAGTCCAACCAAGCAGACGGTGTGATTCTTTCGAGATTCAAACTCCTAAATTTGTCCAGCTTCGTGTCCGAACTTGAAGCTCCCCCATACATATGCGTCCTCGAGCAGAACATCACGTACTATGCTTGTCGTCGATGACACACAACTCTCCCAAAATTGTGTGAATGGTGATGCTCCTACCTCAGATTAAGTTTGTTGCAAACCTTGATCTCCTTTCTGGTCTCGAACTGCTAAAACCAATTTCGCTTGGTGAAGATTTGGCAAACCATATGTCGCCAAAACTGGATCCGTGAAGTAACCCCCACCTGGAAACCGAACAGCTGTCATGGGACCGATATACTGACCCTCAATCTTTGGCTCATCACTATTCTTCGCTTTGTCTAGATGGACCAAACTCTCTGTAATCCTCAAAGTATCTCAAAGTCCCTGCTCAGCAAGTTCCCTATGATCCAACACATGTCGAATACCCCTCGAGCCTCCATCTGATGTCTGTGGCATGCATGTACAACTTAGCGGCTTGAGCTTGTATATGCCACAATATAAATCTCCTCGAGCCATCTGTTGGAAACCCTTCATAAGAATCCAATCTTTATTGCCAAACAAACTGTAACAGCCATCATCCACCAGCCTCCCTACCGAAACCAAGTTATAGTGCAAACTCGGTACATATTGCACATCCTTAAGAATGAGCTTCTCACCAAGCTCTGTTGTCAAGTGCACATCACCAATGCCTATAACTGCAGTCGTCCCCTTATTTTCCATCTTTACACATCCAAATATGCTATCGTTGTATGATGTAAAGATCCTCCTATATGGAGTGGCGTGCTACGATGCTCCCGTATCCATGACCCAATCGCCATCATAACACATGATACATGCCACTTGGTTCCTCTATGTCGGTTACTGCGATAATGAGATCTCCCATAGCCGTGAGATCCTTCTGATCATCCTTGTCTTTGTCCTTCTCAGCTTTGAGATTCATGCAGTTTCTCTTGATATGATCCCTTTTACCACAGTGATAGTAGGCCTTATTGTGGTCCACAGTTACAAGATCCCGAGAACTCTCCTCTGTCCTCGACTGTGACTTGGGTCTTCCCTTCCCATAGAAATCTACCAGAGCGGACTCCTGCAACAATTTTACTTGCTTACGTCAGATTTCCTCGTTTAACAAGCTGCTTTTGACTGCCTCCATCATGACAAATCCACCAGGCGCGGAGTTGCTAACCGACACCACCAATGTTTCCTAGATTTCTGGCAGAGAACTCAAAAGAAAAAGGGCCTCAAGCTTATTATCAATCACTATCTTCATCGCAGAGAGCTGATTGATAATACCCTGAACCTCGTTCAGATGTTGTGGCACTGGGCACCCTCCGTGTACTTTGAGTTGATGAGTTAGCGAATCAGAAATACCTTTTTGTCAGCCGTCTTTCTTTCGTACAATAAATGTAACTTCTCCCATAATACTTTTGATGAACTCTCTATGGGCACGTAGTGAACACCGAGTCATCTAGCCATTGGTGGATGAATCCAATGGCCTTTCGATCTAGTCATTTCCAGTCTTCAGCAGCTTTGTCTGATGGCTTAGCGTTGTCACCCTCCAACAGACCATGCAAGTCCTTATACCAGAGTATATCCTCCATCCTTGGCTTTCAAATTGCCCAATTCTCTCCTATGAGGGTGATCATACGAGTGTTCATCTGCTCCATAGACATAGTTGCCAGAACCAAAACCAGTAGATCTGATACCAGATGTTGGTATCACACTATCAGACCAGGGCTCTGATACCAGATATTGGGAATCAGATATGCCCTGCAAACGTTCTGACACCGTGTCTGAGATTGCCTACTGTAATGACCCATTCTGCTCAAACGGACTGTCGATTCAAACAGCAAAAGTGGAATGACCCGACCCGCTTTGCTCAGCGAGAATACTCGTTTGAGGCAAAAAGGATTTTCAGGCTTGGCCCTTCAGGAGTTCTGGCTTAGGCTTTCAGAGGCTCGCTCGGAGTATCACTCGATCGAGGCGAATCATCGCTAAGGTGGGTGGCTACAATGAACTTGTCTTTGCTTAGCCAGCACACTTAAAATATGGATGATATATGCTAGTCGCGGTGAATCATCCCTTGGATGCTAATAAAGAATACAACGCACCTAGCTAAGGGAATAATCCTAACTTGTATTGCTTGTGTTAGAATAGGAAAAGGAACTTTGCTTATAACTGGACCCTTGCATGCTACCTTTGCCTTGTGCAACTAGATCCCGCTATGCCTCAAGTAGAACGACATATGTACACTCAGTAGTGTATTGTTCACTTGCTACACTGTACGACCCTATATTATGTTCGGTAAGTCCCTTTATGGTTTCACTCCTCGGCTTACCCTTGGGCCCGAGCCAACGTAAATGCTTAAGTTTTCTTATGAATGCATGCTTGCCTGCTTATATGTTAACATATAATATTGCCTCGATTCAATGCTTGTTACACAATGTAATACTCTGTTTCGCTCAAGCAGACTGCCGATTCAAACGACAAAAGTGTAACTGTCCCGACCCGCTTTGCTCAGGCGAGAATACTTGTTTCAGGCAAAGGGTATACAGACTTGTCCCTTCAGGAGTTCGGCTTAGGCTTTCATAGGCTCGCTTGACGTATCGCTCAACCGAGGTGAATCATCGCTAAGGTGGGTGGCTATGGTGAACTTGTCTTTGCTTAGCCAGCATACTTAAATTATGAAATGCTACATGTTAGTCGCTAGGTGAATCACCCCCTACATGCTAATAACGATATAAAGCACCTAGCTAAGGGAATAATCCCAACCGGTATTGCTTGTGCTAGAACATGGAAAATGAAATATTGCTTATGAATCAGACCCTCGCATGCTACCTTTGCCTTATGCAACAAGACCCCGCTATGCCTAAAGTAGAACGATATGAACATTAATACTTCGTTGTGCACTTCTTTACTACTTTAGTGCATGACCCTAGATCATGTATCTCGAAAAGTTCCTTTATGGTTTTACTCCTCGGCTTACCTTCGGGCCTGAGCCAAAGTGAATGTTTATGTTTATACAAATGCATGCTTGCCTGCCTAAATATTGCCTTGTATAAATGCTTGTCACATAACTATGCCAAGACCCTGCAATGATGCGTATATCATGCATTCATATAAGCTCTCCTCGGAAGACTATATAATAGTCATTGCATCGTATCGTGAATAACTGAAAACCTGAACGATCCTGGTAAAATAATACTTGTGCATAAAGAGCACTAGAATATCGCATGCAACACACCTGATCATCCGAGTAACTCGTGCATCCAAGCATAGACTCGTTCACATCAACACAGTATTTGCGTGTACTATTGTTCCTGAATGATTATATTTGCTCATGCTTGAATTAACTTGTTTTTCTTGGACAGGAAAGGACAAATGGTAAGTTGGTAAGTCTCACCGTATTTTCTCTTATATCGCACGGCGTACTGCCACACGAGTTAGGCTTTTCATATATGCCATGAAACTGATCCTAAGGCATAACTAGAAAGACAATAAAGTAGTTGGTGCACGAAACCTATATTACGTGTTTGGATTTGTCGAGCGGGCGAGTAGCCTCCCCACCAGTGCATTCAATATACTGATAACCCACCAGATCGTTTGCAGGGTATGGGAGAATCTTATTTGGTGCAGATGCCTCCTTCGTGCGTGCTAAGGCGTCAAGTCAAATTCAAAGCCTTGGAGTGTTGTGATCCGGAACTGAAGCACATATACAAGAGATAACATTGGAACATCAAACTGAACTTCGCCTGAACCTCGCCTGAACCTTACATGTACCATCATTCCACAAATGTAGCCACTTGCCATGCTTTTTACTGTTTCAAAGAGAGAGGCTTGAGCGACTTGTAATCTCGGCTATGCGCCGCCTGTAATACTTGTTTATATCAATAAAGAATTATTTTACTTCTACTTGTGTTATTCAATGCTTCCGCTATTGTCGACTCAGAGAACTTATTATCGATCTCCTATGCGTTCATAATTCTGTTGCTTAGACCTCTTATCTCCAGCCAATAAACTACGACCTTGCACGGGTGCGACTCACGTCCGTACGGCATTACGCCCGGATGGGTCAAAGCGATCGTTCTGCGGAAGCGCTGGCTTGGTCATTCTCGCCTAGCGGGGATGACCGATTTAGCCTGCGGGAGATTGGGGCATGACAAATTGGTATCAGAGCGGAATCGATTTCCTAGCCCAAAAAAATACGTTGCTATAACTGAGTTATATCGATATGGTATTGCAATAGAGTGTTCCATACAATAAGTCCATAAATATTCTTAAAGTGCAAATGTTTTCTGAACTTGAATTGCTTGATTGTTTCGATTGAGTACGGCGAGGGTTAGCACTATCACTGCTCGAAATATCGAGAAGTTTATCCATGAAGTTTCGAGAAAAAAACTTTTTGTTGTTTGGTAAGTATGTAATGCCCCGCTCCGCATCGGTATTATGTATAAGGTGAGTGGGCAGAACTTCGTTCTCTGATTCTTGCATGCCTTAATAATAACCAAAGTTTTTGCTTGCAATATTTTTATAAGAGAATGATAGAACCTGCCTTGCATGTTAATGAACGAACTCACCTAGCTTATCTTTGAAACGATAAGTCTGCTTAACTAAGAATCCTGAAACGCTTGTCAATGAGTGCATGAACATGTTCACTATCGTCTATGCTTCAAGATAACCATATCATGCCTGAATATATTCAAGTGATAACTCGGATTGCCCCGTAACAACGATAACTATTCTGATGGTTCATCTCGTCTGTATACTAGAGTTTATTTGATAGTGTTCCATGCATTCACATTGGTCGGACAATGGCTATTGGTGGAGAGCTGAACTGCATGTGTCATGGCTACTACCATGATAGTGAAAAGCAACCATGAGTTACAGCTGCCCTTAGCATCAGATAAAGAGTCATTGGTATGCTGGACCAACAGCTGCCGATCCTGAGATACTCGGGGACCGCCCTGCATATAGCTAAGTTTATTGTATTGGCTTGGATAGATGGACTGCCCCTAAGATGTGCATGTGTGTCTAGCTATGCATTTATCCCTTCAGTCTTACGAGACACGCTGCATACACCCTGAAACAAAACATCGGCTTGTCTTGCTTGCTTATTGCATATGAAACTCTATTTTTAAAAATGTTTCCAAATAATGTAATATGACTCTGCTATTGAACTGCATGAAACGAACATAGGTAAATCTAGAAAGATCACTAGTATTGTAATATTTTATAACATGATTACTTCGTGTTGGTTTTTGTCACGTCCTAGTCCCAAAATACGTAGGACTAGGACACGTGAGCATACCAGCCGTATGAATATGGCACTCCAATATATGGAAA
Organism: Iris macrosiphon; assembly: GCA_036927795.1. Taxonomy (NCBI): domain Eukaryota; kingdom Viridiplantae; phylum Streptophyta; class Magnoliopsida; order Asparagales; family Iridaceae; genus Iris; species Iris macrosiphon. The sequence goes on from JAYESA010000004.1 coordinate 167,853,109, forward strand.
CCATATCACACGTACGCTGTAATATGAATGATAATTCATCAGTGGTATAAATCCATCACAAATTACATGGTATAATCTAGATCTCATCCAAAAAATCAATATAAGTAAATGACCAGTAGCTATGAAACTAGATCTCTATGAAAAGTATCTAAAGGTGACAGTCGGATGGAAACAAATCCACTGCCGAACTAGAATATAGAATAGACGAGATAAACACAATATAAGTACAACAACTACCAACTACTGAGACTCGAAGAGAGGACCTGCTCGAAGTATAGGTAACCAGTCCGGATCCGCGCTCCTGCAAACACTCGTGAATAATATACCTGGAAAGGGGCTAGGTCCTCAGAGGGACGTAACAAGATACATAAAAGCATGCTATAAAGTAAATACTGAATAAATAACTCCGGGGTGACCTAACTATCTAAGTGAAATGCAATTTGAGGACAACTTGAGTATATGGGAAGGTGTAGGCTAGACATATGCTGACGTAATTCACCAGTCGTGACAACCGGCTAGTATATGCCACACATGCCCCCTATAATACGGGTGCAGGAATACAGTAACGTCCAATACTCTACAGAACGTGGTATCAGTAATATATATATACGTCCGTACCACTCCGTCGAGTGTGATGCCAGTGTAAAGGAGTGGGGTATCCTATATGCCTACTAGTCGTCCTTTCCGCCCAATGGTATAAGCACGTTGTATCCACAACACGCGTCAGCTACTATGCCTCGGTGTCGTAACTCTGACTCATAGTTTATCATTAGAATAATAGCCCAATCTTACAACCAACAAGGACAAGGATTGGGCCATCGTACCACGACAGTCTATGCTCCACCTACTAATAACTGCTAAGTCCTCTAACATGCATCACTATTAGCAGTTATTCTCTATTCGTCGTACGCCTATACGTACAGGTGGCCAACCACATACGCAGGACCGTGCCCTACATGAGACTCACAACACGTGTAAGAAATGTGTCAAGGCCTGGGAAGTCATATTGATAACTCATCGACTTTAGGTGGGTCCGCTAGACACTAGGTCAGACACTAGGTCAGACACAAGTTCTAATGTCAACTCATTCGTTGACCGCACCCGAGTCTCTCTCGGACGCGCACAATTAAATAATAAATATGCAGCTAATAATACAGAATTTAAATAGTACAACAAAGGCAAGGTATACTTGCCTGGCAAGCGACTGCGTAGTCCCAATAATCTGCTCCTGGAATAGCACAGATAAATCCAACAGGTGTCCGGGGTCAGCGTGCACAGGTATGGAAATCGGGGGTGAGTGCTGCGGGTTATCTGGTAAGAGTGACGGTCTATGATGAATACGCGAACAAGGGTGATTAGGTTAATGATAATGATCGTAAAGGGGTTGCTGATGATACCATGGAGATGATTATGATATTGGTGGTGATATGGATGATGACTAGGATGATGGCGATGCTGTGGATGATAATAGTTAAGGGGATGATTATGCAGTGATTGATGGGAGGATGACTAGGACAATGATTGGGCTGATGGTGATGACTAGGATGAGATGTTAATTTTGGGTAATGGTATTTAATGATCGTATTAATGGTGATGAGGTGTTAATAAGATGATGATGGTGATGGGGTGTGGATGATACGATGATAATTAGGGTAAGACGATGATGATAACGATGATGACTACGATGATGGTGGTGATGACTACGACGACGATGACGATGATGACGTAGACAATGGTGACGACAGGGACAATGATGATGATGACCAGGCTGATGACTACGTTATCGAGGATGATAGTAATGGTGATGGTGATAGCTAGTATGATGACTTGGAGATGGTGTTGATGCTAATGATGACGGTGGTGATTGCTGAACTCCGGCCAGCGAGGGAGAGTCCGGCAAGGTGAGGGGAGGCTCAGGTAACTGCGGGTGTGGTGGCCGGAGTTGGGATCGTGCTCCGGTGGGCTTGGGGGATCAGGGGAGACGGAAGGGGGAGGTCGACAGGACGGGAGGAGATGGCAGGGTGGATGGGAGGTAGTCGGAGGCGGTGGTGCAGCGGTCCATTCGGCTGCTCCGGGGATCGAGATACAGGGAGGAGGGCAAGGGAGCGGGGTGGTGGTGGTGGTGTTCCAGGCGGCACCGGAGGAGATCAGGAAGAGAGGAGAACAGGAGAGGGTGGTCACGGAGAGTCGAGGCCGGCGAAGCACAACGGCTCGGTCGCTCGCGTAGGCGGATGCACAGCGGGGGGGTGTTCAGTCGAGAGGGGGGAGGCTGCGGGGGTGCCGTGGTTCAGTGGTCGGCTTCGGAGCGGTCTCGGCTGAGCGCAGGTGGTCGGCGGCTCAGAGCTTCCCCGGCGGTCAGGTGGTCGGTTTTCGGCCAGGCAATAGGAGGAAGGAGGAGGTAAAATAGGATATTAGGGGGGGTGTTGGTTGTGCACTATTTAGGGTTAGGTGATTTTGAGAGGAAATTAGAAAAAGGGAAAGAAAAAGCTATTTTATACATGGGGACTTGGGTTGGGTTGACCAAGGTAAGTGGGCTTGGTCAACATCTTCTTGGGATGGGCCAATGCTCACATGAGGATGTTGGGAGGGATGGAATTTGCATTAATTAAATGCAAGGGTAAATTAATATACGGGACGATGTGTGCGCGTTGCACAACCCAAAAATTATGAGAAAATCAACGTGAAAGGAAAATTGGGTTTCTTCCCGTATTGTCCAACGATGGGGACACCTCAATACATTTTTGTATAAAAGTGACCAACAATTGGGAAAATTTTACCACGACGGAAATTAGATTTAATTAATTAAAATTACTGCGTACAATGTTCCGGAATTAATTAGGAGTACCTGGGAATAAAATTAGATCGGACACAAGCGTCTGGGCGTAGAGGATACAGTGTTGAATATTAATAAAATTTAGGTCACACAAAACAGTCAAGATTGGGTTCCCAATTTTGATTGGGACGCACATGGGTACGAAGATGTGATTTTATTTAGAATTACGAAATAACGTCCGCGATATTTATTGTGCGACTAAAATGTCGTACCAGAAAGCATGATTATAATTTACACAAAGGTCAAAAAGGTAGGCGGGCATGTCTAGGACAAGGTTGTGAACTTTGCAGATAGGCAATGGCTAACGTAGTACTCCAATTAACGAAGCAACAGTAAGGTGCGCTATGCAATAAAATAATGTACAGTTAAATCAAATATCGTGTTCTAAGTTCTAATTGGGTTCAAACTAGCCCTAATTTCACTATATAAGCCTAGTAAACCTAATTTTGGGTGAGGGGATTTACAATCTACCCAACTTAGAAATAATTTTGTCCTCGAAATTAAAATAAGGCATAATTGGTTTAACTCCTTCACTTGCGTACGTAAGGCAAGTTAAATCGTAATCTATTCCAAAATTTAACTTATTCAAATCTATCGAAATCCCTTTCAAATTGAACCATTGTTTAAATTGAACGTCAACACATCGCGTTGTCTTCTCCATTCTCAATTTAATAATCCACATCCAATCTAATTCAAATCTCTATGACATCCCAAATCAGAATTTATATCGCAATCTTCAAATGTTAAAATTTTCTCTAGAAATTTATAATCAATTATTATTTCTATTCTCAACTTGTGAATTTCGTACTCTTCAATTTTTTTTTAATTTATATCCTCAATATTTTTAAATAGGTAATCCCACAATCAACATTTAACTTTTAATTAAATCCTTAATTTATGGAATTTGAATTCTAATTCACCAATTGTCCGAATCTAGATTTTTATATCTATCCTCAAAATTTAAATCAATGATTCAATCCTTAATATTAAAATTTTAAATCATATGCTCACGTATCGGTATTTGGGTTGCCATATCCCGATTTTTTTTTAAATTCATCATTCCTTTATCATATTAATCATTCTCCCAGAATTCTTAATTTTAAAATGACTTGAACCTTTACATCCAATTTTTTTTTCTCGATCACAACTAAGAGAAGTTTCTCTTGAGTTGACAATGCAACTGCTACCCAACTTAGAATTTACTCATTTATCACATAAGGTTCTTACATTTAGGAAGTCTTATTCCTCAAATTTTACTTATTCCTGTTACTCAATCCTCAAAAGTTTTAACACCAAATATATTACATGGGATATGCCCTTGGTTACAAAATAATCATCAATTAATGTATTTGGCCCATAGGGTACCTCTAATACTATCCGTGTATCAACTTATGCTAGGCACGAGGTTTCGTCTTTCCGAAATAAGGAAAGATGGAAAATAATAATAAAGAGTTCAAGGGGGAGGTAATAGATTAGGAGTATAGAGATCAAGGCGTTTAAAGAATTCAATGGGAATTATCAAGACAGTTGTGGACTGAAATCCTTTTTTGGGTAATTCCTATTCACATGCTCGCATCGGTACAGTTATGTAACGGATACGATATGCTCAGACATATCTAGAGGGCAAGTACATTTGTCTACTAATCACTATATATCTCAATCCACGTAAAGTAGTTATGAGAAGGTGAACCAAACGCACTATGGTTGATCAGACCGTAGTACACTAATTCTGAAATATATTAGTGTACGCGTCCACTAATACATATGTCATGAACAAGCTTGATAAAAGACTGAGCTTGCAAAACTAGGCTGTAACAGCAGCATAAGTCGAGGTAGTACAAAAATATAAGCACGCTAGATTATAATGAGAGAAATTGCAAAATAATTCAAGTCCACAAACAAAACAAAAATAAGACTCTATAGTCTCTCTAGTTGTCATACTACTTCTTATCTAAGTCGCTAGTCGACCAAATATGGGTAAGGACTTTTAATTCTACAGTCTGAATAAACACTGTCTCCTTATGCAAGTCTAAAGTTGTGTCATCCTATTATACTTCATCCATGAGTCAAATAAGGCTATGTGATACTATGTTGTGAGGCATACTACCCAACTTAAAATAATTAAACTAATATTGTGATAGTCTTAAGGGGATCCTGCAGAATAATAAGGTATAAACTCTTATTGGGGTATATACGGAAAAGAACTTGGTACTTATTAGGGTTTTATGTTGTATTACATAGGTAATGACCATCTCAAGTCTTAATTATAATGTTCCTAGAATACAAGTATCAATAGTATGCATGAAGGAGTTACTGGTCTTCAAGGGAAAAAGAGGATATAATCTATACTGAGGTGGGGTACATGTTATATGATTTACAACTAAGAATAATCAGATCACAATCTAAGGGAACAACTCAAACTATCAAATTCTAACTACCACGCACAAAATTCAAAGTTCGAGATTACAATTATCATCCTAGCAAACTATATATCCTAACATAGAATAAGATCACTTGGCTTATATTCGTAGGTGTCAAGTGGCACGAGTTGAAAGATGAAGGAGAAAGAACACAATTTAAATCGTCGCACAATTAGCGAACGTTAAGGTTGCAGGGGAACAAGGTATAAAATTAAAATAGAGGGACTCAAGATAATATCATGGTTTCCTAAGGGGAAGGTGGTGTGCTAAACTCTGTATTTGGGGAATGATTGAGGAAATGTTATATTCATTCCTCTTTGGCTTTCTAGGGTACGGTCTGCTAATATCAAGACAAGGATCTATATCCTAACACTATCTCACTTATGCAAATTAGGTTCAGTCCCTACATTCGATCTTGGGTTTCTTATTGGTTCCTCGATACTAGGGTCAAAACAGTAGGGTCAATCTCTAACTAGTCCTAGTAGTGCCTATACTACACTTAAGTCATTCTTAATTATGTCAAGGAATAATGGCAAGCCATTCCTTAGATAAGGATTCTAGGGTTTACTTAAACATTCTAAACTTATTGACGTGTCAGGGTTCTAGTTACTCTTACTAGGAAGGTTATCCAACTTATCATCTTATCAACAGGGACTTCTATATTCTAGGAGAAGGCTACACTCAAGGAACTAAGGAAAAGGCACATGAATCAAGTAGGATGCATTCGTTCAAATAGAATAGATTGGAAAGAAGATGAGTCATAGTCAGATGTGGATGAGATCCTATATCCTAATCCTATTTGCAGGCTTGCTCGATACAGTAACGTAACTGAGACAATATGCTCAGACCTGCATGGGCCACCACAAAAATATGTCACGCCCCAGTCCCAAAATACGTAGGACTAGGACACGTGAGCATGCCAGTCGTATGAATATGGCACTCCAATATATGAAAACCATATCACACGTACGTTGTAATATGAATGACAATTCATCAGTTGTATAAATCCATCATAAGTTACATGGTATAATCTAGATCTCATCCAAAAAATCAATATAAGTAAATGACCAGTAGCTATGAAACTAGATCTCTATGAAAAGTATCTAAAGGTGACAGTCGGATGGAAACAAATTCACTGTCGAACTAGAATATATAATAGACGAGATAAACACAATATAAGTACAACAACTACCAACTACTAAGACTCGAAGAGACGACCTGCTCGAAGTATAGGTAACCAGTCCGGATCTGCGCTCCTGCAAACACTCGTAAACAATATACCTGGAAAGGGGCCAGGTCCTCAGAGGGACGTAACAAGATACATAAAAGCATGCCATAAAGTAAATACTAAATAAATAACTCTGGGGTGACCTAACCATCTAAGTAAAATACAATTTGAGGACAACTTGAGTATATGGGAAGGTGTAGGCTAGACATATGCTGACGTAATTCACCAGTCATGACAACCGGCTAGTATATGCCACACATGCCCCCTATAACACGGGCGCAGGAATACAGTAACGTCCAACGCTCTACAGAATGTGGTATCAGTAATATATATATACATCTGTACCACTCCGTCGAGTGCGGTGCCAGTGTAAAGGAGTGGGGTATCCCATATGCCTACTAGTCGTCCTCCCCGCCCAATGGTCTAAGCACGTTGTATCTACAACACGTGTCAGCTACTATGCCTCGGCGTCGTAACTCTGACTCATAGTCTATCGTTAGAACAGTAGCCCAACCTTACAACCAACAAGGACAAGGATTGGGCCATCGCACCACGACAGTCTATGCTCCACCTACTAATAACTACTAAGTCCTCTAATATGCATCACTATTAGCAGTTATTCTCTATCCGTCGCATGCCTACACGTACAGGTGGCCAACCACATATGCAGGACCGTGCCCTACATAAGACTCACAACACGTGTAAGAAATATATCAAGGCATGGGAAGTCATATTGATAACTCCTCGACTTTAGGTGGGTCCGCTAGACACTAGGTCTGACACAAGTCCTAACGTCAACGCATTCGTTGACTGCACCCGAGTCTCTCTCGGATGCACATAATTAAATAATAAATATGCAGCTAATAATAAAGAATTTAAACAATACAACAAAGGCAAGGTATACTTGCCTGGCAAGCGGCTGCGTAGTTCCAATAATCTGCTCCTAGAATCGCGCAGATAAATCCAACAGGTGTCCGGGGTCAGCGTGCACAGGTACAAAAATTGGAGGTGAGTACTGCGAGTTATCTGGTAAGAGTGACGGTCTATGATGAACACGTGGACGAGGGTGATTAGGTCAATGATGATGATCGTAAAGGGGTTGCTAAAGATACCATGGAGATAATTATGATATTGGTGGTGATATGGATGATGACTGTGACGATGGCGATATTATGGATGATAATAGTTAAGGGGGTGATGATGCGGTGATTGATGGGAGGATGACTAGGATAATGATTGGGCTGATGGTGATGACTAGGATGAGATATTAATTTTGGGTAATGGTGTTTAATGATCGTATTAATGGTGATGAGGTGTTAATGAGATGATGATGGTGATGGGGTGTGGATGATACTACGATGATTAGGGTAAGATGCTGATGATAACGATGATGACTACGATGATGGTGGTGATAACTACGACGACGATGACGATGATGACGTGGACAATGGTGACGACAGGGACAATGATGATGATGACCAGGCTGATGACTACGTTATCGAGGATGATAGTAATGGTGATGGTGATAGCTAGTATGATGACTTGGAGATGGTATGGATGCTAATGATATCGGTGGTGATTGCTGAACTTCGGCCAGCGAGGGAGAGTCTGGCCAGGTGAAGGGAGGCTCGGGTGACTGCGGGTGTGGTGGCCGGAGTTGGGATCGTGCTCCGGTGGGCTTGGGGGGTCGGGGGAGATGGAAGGGGGAGGTCGACAGAACGGGAGGAGATGGCAGGGTGGATGGGAGGTAGTCGGAGGCGGTGGTGCAGCGATCCATTCGGCTGCTCCGGGGATCGAGGTACAGGGAGGAGGGCAAGGGAGCGGGGTGGTGGTGGTGGTATTCCAGGTGGGGCCGGAGGAGATCAGGGAGAGAGGAGAAGAGGAGAGGGTGGTCACGGAGGGTCGAGGCCAGCGAAGCACAGCGGCTCGGTCGCTCGCGTAGGCGGATGCACAGCGGGGGGGTATTCAGTCGAGAGGGGGGAGGCTGCGGGGGTGTCGTGGTTCAGTGGTCGGCTCCGGAGAGGTCTCGGCTGAGCGCAGGTGGTCGGCGGCTCAGAGCTTCCCCGGCGGTCAGGTGGTCGGTTTTCGGCCAGGCAAGAGGAGGAAGAAGGAGGTAAAATAGGAGATTAGGGGGGGTGTCGGCTGTGCACTATTTAGGGTTAGGTGATTTTGAGAGGAAATTAGAAAAAGGGAAAGAAAAAGCTATTTTATACATGCGAACTTGGGTTGGGTTGACCAAGGTAAGTGGGCTTGGTCAACATCTTCTTGGGATGGGCCAATGCTCACATGAGGATGTTGGGAGGGCTGGAATTTGCATTAATTAAATGCAAGCGTAAATTAATATACGGGGCGATGTGCGCGCGTTGCACATCCCAAAAAATTACGAAAAAAATCTACGTGAAAGGAAAATTGGGTTTCTTCCCGTATTGTCTAACGGTGGGGACACCTCAATACGTTTTTGCACAAAAGTGACCAACAATTGGGAAAATTGCACCACGACGGAAATTAGATTTAATTAATTAAAATTACTGCGTACGATGTTTCGAAATTAATTAGGAGTACCTGGGAATAAAATTAGTTCGGGCACAAGCGTTTGGGCATAGAGGATACAGTGTAGAATATTAATAAAATTTGGATCACACAAAATGGTCAAGATTGGGTTCCCAATTTCGATTGGGACGCACATGGGTACGAAGATGTGATTTTATTTAGAATTACGAAATAACGTTCGCGACGTTTATTGTGCGACCTTAATGTCGTACTAGAAAGCATGATTATAATTTACACAAAGGTCAGAAAGGTAGGCGGGCATGTCTAGGACAAGGTTTGAACTTTGCAGATAGGCAATGGCTAACGTAGTGCTCCAATTAACAAAGCAACGGTAAGGTGCGCTATACGATAAAATAATGTACAGTTAAATCAAATGCCGTGTTCTAAGTTCTAATTGGGTTCAAACTAGCCCTAATTTTACTATATAAGCCTAGTAAACCTAATTTTGGGTGAGGGGGTTTACAGTTTTAGTGAATGCTTGCTTCTGTTCAGTTATTTATTCTCACTAGTACTTATAAAAGTGCTGACCCACTAACAGTTTACTTGCTTGCAGGTACTGGATCGTCCGAGGGAGTGATAGGTGAGCCTCAGTCCCTAAGACCCAGAATCCTGGTTTTGATTGTGCCCCAAGATTCTATCGTATAAGGGGGCATAATGTATTGAACGAATACCTTTGCATAAGAGAACCCAGTCCCTCAATTTATCCCGAAATACTCAGTTGGCTAAATGTATTGTATTACAACAATGTCCCTTTTCGCTGCTTACTCAATTGATGCGATGATAGCCAACAAACTTAAACGATGAAGCCTTGTGCGAGCGTAACCCCAGGCTCGCATGGCATCACGTCCCCGATAATTAAATGAGCTACACATTCCTTCCTCGTACCCGCGGGACGGGCACGGTGATGCACGTCCGGTGCACCGCGGCATGGTAATTCGCATCTGGTTCAATCCGGCCCAGTGGGGGCGGGTGAGGCAGTGGTTCGGCCGAGCGGTCCCTCGGTTCTCAAGGGCCGGGGCATGACAGAATGGTATCAGAGCCTGGCTTATACGTCTTTGGACTTCGTTTCAAATTTCTCAGTTTTGAAAGCTCGTTCATGGGTTATGTGCACACACTCTCTCATTATCCCAAATGGAATATTCCAATAATAAGTCTAAATACTTTCAAAAGTGCATGTGAATGGTATGATTGCTTGTACGAAATTAAAGTGATTTGACCTTTGTGCCAACCTGTGCCAGTTCCTTCGGGAATAGACTCGTGCTAGAAACGAGATTTGTTGTGCAAACCAAAAATGCCTATACATGTTTTCCCAACTGGTTAGTACAGAAACAAATATTGCCCGAATGGTTAGCTATGCACTCAGCCTTTCGGCTAAGTTATGTAGAGTATTGCGCACCAAGACTCTTTGGTGAAAGCTAAGTTACAACAAGATTTGGATATCATTCAGGAATAAGACAAGTCAGACTTAGAATACCAACCAATGGAAACAATCTTGGATTTATCGCTTTGGCGAGTATAGAGAAATGTGCTTGAATTTTGGGAAATAGCCCAAACAATTTTTTATATCAAAAGATACAAAACGAATATAAGTTTTTTTAGATGACTATCAAATATGGATTAAATGGTATGACTCAATTCTAAGTGGTGTAGGGGTCATTTAGAAATATCCAAACAGATTCATAAGTCTCATACGATAATCAGACTGAATGATTTTATAATATCTTGAATAAACGATAAGGCTTATATCGAATTGGGATTCACGAAAAATAGAAATCGATATCTTAGTTAAGAAAACTTGTTGGAAACTTGGAAAATTGTACAAGCAATTTCGGATTAAAACAGCCGAACTAAGCTTTAATACAATACTGCTCGAATAGAAGTTATTCCGAAATAAATATTGTGTTTCGATGAATGAGATAAATGATAATGGATTTGGCTTAGAGTTCGGAAGAACGATCCTGAAATCAAGTTCGAAATGATAACTCTCAAAATTAGTCCTAACGGAAACATATCCGGTGATTATTCCAACCGAACTTGATGAATATAACATATCAAAATGGAATAGACTTGAGTTTGAATATTTGAATATGGATCTTGAGGAATAATATAAGTAGATATGGAATTACCGAATGGTAACACTAAAGTTGGATGATTCTACTAGACTGACTATAATTACTGTATGAAGGGACTTGACTCGATGGATATATATAACATGGATGGAGCAAAGAGTAAATATAAAAATATCTTAATTATTTTAAAGATAATAGACTTATGGTTCAACGCAATAAGACAAATTTGAAATGCAAATGATCAGAAATATTTTGATGGATAAGTTAGCCTAGAACTTGGAATAAATCATGCTTGATGGTTTCGTGAACGGATACATGAATCAGGTTGAATGAATTGGAGTTAAACTAAAGGTTTAGAATCGAATCTTGGCTTTGTGGACTAGACTTGAAATAGATAGGGATTCTATCAAAATGTGTTTGGAGGGATAGACTATACAAATTACTAGGCTTGTCCTACATCAAGAATATTACGGATTTTTACCGAACGGACTCGTCCTCCGTACAAACGAATTTGTTATGGAGAGTAGGAAGATCTGTGCTTGATGTTTAAAAATTTGAGTGAACGAGCTTGGGTAGAATACCCCGTGCAAATGAACAATGGTTCGACCCTTGGAATTGGGGCGAGCATCGTGCGACAAATTTTTACGATGAATCGCATGCTTGAACCTGTACCTATAACCTTGTAAGCTGACCTAACAATTAGGCAGACAACCCTGTACCTAGTGAAGGAATTTGTCCTACCAACTTTACCATATAGCTTGTATAAAGTATCACAACTGGGACAACAAGACTTAGGGTTAGACTTGAGAACGATAACGTATGCTAAGTTGACCCAAATGAATGGGCGCTAGTCGGTATCGGATCGATCGTGCTTAACGATAGTACAAATACTTGAGTTGGAATAGAAAGTGGCTCGGATTTGATTGACCCTATCAAGAAGTATTCCTTTGAATCATAAGACGAGAACCCTTGAGATTTTTGCAAGTAGCTTGTCCGATTTTATGATCTCTAAGTTTGGTTGAATGCATATATTTAAGGGACACCTTGAATGTGTGCACGATCCAAGACTTAAAAAAATGTGAAACTCGAGTGCTAATATTTCGCTATCGCTAAGTTGGTTGAAATATATGTGTTTGAAGGACGCTTCAAATTCGTGCACGATCCATACTCGCGATATGTCGATCTCAAATAATAGTGCAAGTGAATATCCATCTAAAAAAGTACAATGACTTGTATAAGTTTGTCTCATCCCTAGATCGTAAATCAAAATCGATTGAAATATACCACGCATTAAGCAACATGTCCCACGCTAAGGCGCAAATGAGACTGACTCAGCATACACGCGATAAGGCGTAAGGAACGTGTAGGAGACTGTGTTCAATTAGATTTAGTGGTATCGATTACTAAGCTTGGAATAGATTCCATAATATGTTAGTACGGCTTATCCTCAGTAAGTCTCGAGGACGAGACTTTTTTTGAGTGATGTATAATGTAATACCCTATTCCGCTCAAGCAGACTGCCGATTCAAATGGTAAAAGTGCAACTGTCCTGACCCGCTTTGCTCAGGCGAGAATACCCATTTCAGGCAAAGGATATCCAGACTTGTCCCTTCAGGAGTTCGGCTTAGGCTTTCAGAGGCTTGCTTGACGTATCGCTCAACCGAGGTGAATCATCGCTAAGGTGGGTGGCTACGGTAAACTTTTCTTTGCTTAGCCAGCACACTTAAAATATAATATGCTAGTCGCTAGGTGAATCACCCACTGCATGCTAATAACAATACAATGCACCTAGCTAAGGGAATAATCCCAACCAGTATTGCTTGTGCTAGAACATGGAAAATGAAATATTGCTTATGAATCAGACCCTCGCATGCTACCTTTGCCTTGTGCAACAAGACCCCACTATGCCTCGAGTAGAATGATATGAACATTAATACTTTGTTGTACACTTCTTTACTACTTCACTGTACGACCCTAGATCATGTCACTCAGAAAGTTCCTTTACGGTTTCACTCCTCGGCTTACCTTCGGGCCCAAGCCAAAGTGAATGTTTATGTTTATACAAATGCATGCTAGCCTGCCTAAATATTGCCTCGTATAAATGCCTGTCGCATAGCTATGCCAAGACCTTGCAATGATGCGCATATCATGCATTCATATAAGCTCTCCTCGGAAGACTATATAATAGTTGTTTCGTGTAAATATGAACCTAAAAGCATCTGGGACCGTTAGGTCGCTAAGGTAGTTCCCGAACCAGGGGATTTGTACCTAGTCATTGATCTAAGAATCACAGCTCATGGAGCATTACTATCATATACTGAATCAAATGGCTCGTTGAGTTGATACACACATTATGAATAATTCTGCCTGAAATAAGTACCTGATATACATATCATGCCTCAAACATGTACCTGATTTCCTGCCTGATATATATCCTGCCTCAAACTTGTCCCTGTGTCTGACCAAAGACCTAGAAGAGTGAGACTTGTATAGTCACAGGACAACTTGGAAACAAGGTTTAGTTCTGCGGACGGTTGCTGGGGCACTGGCGCCGGCCTGATCCGGACAGAACTCCTGAGTAGTCACCTGCTTTGAGCGGGATATGGTGCAATGCCTCTAGTTTTTGCTTGCACACTATTTTGACAAAAGACTATGCCGTCTATTATGGTGCCGTGCCAGTGACCTCATGTTCATATAGATAAGTCATCCTCGCTTAGCGGTTATCCGCGTGCGAGTTATTGTATCGCATCATGAATAACTGAACACCTGAACGATCCTGGTAAAATAATACTTGTGCATAAAGAGCACTTGAACATCGCATGCAACACACCTGATCATCCGAGTAACTCGTGCATCCAAGCATAGACTCATTCATATCAACACAGTATTTGCATGTACTATTATCCCTGAATGATTATACCTGCACATGCTTGAATTAACTTGTTTTCCTTTGACAGGGAAGGACAAATGGTAAGTTGGTAAGTCTCACCGTGTTTTCTCTTATATCGCACGACGCACTGCCACATGAGTTAGGCTTTCCATATGTGCCATAAAACTGATCCTAAGGCACAACTAGAAAGACAACAAAGTAGTTGGTGCATGGAACCTATATTACTTGTTTAGATTTGTAGAGCGAGCGAGTAGCCTCTCCACCAGTGCATTCAATGTACTGATAACCTACTAGATCGTTTGTAGGGTACGAAAGACCCTCGTTCGGTAAAGATGCCTCCTTCGTGTGTGCTAAGAGGTAGAGTCAAATTCGAAGCCTTGGAGCATTGCAATCTGGAACTGAAGCACATATACAAGACATAATATTGGAACATCGAACTGAACATCGCCTGTACAATCATTCCACATATATAGCCACTTGGCACACTTTTTACTATTTTAGAGAGAGAGGCTTGAGCGACTTGTAATCTCGGCTATGCGCCGCCTGTAACACTTATTTATATCAATTAAGAGTTATTTTACTTCTACTTGTGTTATTCAATACTTTCGCTATTGTCGGCTCAGTGAACTGTTACCGATCGCCTATGCATTCATAATTCTGCTACACTCAGATAATTCGTGCGATTCTGTGGCTTAGACCTCTTATCACCAGCCAATGAACTACGGCCTTGCACGGGTGCGACTCACGCCCGTGCGGTATCACGCACGGATGGTCAAAGCAATTATTTTGTGGGAGCACTGGCGTGGTCATTCTCGCCTAGTGGAGATGGCCGGTTTAGCCTGCGGGAGATCGTGGCATGACACACAATTCATGCCATAATCAAGTAAATAATGCCTTGTATTGCATTCATCTAAGTTCCCCGAAAGATTATAGAATAGTCGTTCCATGCAAGTATGAACCAGAAAGTATCTGAGACCGTTAGGTCACCAAGGCAGTTCCCAAACCAGGGGATTTGCATCATGAATCAATGAATCCAAGAATCACAGCTCGTGGAGCAAAACTCATCCTATACTGAATTAATTGGCTTGGGAATTGATATACTATTGTGAACAATCCTGCCTTGAACTTGTACCTGATATATCCTGCCCTAAACTTGATCTTGTACTTGACCCGAGACCTAAAGATTAGAGACCTGCATGGTCATGGGATAACTTGTGCACAAAGTCTTAGTTCCTGCGGACGATCGCTGGGGCACTGGCACCGATCCGATCCGGACGAAACTCCTGATAGTCGCCTGCTTCGGATGGAGTGGCCCATGATGCCTCATGTTTCTTGCATTACATGTCATTTTATCCCGAGACTAGAACCGTCCAACTGTGGCACCGTGCTAGTAACTTCATGTTCATATAGATAAGTTATCCTCGCTTAGCGATAATCTGCATGCGAGTCATTGCATCTCATCGAGAATATCTGAAACACCTGAACGATCATAACATAATTGTATATGTGGAACACTAGAACATTCTTTGTAACACTTTTGGATAGCTTGTATACTCATGCACCCGAAACACAATCTTGCTCACAACACTTGTGTTTGCATATATTATTGCCCCTAGATTCGTTATATATATATATACCCGTGCTTGAATTAACTTGGTTTGCATTGGACAGGGAAGAACAAATGGTAAGTTGGTAAGTCTCGCTGTGTTTTCTCTCATATCGTACGGCGCACTGCCACACTAGTTAGGCTATTCATCATTGCCATGAAACTGATCCTAAGACAAGATTAGAAAGATAACTAAATAGATGGTACACGAAACCTATTGAAGGTATTTGGATTTATCGAGCGGACGAGTAGCCTCCCTACCAGTGCATTCATGTATTGATAACCCACCAGATTGCTTACAGGGTACGAAAGAACCTCGTTCGGTGCGGATGCCTCCTTCGTTCGTGCTAAGGCGTAGAATTCACTCTGGAGCCTTGGAGCATTGCTAGCACATATACAAGATATAATATTGGAACTTCGTCTATATATCATTCCATAAATGTAGCCACTTGGCATACGTTTACGGTTTCAGAGAGAGAAGCTTGAACGACTTACAATCTCGGTCTAGCACCGCTTGTAACACTTGTTCAATATTAATAAAGAGTTTGCTTTACTTCTATACTTATGTTATTCAATGCTTCTGTTATTGACGACTCTGTGAACTTGTTACCAATCGCCTATGTGTTTATAATTTTGCTGCACTCGGATAATCTGTGCGACTCTGTGGCTTAGACCTCTTACCGCCAGCATAGACCACAGCCTTGCATGGACGTAGCTTACGCTCGTGTGACATCACGCCCAGATAGGTCAAGCGTTCATTCCGCAGGAGAGCTGGCACGATGATTCTCGCCTAGCAGGGACGGCTGATTATCCTGCCGAAGATTGGGGCATGACAGCCCACACCAAAAACTTTAGGCCAACCCACCAGAAAAACCAACCTCCGTCTAACGGACACCAAGCAAAGATAAAGACGAGTATATGTCGGTAACTACGTCACCTAGACAAATCCTAACCTATGTCATATCCTGATCCCGAAGTTCGTGCTTGTGGTTTGCTAGAGTTTTTGATTGAGGATGGTGAGGGATGAGGACTATCGCCGCTCTGGATATCAAAAAATTTCTCCTTGAGTTTCGAGGATAAAACTTTTTGTTTGTGGGTAAGTATGTAGTGCCCCACTCCACGTAGGTACTATGTACAAGAGATATCTGTTTGCTGACTCAAAAAGAATATCTTCCTTAAGAGCTCCTTGTTGAACCAAGAGATGACTAATCTATGTAAGTGGACAGAACTTCGTTCTCTGATTCTTGCATGCCTTAATAATGAATCTAAGTTTTATAATGCCTGTTGCTAAGAAGATTATTGTTTTCGTTGAATGAATAATAGAACTGCATTCTTAGCTAGAACTTCAATGCTTGTCAATAGAGAATCTTGCCATGCTAATAAGAAGAGTAAGAGATTGCTTGAACATGTTTCTATATCGCTTGTGTTTTGATAGAACCACGTCGTGCTTGAACTTGTTCAGAGAGGGCGACCAGTCCGCACAAAGATAGAAGAGAAGATATATATGGTCTGCTTGTTCATTTTGTCTACATCATAGAGTTTATCTGATAGTATTTTATGCATTCACATTGGTCGAACAATGGATATTAGTGAAGAGCTGAACCTTGATCCCAGCTGCTATAATGTTAGTGAAGAGCAACCATGAGTCACAGCTGCTAATAGCATCAGATAAAAGAGTCATTGGTTAGCTGGATTACCGCTACCTATCCTGAGTTTCTCGAAGATCAAAAGCATATAGATAGTTCATCTTATTTTCTTGATTGAAGGATAGTTCCTAGATAGTGCATTGTCCCTAGAGTCTTTGGGTATAGCTCACGAGACACACTGCGCACATCCTAATAGTAGAATAATTGGCTTATCTTGTATGCTTGAATGAATCAAATATGAACTTTGTTTTCAAAGATATTTCCAAAAAGAAGTAATATCACTCCATTCCTGTGCTGTATGTAACGAACCTAGGTAAAACTAGAAAGATCACTAGTATTATAATATTTTATAACATAATTACTTAGTGTTGGTTTTAGTGAATGTTGCTTCTGTTCGTTGATTTTAGACTTACCAGTACTTTCTCCAAAGTGCTGACCTACCAATAGTTTACTTGTTCGCAGGTGCTAGATCGTCCGAGGAAGCGATAGCGGTGCCTCATCCCCAGGACTCAAAAATCTGGTTTTGATGCCTTGAGCCATATCGATTGCTTTGAGCTACTTTTGTATAGAGGGACATAATGTATGGAGCGATGCCATTGTATTAATAGAATCTCGTGCCTTGATTTGCCCCGTATGCTCAGATGGATTATTGTTTGCAACATTGTCCCTCTGCTGCGTACTCGATCAATTCGATGATAGCCATAACTTTAACGATGTTGCCTTGTACGGGCATAATCCCAGGCTCGCACGATATCATGTCCCAATGGCAAATGACTATGCATCCCACGGGAGTGCCGAGGTACGGTAATTCACGCCCGGTGGGGGTATTGTCGGAACCTTTGGGATCGGGGTATAACAACCTATAATACTCAGGTAAAATTGAGCAACTTGAACGTTCTAAGGGATGGCTATCTATGAACTGACAGTCAAGCGAGAGAGAAGAGCTTTCTTATCTTGCATCGGATCGTCCACGGAGTAAAGAGAGTTGCTGCACACTTAACCCTCCATCATCACCCCAGAACAAAAATTTATACTTAGATTATCTCATAGGACCTCTTTGTACTTTCTTTCGTTTATTGATTAAATCAAGCTCTTTCTTTAGACTTTCGAATTTAATGACGAACAAGATAGCGACTCTGCTGGGGACCTCTTTCTCCTCTGATGAGAAAGTTGTGACATAATCTGATGCAGCCAAGCTCGAATCAACTCAAAGAATATTGGTGGTCCACTTCGACCAACAGGCTTTCGAGGAGATGCTCTCAGAGGAAAGCGTTAGTCCTTCGTTAAGGCTAGCAAAGCCCAAGAAGAACTGCAGGACATAGCTAGCAAAGGCTGATGTGCCTCACCCAACTACTGTAACTCCCGCAACCGCACGGTACGTTATGCTGAGTCGGATTGAATGAAACAATAGCTGGTTACATTTGATTTGTTGGATTTAGGAAGAAGTATTGATTGAGTTGGTTTCATGTGCAGATGGCTAAGCGGAGTTCGATAGGATTCAGGTGTTCATTCAGAGCAGTACTGAGATAGCTAGGTTAGAATGATAATGCCGTCTTCCTTAGTCCGATCGATCGGATGATTTGGAGAGCACGGCCTACTCACACGGTCATACCAGTTGAGTAGATTGCACTTTGCATCGGACCACGGGTTCAAGAGATCGGCCGTATCGGCAGGACATGATGCTTAACAGAATCAAATATTGTGAGTGGGCTCTTTTCCTTCTCCTCTACTCCTTCATGCCTAATAATATGAAAAACACGTAAAGGCTTGAACACTTGGGCTAAAATATTAGGAATCACTACACTAAGGC
The DNA here is from genome assembly GCA_036927795.1 of Iris macrosiphon. NCBI lineage: Eukaryota > Viridiplantae > Streptophyta > Magnoliopsida > Asparagales > Iridaceae > Iris > Iris macrosiphon. The sequence goes on from JAYESA010000004.1 coordinate 167,872,161, forward strand.
GTGCATAGAGTGTACGTCGTTGCTTGGATAGGATTATGGCTTGAATTAATTTGCGCATTGGATAGTTGGAGCTAGAGTTGGAATATTACATTTGAGGCAGTTGGTTGAATGATTGGGATTATGCTTGGACAGTTGGAATGATATACTGAGGCATTAGGAAAATCGAGAATTCGGGCGAGTGAGCGTGCATCCGTGCACGAGTATCACTTGGACGCTTTGTCTTACAAAGCGAGCAGTTGTTGTTCGAAACCGAACAACTGCATCGGCGAGGGCATTGTGCCACCGTTGGGGCATTGTGCCATGGGATTGTTCTGAGTTAGGGTGTTTCACCCAATATGAAATACTGTGCTGAGAAAAGGCATTGTGCCTATGGGAATAACTTGTGAATTGTACCTTGGGCAATATGTTGGAAGAATGGTTATGGATGTTTTGGTTGGATATTTGGTTGAACGAGTCTAGGATTGCTTGGTGGGACGAGAATGTTCGATCCTCTCGTCATACCTACTTGGTGTCTGTATGTCACGGATAACCTGTGTTGCACGGGGTTTGGTCTCATCGAACGGGAAGGCTCCGGGGCACCGGGACCATTCGGCCATGGAGGAGACAACTTGGTAACGTGCCTTGGGCGCGGTGTCGGCGGTTGGATGCGATTCAGGTGGGTTAGCTACTTAGCGTTGTTTCGAGTAGAACCGTATTTGATCAGTCCGATCAACGTCCTTTATGGCTTGGCCAGTGACTTCATATAGATAAGAGTTGGTTTGCTTTACTTTGGTTGGTTTGTGCTTCGTATAGGCGCGGCCACCTTGCCTCGGCAAGAGTGTGCACTTTGAGATTGGATTGTAAGTTGGTTGAGGATGGATTTTGAGGCATGGATTGTTGGTTCGATACGATAGTCGTGTTGCTTGGGTTTGAGCATGATGGTTTGCATGCTAGTTTCCTTCGAGTTGGTTAGTTATTGCTTGTCGATTGGTTTGAGTTGAATGCTTGCATTCTTAAACTGCTTTACAGCTTTCCTTAACATGTCATCCCTATGCCATGAAATGAATCTAGGATTCAACTAGAAAGATCACCATATAACGGTTTGCATTCATTATTTTACTTAGTGTCGGCTTAGACGATGGGTTATCCCGCTCACCAGTACGGCTGTGTACTGACCCACATTTGTGGGCATTATTTCAGGTACGCAGGCGTAGTGGCGCTGCTTGGATATACGAGACATGATGTATGAACTGTAAGTACCTTTGTGGGCTAGAGAAAAGAGCAAGAGTATTTTATCGCCTTTGTGGCATTGCCTTCGTGGCATTTCATTTGGACCCTATCGAGAGCTTCACTGTGTATTACTCTGATGTGTGCTTAGTACACAATGCTTGACTTTCGTTGCAACTTGGTCATTTCGATGATAACTTTGGTGTTTGATAACATCGCCTTGTACGTGCGCAACTCCAGGCTCGTATGGCATCACGTCCCGATGGGAACGATAGTCCTGCGGGAGAGCTGCAACGTGGTGATTCACGTTCAGCAGGGACTATTGAGTTGTTGTGCCTCACCCAACTGTAGAACATGCTCGTCATGTCTCTCTCGATCGCAGGAACTGCATATCAAGAGTCCACTTCTCATGCGGCAGCCTCCTCAGATAAGGAATATGCTCAATACCCAAATTTTGGCAAAGAAAAATACTACAATGCCAGAAGTTCGGGTACTGAGGCATGTTCTATGCGGCCACTGCAGAAGCCGCATAAACCGGTAGCCGTAGGCAAAAGTCCACATGCGGCATTGATCATTGGTCGCAGGCAAATATCCACATATAGCCAGGATAGCCACAGAAGTTCCGGCTTTGACCAAATTTTATGTAGCGCTGACTCCATGCACATTATTAAAAAAGAAAAATATGTGAACTTGGACTCTTCCTACTACGCACCAATGCGTGCTAGGATAAAAAAGTCTAGGGCAATGCGAGCTCGCCAAGCTTAAGCAATTATTCATTTGACCAACCGTAAGTAGGCATCGCTTACTATGCGTGCCCCTGATAGGAATTCATACAAAACTGGCCTATGCATCCAGCCCGCAGTGGCAATCGAATAGGGTCTGTCTAAAGAGTCTTCCGTTGGCAACTTAGGTCAAGTTCTTGTACGAACCCCAGGTCACAAAGAAAATTAACACCTAAGCTCCCATGTGCTCGGTCTACCCGGACTCATAAAGAGGGTTCAAAGGTGATTCAGCACTTGCTTGACTTGCGCAACGTGATCAATCAGATGCACAAAGTGGGAGAAACAACTATGACGTACGAAGTATCCTCCCCAGGGCATCATTATGCCAATATTATCATTAATTGCTATTGTAACAAAATAATAGTACCAACAAAAAGATGGTCGATATTTCAGCGGCTGCAACCAAAGGCACCGACCCGGCTGTAACTCGAAGAACAGGTACAAGCACAAGCGAAAGAGGAGCTGCTCTATGTCTCGTGCTATTCTTTTTAGAAGGCCCCCTCAATGAGAAAAGGTCAAAAGTCTAGCAACTCCAGTCCGTCAGTCTCAACCAGTGCAATGAGAAGGTACTACCAAGAGGACCAGCAGCGGGACTGCGAAAGGTATTTTCCAAGGTACCCGCTCGAAGAAAAAGCTATCAGCCACTGGGGGTAGTTCTTCCTCAGGAACCCTTGGGGTTTCACAAGCTGGGGGTAGTGATCCCCCAGACCTATACAATAACCCGACATTCCGAGAAGGTGATGATTCCCAAGGAACAGACTATGATATCCCTTGGGGTGGCCACCCTTGTTAAGATGATGTAGCCTCCTATGCTAGGGGTAGTATTCTCTTCGAATCTGAGGAGGAGGCGATGCTACCTGATGACTACTCCCAGCAAGAATCTGAGATAGAAAGTGTGGTATCCACTGCCCCATCCATCTCTCCCTATGTGAGGATTGTATACATGGCAAGGGACGATCACGAAGGCCCCAGCGACCGATAACCCCTCGAGGCTCTTGAGTCCATGATGCAGACATTGAGTTCATCAATGCAAGCCCTGACCCAGGCAATGCTGGAAATTAAAGAAATATGGCTTCCCAACTAGCAAGGGCTTCTGGACAAGCAAGCTTGGACCCTGGGACCAATGCGAACTCTGATGCAACTGCTCTGCCCATAGGCTGTAATCACCCTCTGCCTGTTTTATTTGCCCCTTCCGCCGGAGACGAAGCCAGAGAATCAATGAGGGAAGTCTGGGAACTCCGAGCTTGCCTAGATTCCATGGGCAGTAAGGACTCACTGCGTGAGCTTGGGATATGACAACCATACCCCCATGAGTGGAGAGATGTGTCGTACCTATCCAAGTACAAGCCCTTTAACTTGAACTCATTCGACGGAAAGACTCCCCCCGTCAATACATGAGTTATTTTAAGATTGCAATAGGGCACCTACATCACAATAACACACTCCTCACTAAGCTCTTTATGGAAGTATTGTCTGGGATAGCATTCGACTGATTTTGCAGCCTACAAGATAGCTGTATCTCATCATTTAACAAACTTATGAGTCTTTTTCTCAAAAGATACTATGACGAAGGAAGCGACATGACTATGTCCTCCCTGATGGATGTTATCCAAGGGGAAAGGGGACTCGTCCAATGTTATATCGAGTATTTTTGACAAGTAGCGTTGAGGTTTCCCTCAATCAATCCTGAGTCAACACTAATGGACATGTGCCACAGAAACTTACTTCCAGCAGTCAGCCTCTAGATGGGCAACGGTTAGCTTAAAGACTGGACTATGTTCATCATAAGTGCTGTCAGCACTGAGAAGAAGGTCAAGGATGCCCATCTCTTGGGAATACAGATCTCTGTCGCCGATGATATGGTAAAATTTTACAATAACAATAACAGCGGCAACAGCAGCTACGATGGAAAAAGAAAGCGGACATTGGTGGCCAACTTAACCATGAAGCTCGAGCAAAAGTTGGCTGAGGTTCCAAAGCCCAAGGAGACTTACTCCTTCGAAGATGACGACGTCATGCCCATCTTCGACGTACTCATGAAAGGTGGTAAGCTTTTGCTCCCCGACGTCAAACGCTATGTTGAGGCAGCCGAGGTAAATAATCTGAAGTACTGTCATTACCATCATTACGTCCATCATACAAAGCGAGACTGCTATACACTAAAGCAGCACATCCAGCGTCTGCTCGATACCAAGGCCCGCATCCTGGATATTGATGATAAGACAATTGCCGCTAACATGGTATCGCTCCATTTCGGCAACTTTATGGCGAAAGAAGCTCAGGACGGGGTAATCCTAATTCCCCGGGCAAAGATGGAGGTCGTCAATCTTTCGTCAGCTCATGACCAAACCTCCGGACTGATACCTCTTACCACGCCACGTGGGGAGGTCATGTGGTTTTACCCCGATCTTGCTCCAGAATTGATACAGCAGACAATACCTTTTGATACCAAGTCCAAGGGCAAGAAGTCCAAATTCTGCTATATAGTTTCCCTTTCATACGAGGAAGCTATAACAGGAACAATGAGGACAGGCTTGACGTACCATCATGAGTACAATATCCCTAATGATGGTGCACTCCCCCTTATCGTACCTGCAATATTAGATAGGGTACATTCTAGCCTCCGTCAGTGGATAAGTCCAAGCAGAAAGATACTTTCTTTAATAAACTGTTGCACAAAGATACAGCCCAGGGGTTGGAAAAATCCTACAACTTCAACAACTTGGCCCAGCTCACTAACACTCCAGTGAAGTTGTCACTATTCGAGACCCTACGGCTCTCCAGAGACACTCGGGCCGCTCTGAGTGAGGCTTTACAGAATGCCGACATCTACCTGGCGTAGGTCAAACCGTCAGTTAAGGATCCGGCTGCTTGCCTCCACTGTAATAATATTATGGAGGCAATACCCAACATTATATTCTTTCCGAGAACCCAAAGGAAGCCACATCAATTAGAAGACGTTCTCTCTAGTTCTATTATGATACGGCTACTAAGATATTGTATCGTCGCTCATACGATGGTCTTCTACTATGATGCCTAGCGAATATAGAAGCCAAACGGGCACTTTGGAAGGCCCATAATGGAATCTGCGGTGTCTACCAACCCGGTCCAAAGCTGCAGGACCTTCTTTAACTTTTGGGCTACTATTATCCCACAATGGTAGCGAATGCCGTTGACTATGCAAGAAAGTGCCAAGCGTGCCAAATCTAGGCAGATCTCATCTACCAACCCTCCGAATTCCAATACCCGACTATTGTGTCCTGGCCGTTTGAAGCATAGGGGATGGACATTATCGGACCGATCAGTACCCTCTTCTAAAGGGCATTGGTTCATCCTGGCTATAACCCACTACTTCTCCAAATGGACAGAAGCTTTTCCACGAAGTAAAAATAATGAACATGATTAGCTTCGTCAAGCATCATGTTATATACTACTTTGGCTTGCCATGAATGATCATCCATGACAATGATCCACAGTTCACAAGTCATGTGTTCTATAATTTTGCGACAAAAACCGAATTCAGAATATAACGTCAATTGCTCAAAAAATGGTCTGGCAGAAGCCTTCAACAAGACCATCATAAAGCTACTCAAAAAGTTTGTGTCTTCCAATAAGCACCACTAGAACAAGAAGCAGGGTGAATGTATTTGGGCCTACCGTACAACGGTCCGAAGAGCTATTGGCAACACGCCTTTCTCTCTAGTGTACGAAAGCGAGTCGGTCCTCCCGCTCGAGACCTAAATCCCTTCACTTCGAGTAGCCCTCTCTAACCAATTAACCATCGACGACAATCACTGTCGACGGCTATAAGAGTTAGAAGAACTCGACAAGAAACGTCTCTTAGCTCAACAGCGCATTAAGTTATACCAAGCGCATCTCTCGGGAGCCTTCAATAGATGGGTCAAGGAGAGAACCTTCTAGGTGGGAGACCTCATCCTGATCGTAAGGAGATCGATGGTCATGACCCATAAAACTGTTAGCAAATTCTAACCCAAATGGGAAGGCCCGTTCGTCGTAGAATCAGTATTCTCCAACGGCGTCTACCGGCTCGAAAAATCCAATAGCGACTTGCTCATGATGTCTATCAACGACAAGTTCTTGAAATAGTACTACGTCTAAAATTGACTTATACTTCCCTAATCACCAGTGGGGCAACTCAGATGTACAACTCCACACTCTTGGTTCTTCATCCCCAACAAGTGCTTATGTGCAATATTTTTTCCTTCTTTACAAATTTCTGTAAAAGCCATCATTTTTATCCAAGAGTCCTGGATATGCAAAACCTACAACGTCTATATTACCTCTGGCAGGAATTGTTCCAAAACCTATTACTTTTACTAACATGTACAAAAAATAATGGGTCCACAAAACCTATTATGTCCATATTAACTCTGATGGGAATTATTTTTAAACTTATTACTTGTACCCTAGTGTGCAAAAAGTAATATCTATTAAAGATTCCCTAGTGGAATATCCTTAATGGAAGCAAACAGTTTACGTCCATATCACTTTTGAACTATGATCTGCCCCTGTTCTCCATCCAAAGAAACAACTATGTCCATATTACCTCTGGCTCGTTTCCTTTTTTCTTCCACCAAAAATATCGAGATCATACCGAACCTCTCAGTACGACTATCGATCGGCTCACATATACGTCACCTCTGAGCTATCGTTCTCACCCCTCCCAAGTAGAGTTTGCCATGTCCTTCGCACCTCTAAGGAAACCTTCCAGGTTTGGCTATCGATTATCATATCCACAGTACCTTTAATATCAATCTCCATCTAAACTTATCACCCGCCCTTAAATTTAAGTGCGCCAACGGTGTTATGTCCACCAAAATTGACACTACCTCTGGCAAGGCCCATTTCAAACTTATTACTTGCACTAACGTGCGTAAGAAGTAATATCCCCTATAGATCCCCCAGTGGGATGTTCTCAAGAACTACGATATCTTACCACGTCCACCTTACCTTTGAGTAAAATATTTTCAGAACTTTATCATGTTCGCATTACCTCTGAGTAACGTTTTGCCCATAGTCTTTCAACTATCAAGTTCGTATAACCCCTGATAGTGTTAGTCATTTTAACTTATTATCCATACCCAATCTTGGGTACGCCATGGGTAATAAATCTACTAAAATTCCCCAAGAGAATAGAATGTCCCGTCGCGTCTATATTACCTCTAGTAGGAAACTCCTTCCTATATTAGAGGCTTTTTCCATGCTTCTTTCAAAGTGTTTCAAACTTATTCAAGTTTTAAAACCTTTGAAGGGGGTCTTATAGAAGCATAAAAATTTTCATATTTATGTGCCCGAGCAGCCATGAGTCTAAGGGCCTGATTCAGTAAAATTTAGGCCGTATACAACATAGGCGACTTCCACGAGGCAGTGATCCTCCAGCTCGGGCAATGTTCGACCGAAGACAGTGCTTCCAATGTCAGTGAGGAGGCCGTATAAGACTCTCTATGCAGCACACAACCCATCTTCATCCATGCGACACATGCAATGATCCTAAAGACATGCGGCAAGGATTTTAGATGCATGCAAGCTAGCCACAGGGTATTACTTCCATTAGTCACAACATTAATGACTCTGACAACATTAATTACTCTACAAAATACCTCATATTCGGTGAAGATGGTGATCATTAGCACTTACGTCAGAGAGTCATGATTGCCTTTGTCCGTATACAAATGTGCAATGCCACGCGTACACATAATAAACCTCCATACATTAAAATCTTTAAATGACCAAGCTCTCCATGCACCACTACTCCTTCAAGCAGCCACATGCGGCCTGAACAACCAAGTCACAGAGAAGCCACATGCGGCCTGATCAACCAAGTCACAGAGAAGCCGTATAGTATACTATATGCGGCCTGAATGACCACAGAGCAGGGAGGCAATAAAACCCTACTGACACAGAGTATGATGTCTGTCAGAAGCTCTAACAAATCACTCGTCACTCTGAGATGCTTCGAGACTCGTGAAGACGATGGCTCAAAAAAAATAACGAGTTATATCAGTATATTAATTGCTTCGACAAACGTCCATGCCATATGTTCCTTCATATGCTGTAGTGCCTCAAATCCCGATCCGATCGGGATGTGCACTATATAATTGGGCTTGTGGCTAGTCCGTCTGAGTCATAGCTTAGATCTTCGACATCTTCTTGCCACGGATGAAATACGATGACCCTTTCCAACTCATGGAAAGGTGTCACGACCCGCACCCGGGGTAAGGGTACTAGTCGGAAACAACGCCCAGCCTACGCCGCAGAATCGGCGGTAGAACGCTGTCTAGAAAGTCTATCTAATATAATGAACCACCAAAAGATAGTGTACTCAATCACAGAACTAAGATAGAATGAACACGAATTAGATAAGAATAGAATAGTCACAATACAACTCATGAGTCTAAAATAATACATCAATGAGTCTGAAGAAAAAATACAGAAATATGCTGGAGACAAATCCAGTACAAAAGAATACTACAAAACTATAAAGCTATAACTCCAGGGTCAACTGTCTCAGTTGGGATAAGTCCCTCTTGAGCCAGGGTCTCAGAATCTAAACCCACAACATCCTGGGGTCCATAATAGGTAGGGTACTCCTCAGTGTTATCTGGAAAAATATATCCAGTCAGGAAAGGAGCAGAGTACAACCCTAACAGCAGTTCTCAAACAATGATAAAAACTATGTAACAGTAAATAGCTGTGGATAAACAAGATGCATAAATAGAGACAAGAATGTAGAGACAATAAGGAAATACTGGAAAGAAATACAATAATGAACAACATGCTGATGGAACAAGAATACTAATGACTAAGTGTGTGAGTACTAGCTTTAACATGTGATCGGCTTGGGAACTTGCACAAGAGTATAATGGCCTGGCTGATTATACATGCGGTGTATGATCAACACTCACAAGGAACAAGACATGCACAAGGAGGGTATGATCACATATCTACACTAAAATACTCCCCACCCCCGACTGGTATAATAGATCCAACCACGGTACATTATGGCACGAGATTCCCCAAGAAGATAACTAGTCTCCCCGGGAATCGGTGTCTGTACATGTACAAGATAACCAATGAAACAATACTTGCACCATATACACCATATACCAAGGAATAACATCTCATGACGAGATCCGGATATACCAATCCATGTAACCATAGTGTCAAGAGAACATGTATATCTACACTAGATACAACGAACATAGAGGATATCATAAATGAGAAACTATCAGAGAATGTACTCGCCTGAAGTCCAATGAACAGTCTCACAAATGTCTGACTCGGTGCCTCGAAGACCTAGATATGGAATACCACATTAATACAAGGTCCCGGAAAGAGAACAAGTCAAACTAGGCAACTTCTAGGTCAATAAGTCAATTCTAAGGTAAAAGTCAACTATGGTCAACTCTAAAGTCCACTAAAGTCAAACAGGGTCAAACCCAAAGTCAACCTCACAAGACATCTATAAAATAATATAGAGATAAACTACAATAATTTAGGAATCAAATTAGATTCAAAAAGAACTCACACAAAGTATACTAATAATACAATTAATATATACCCTAAAATAATATATACAACCCAACATTTATATAAATAACATAATATATTATTACAATTATTATTCCTCACAAAACACATATATATATACATAAACTTATACCTTCAAATATTTAACAAAGAACATATAATTTACATGGCTAGAAGCACACCTAAAATATCCAAATAATTACATAATAATTATAAATAATATTACACAATTAAACATACAAATATATTTTATAAAACATTTTATGTATAAATTATATTATTTAACAAGTAGTAACATATATATTTGCATGCAAGAAGCTACATATTATATTGTACATTATATTAGCACACCCAAAATATAGATCTATGCTACAATAATTACTATAATAAATACACAAAATAAATATTTAATATCCACATATATATACTAATTATAAATGAAGAATTAAACCACAATTAATTAGATCTATGCAAAAATACACACAATTGAAGAGTATCTCACCGTATCCCACTAGATCTAGGATACGCATGCGACACGAGTCCAACACACAACCAAATGCACCCCAAAGGACACAAACAAATCACAAATAATATTTATAAACAAATCAAAGCGTCAAAAGTAGATCTATGTGTCCGTGTCAAAATACGACATGTTCAAAGTCCCGTGTCGGAGGAAAACCCTCAAATGACACGTATCACCAAATAGTTGGGATACGAACCACAAGTATCCCAATATGGACACGACACTAGCCTCAAACACAAATCTCATGTTCAATTGATCTATAGGATCAATTGACACACACAACAAAATATAAATTCGGAATTCCAACAAAATTGACACAAAAAGTACCATAACTTTCTCCATGGGTCACCTATGAACACAAAACAAAGTCCTATGGGTACTACATACATATAGGTTGATTTTACATGATTAAATCTCAGATTTAGAAGCTATTTAAATGGGAAAATCTGAATTATACCTATTGGGAGATGGATTCCCAATGAAACCTCCAATTGAGATGAACTTGCTTCCAAATTGTAGATCCTTGCTCCTCTTTGTAGATCCTTGCTTCCTTCTTCTAGATCCTTGCTTTCTCCTTCTCTAATGGTGAATTGGAAAGAATTTGGAATGAATTTGGTAGGAAATTGGATTGGGAATGGAGGGAATTTGGTAGTGGGAGAATTCTAGATCTAGATTTGGAATGAGATGAGAGGAGAGAGAAATTTCCCCCCTCCTATATAGGCCGGCCATAGCCCCTCCCCCAAGCAATTGTAGAATGTCCAATGTACCCCTTGGGGCCTCTCATGAAGAAATAATTAAGGAAGGAAGCTTCTAGTCTAATCATTTAATTAATTTAATCCATCTCCTTAACTATGGGCTTTCTAAATGGGCCAAGTCTAACTAATTAATTCATGTTGGTCCATGGGTCCAAACTAAACTAGTTGGGTCCACTAAAATAAGTCTAAAATAATTTAATAATATCTAACAACAATTAAATAATACAACAAAAATTATTTACCATGCACAATATTTATTTAAATAGGAAATTACCAAAATACCCTTTCCTAGAAAATATGGTAGTGACAAGTCTACCCTCCTTAAAATAATTTCGTCCTCGAAATTCAAAGACGAAAACTACCCCCAAAAAATCACAGAACAGAACTAAAGAATCACAACTAACTAATGAACAGAACATAACAATGAACAGAACATAACTAAAAATAACATACCTCAAGGTACAAACAAATATGGATAACGCTCTCGCATGTCATCCTCTCTCTCCCAGGTAGACTCCCCCGGAGAGTGATGCCTCCATGCGACGCGCACCAAAGGAATAGTCTGGTTCCTCAGCACCTTCTCTCTCCGATCCAGAATTCCAACTGGCTGCTCTGGATAGCTAAGAGTAGGGCCCACCTCTATCTCTGAGTGATCCAATACATGACTAGGATCTGCCACGTATCGTCTCAACTGCGACACATGAAACACGTTGTGCACTCCCTCCAATGCAGGTGGCAAGTCTAGTCTATAAGCAACTGCACTGACCCTCTCTAGAATAGTGAAAGGTCCAATGAATCGCGGACTAAGCTTTCCGCCTCCACCGAAGCGAATCGTGCCTCGTGTCGGAGAAATCCTCAGAAACACCAAACCACCCACCTAGAACAAAACACCACCTTAAGAACTTATCTATAACAAACAACCAAGAACAAGCACACAAAATAAAATCTAAACTATACCTCAAACTCCAAGGGTCTCCGATGGCTATCGGCCCAATGCCGTTGTCTGTCCTGTGCCACTCGAAGTCTGTCTCTGATCAACTGAACCTTCTCTGCTGCATCCACAACCATCTCTGGCCCAAGCAAAACTCTCTCTCCAACATCGTCCCAAGACAAAGGAGTACGACACCTCCGACCATATAGAGCTTCAAAAGGTGACATCTCTATACTGGCCTGGTAACTGTTGTTGTAAGCAAACTCTACCAAATGGAGATGGTCCTCCCAAGAACCCCCAAAATCTAGTACACAAGTGCGCAACATATCCTCGAGAGTCTGAATAGTCCTCTCTGACTGCCCATCTGTCTGGGGATGATATGCAGTACTGAACTTGAGCTGAGTGCCCAAACTCTCCTACAAACTCCTCCAGAAATGAGAAGTGAAACGACTATCCCGATCTAAGACTATGCTGACGGGAACTCCATGTATCCTAACGATCTGCCTCACATACATCTCTGCCAGCTTCTCCGTAGACAAACCCACCTTGAAAGGCAAAAAGTGGGCCGACTTGGTCAATCTATCAACAATGATCCAAATCGCGTCTTTCCCTCCTGGAGATCGTGGTAGTCCGGACACAAAATCTATAGTAATGTGTTCCCACTTCCACTCTGGAATGGGTAATGGCTGAAGTAAACCTCCTGGCCTCTGCCTCTCGGCTTTCACCTGCTGGCACACTAAGCATCTGGATACAAACTGTGCCACTTCCCTCTTCATGCCATACCACCACACACTCTCTCGCATATCCCGATACATCTTGTTAGCACCTGGATGTATGGAATACTGAGAGCGATGCGCTTCCTGCAATATCTCCTCTCGCAACTCCCCACTAGGCACACACAATCTAACTCCATGCCTCAAAGATCCATCCTCTGCAATAGTGAAATCATCCTCCAATCCTGCTCTCACCTGAGCTCTGATACTCCTCAAAGATACGTCATCATACTGTGCTGCCTTGATCCTATCCATCAAATCTGAATGTATCTGCAATCCCCACATCTGCATAGCACCACCCGGAACAATCACCTCAATGCCCAAGCTCTCCAAGTCCTCCAACAAATATCGATCCTGCGTCAAGAACATAGCTACCGGATACCTGCTCAAAGCATCGGCAACTACATTGGCCTTCCCAGGATGATATTGCAAAGAGATATCAAAATCCTTCATCAGTTCTAACCACCGACGCTGCCTCATGTTCAACTCCTTCTGCGTGAAAACGTACTTCAAGCTTTTGTGATCTGTGAAGATCTCCACACGCTCTCCGTACAAATAATGTTTCCACAACTTTAGGGCGAATATGACAGCTGCCAACTCCAAATCATGGGTAGGATAGTTCTTTTCATGAGGACGCAATTGCCTGGATGCATAGGCAATCACTTTCCCATGCTGCTGAAGAACACAACCTAAACCCTTTCCCGATGCATCACTATAAATAGTGAAACCTTCGGACCCTGATGGCAATGTCAAAATAGGAGCAGACGTCAACCTCTTTTTCAACTCCTCAAAAGCGGCCTGGCAATCTTCCGTCCAAACAAACTCCACATCCTTCCTTGTGAGTCTGGTCATCGGCTCGGCAATCCTCGAAAAATCTTGCACAAACTTTCTGTAGTAGCATGCCAATCCCAAGAAACTCCTGATCTCTGCTACCGAACTCGGAGTCTTCCAAGATTCCACTGCTGAAATCTTCTTCGGATCCACTGAAATACCATCACCAGTCACAACATGCCCCAAGAATTCCACCTTGTCCAAGAAAAACTCACATTTGGACAACTTTCCATACAGCTTCTCCTTCCTCAGCACATCCAACACAATCCTCAAATGCTCCTCATGCTCCTCCGGTGTCCTCGAGTATATGAGTATGTCGTCGATGAACACCACCACGAACTTGTCAAGGTACTGGTGGAACACCTTGTTCATCAAGTTCATAAATACCGCCGGTGCATTAGTCAAACCAAACGGCATCACCATAAACTCGTACTGACCATACCGAGTTCTAAAAGCAGTCTTCGGTATGTCCTCCGGCTTCACCTTCACCTGAGGGTAGCCTGATCTCAAATCTATCTTAGAAAATACCTTCGCACCACTCAACTGATCAAACAGATCATCAATCCGTGGCAAAGGATACTTATTCTTGATAGTGAGATTATTCAAAGCCCTGTAATCAATGCACATACGCACCGATCCATCCTTCTTCGGTACAAACAATACCGGGGCTCCCCATGGTGAAGAACTCGATCTGATAAACCCCTTATCCTGCAATTCGTCCACCTGCTTCTTCAACTCGACCAGCTCGCTGTTGTTTACTCTATAGACATGCTGCGAAATCGGTTCTGCACCTGGCACCAAGTCTATAGAAAATTCAACATCTCGATCTGGCGGCAATCCTGGCAATTCTTCAGGAAACACATCCAAAAATTCTGCTATCAACGGATGCGGCAACTCCTTGTCTTCCACCATAGCTCCACAAATAATGCCTTCTCCCTACTCTGCAGCTCCTCTAGCAAACTCGAACTCTGGCTCTCCTGGCGGACCAAACAAAACTCTACCTCCTCTACAATCTATGCTAGCACGGTGCCTACTCAACCAATCTATCCCGAGTACAATGTCGTAGCTCGGAAGTGGCATTACAAGTAGACACGCACTAAACTCCCGGCCTTCCAGAGTAACTCTCCGATCCTTACAAATATCATTAACCAGGATAATGCCTCCTCCGGTCATGATCTTGCAAGTCCTAAGCAAAGACTCAGCTACCAAACCATGCTTTAGAGCAAAAGAAACAGATACAAAACTATGGGAAGCACCACTATCAAACAAAGCTAAAGCTGGAATGGAATCAAGAAGAATAGAACCTGCGATGACATCTCCGGTGGGTTCCTCCTCTTCGACTGTCATAGCAAACGCTCGTCCCTGCCGAGCACCTCCCTGCTGCTGATGCTGGACAAAACGCTGCTGCTGTGTCGGAAGCGGTCCCCTCGGTTGTGCTGCAGGTGGTCTCATCTGTGTCCTCGGAGCTGGAGCTGCTCCCTGAACTGCACGACGAGGACACTCCCTCAATTGATGCCCTTCAGTACCACAATACAAACAAACTCCTAGCCTCTTTCTGCAAACTTCCCAGATGTGGCCGGGCTTCTTGCAGAAGTTGCATAGAGCTTGTTGTAACTGCCTCTGCTGCTGAGGTGCCTGGTAAAAAGGCGCTCTAACTGGAGTCTGGTTCTGCTGTGGCTGCTGAAAAGGTCTGGACTGGAAATGAGGACGTTTAGCAGATACTGCACTGCCGTTGGCCCCCAGAAAAGAATCACGGTCTTTCTTGGTCTTCAAACCCAGATCCCGCTCAACCTTGCGTGCCTCCGCAAGTATCTCCGAGTATGTCTCATAAAAAGACGGAATGAGGAATCAATATGGCACATGATATAAGACATTTAAGGAAAGGACAGTTTAAGAGATCAAGTATCAATATCAAAGGAGAATAGTTGAATCAAAAGAATTTTCCTAGATGTGATTGAGTATCTCATCCTATATCCTATATCCTATTGCAGGCTCGCAGTAGTACAACTAAGTTGTCGCACTACCACGATATCACATACTTGTGAAGCTAGACCTGCATGGGCCACCACCAAAAATATGTCACGACCCGCACCCGGGGTAAGGGTACTAGTCGGAAACAACGCCCAGCCTACGCCGCAGAATCGGCGGTAGAACGCTGTCTAGAAAGTCTATCTAATATAATGAACCACCAAAAGATAGTGTACTCAATCACAGAACTAAGATAGAATAAACACGAATCAGATAAGAATAGAATAGTCACAATACAACTCATGAGTCTAAAATAATACATCAATGAGTCTGAAGAAAAAATACAGAAATATGCTGGAGACAAATCCAGTACAAAAGAATACTACAAAACTATAAAGCTACAACTCCAGGGTCAACTGTCTCAGTTGGGATAAGTCCCTCTTGAGCCAGGGTCTCAGAATCTAAACCCACAACATCCTGGGGTCCATAATAGGTAGGGTACTCCTCAGTGTCATCTGGAAAAATATATCCAGTCAGGAAAGGAGCAGAGTACAACCCTAACAGCAGTTCTCAAACAATGATAAAAACTATGTAACAGTAAATAGCTGTGGATAAACAAGATGCATAAATAGAGACAAGAATGTAGAGACAATAAGGAAATACTGGAAAGAAATACAATAATGAACAACATGCTGATGGAACAAGAATACTAATGACTAAGTGTGTGAGTACTAGCTTTAACATGTGATCGGCTTGGGAACTTGCACAAGAGTATAATGGTCTGGCTGATTATACGTGCGGTGTATGATCAACACTCACAAGGAACAAGACATGCACAAGGAGGGTATGATCACATATCTACACTAAAATACTCCACACCCCCGACTGGTATAATAGATTCAACCACGGTACGTTATGGCACGAGATTCCCCAAGAAGATAGCTAGTCTCCCCGGGAATCGGTGTCTGTACATGT
The DNA here is from genome assembly GCA_036927795.1 of Iris macrosiphon. NCBI lineage: Eukaryota > Viridiplantae > Streptophyta > Magnoliopsida > Asparagales > Iridaceae > Iris > Iris macrosiphon. Next base: position 167,888,456 of record JAYESA010000004.1, read on the forward strand.
ACAAGATAACCAATGAAACAATACTTGCACCATATACACCATATACCAAGGAATAACATCTCATGACGAGATTCGGATATACCAATCCGTGTAACCATAGTGTCAAGAGAACATGTATATCTACACTAGATACAACGAACATAGAGGATATCATAAATGAGAAACTATCAGAGAATGTACTCACCTGAAGTCCAATGAACAGTCTCACAAATGTCTGACTCGGTGCCTCGAAAACCTAGATATGGAATACCACATTAATACAAGGTCCCGGAAAGAGAACAAGTCAAACTAGGCAACTTCTAGGTCAATAAGTCAATTCTAAGGTAAAAGTCAACTATGGTCAACTCTAAAGTCCACTAAAGTCAAACAGGGTCAAACCCAAAGTCAACCTCACAAGACATCTATAAAATAATATAGAGATAAACTACAATAATTTAGGAATCAAATTAGATTCAAAAAGAACTCACACAAAGTATACTAATAATACAATTAATATATACCCTAAAATAATATATACAACCCAACATTTATATAAATAACATAATATATTATTACAATTATTATTCCTCACAAAACACATATATATATACATAAACTTATACCTTCAAATATTTAACAAAGAACATATAATTTACATGGCTAGAAGCACACCTAAAATATCCAAATAATTACATAATAATTATAAATAATATAATTACACAATTAAACATACAAATATATTTTATAAAACATTTTATGTATAAATTATATTATTTAACAAGTAGTAACATATATATTTGCATGCAAGAAGCTACATATTATATTGTACATTATATTAGCACACCCAAAATATAGATCTATGCTACAATAATTACTATAATAAATACACAAAATAAATATTTAATATCCACATATATATACTAATTATAAATGAAGAATTGAACCACAATTAATTAGATCTATGCAAAAATACACACAATTGAAGAGTATCTCACCGTATCCCACTAGATCTAGGATACGCATGCGACACGAGTCCAACACACAACCAAATGCACCCCAAAGGACACAAACAAATCATAAATAATATTTATGAACAAATCAAAGCGTCAAAAGTAGATCTATGTGTCCGTGTCAAAATACGACATGTTCAAAGTCCCGTGTCGGAGAAAAACTCCCAAATGACACGTATCACCAAATAGTTGGGATACGAACCACAAGTATCCCAATATGGACACGACACTAGCCTCAAACACAAATCTCATGTTCAATTGATCTATAGGATCAATTGACACACACAACAAAATATAAATTCGGAATTCCAACAAAATTGACACAAAAAGCACCATAACTTTCTTCATGGGTCTCCTATGAACACAAAACAAAGTCCTATGGGTACTACATACATATAGGTTGATTTTACATGATTAAATCTCAGATTTAGAAGCTATTTAAATGGGAAAATCTTAATTATACCTATTGGGAGATGGATTCCCAATGAAACCTCCAATTGAGATGAACTTGCTTCCAAATTGTAGATCCTTGCTCCTCTTTGTAGATCCTTGCTTCCTTCTTCTAGATCCTTGCTTTCTCCTTCTCTAATGGTGAATTGGAAAGAATTTGGAATGAATTTGGTAGGGAATTGGATTGGGAATGGAGGGAATTTGGTAGTGGGAGAATTCTAGATCTAGATTTGGAATGAGATGAGAGGAGAGAGAAATTTCCCCCCCTCCTATATAGGCCGGCCATAGCCCCTCCCCCAAGCAATTATAGAATGTCCAATGTACCCCTTGGGGCCTCTCATGAAGAAATAATTAAGGAAGGAAGCTTCTAGTCTAATCATTTAATTAATTTAATCCATCTCCTTAACTATGGGCTTTCTAAATGGGCCAAGTCTAACTAATTAATTCATGTTGGTCCATGGGTCCAAACTAAACTAGTTGGGTCCACTAAAATAAGTCCAAAATAATTAAATAACATCCAACAATAATTAAATAATACAACAAAAATTATTTACCATGCACAATATTTATTTAAATAGGAAATTACCAAAATACCCTTTCCTAGAAAATATGGTAGTGACAAAAGGCCTCTATTGAAATGAGTCCAATAGTTTTCATGTTTGGTTGCTTGGTTTTCTTGATTGCCGCTTTGGGATTTTGATTTGGTGTTGCTTTCGATTTGCTTGGTTTTCGCTGCTGGTTTTATCATTTAGAGCTTTGATTCTTGGGGAGTTCGGCAAGGAAGGATAGGCAAGATTTCTAATTGGTGCTCGTGCTGTTGCAGGTCTGCGTAACTGATATTTGATCGTCGCTAGGCGGGATTCCTTATTTTAGCTACCTTTTTCCTTAACCAGTGAGTGGTTTGGACCCTTCTTTCCTACTTCTTCATGTCCACATCTCAAATGTTTCAAACGTTCACTCGATGATGCCCGGTTGGACACCTAGAAAATCCTTTGTCACAATGCATGCAAGCCACTAAGAAAGAAACATGGGAATTGTAGACTAATTTTACTATATGCTTGCACACCTTATAACTTGAGTTTGTTTATAAAGGAAATTGGTTGTTGGTTGTGGCATGGTGCCTCAGATTAAGTTTGGACCTAGGGGATACCAAAATTGAAATATCGTATTGAGAAAATATGAACTGTTGCATGAGATATATATTGCTGCTTTACTTCTTTTGTTTAGTTTGATGCATTGTATGATATATGAATTATTCAAGCATTTGCATGGTCTGGGACAACTTATGCACAAGGTTTGGCATTTCCTCGAAATGGCTTTCCGGGGCACTAGAACCGTATCGATCCGGAGAAAAATATTCAATTCGTGCTAGTCACGATGCATTATGGGACCTCCAGCAGGGCTTGCTACCCGGGCTGATAGGGCGCGCCGCTAATGCTTGGAATATGTCCCTAAGGTGTCGATCACACCAATGACCGTATAGAATAGAACACATGCTAATTTATTATTTTGTGCAGATGGTAAGTATTACTTGTGTTTTATTGCAAGAAAGGCGTGCATCGGTTGAGTAAGCAACTGATGTATTAGTTGGATTCAATATTATTTTTATTTCTATCAAAACATGCAACTGATATGAATTGAATTCACTTGCTTCTTTATAGAAGATCATCTTAATGCATGCTCGCCCCGAATAAGCTAGTGTCGATTTAGTCAAGTGGGTTCATCTTGCTCACCAGTACAAGTTGAGTACTGACCCATGTTGTGGGCTACTATTTCAGGCACTCAGACGGTACAACGCTAGTGGATAGACGAGAAGGCGTTAGGAGCACCTATATTTTGAAGTATAGTTAGAGTCAGTTCATTTTGGAGGCTTGGACTTTTAACCTATACAAGGGCATAATGTACGAACGACATGGACTATCTGATGGAGCACGCCCTGCCTTTTGAGTTATCTTTTGTAATGCAAATCAAGTAGTCGAGAGGCGCATTAATGTAAACTCTATGTAAATTACTCTGAATTATCAATAAAAAAGCATGTTTCTTCCTACACTTGTGCTCAAATATCTGTGAATGTGTTTTCTAAATTGTGTTTCAAAATGGGTTCCTATCACTGCAAGTTCTTGCCTTGTGCGAGCGTAACTCCAGGCTCGCACGACATCACGCCCCAGCGAGGATGAATCGGTTCCATAAAGGATCCAGCGAGGACGATTGACCCTTTCAGGATCGGGGCATGACATATGCGGCTATGTCCTATGCGATCTCGCCAATATACGGCTAGAGTATCTATTCGACTAAGGCCCAAACGAGAGCATGTATGTGGCTACAAGCCCCATTTGGCCCCACCAAAATGTGGCCAGAGTGTCCATCCGACCAAGGCCCAAATAAGAGTATGTATATGGCTACAAAACCCATGCGATCTAGCCAACATCCGACCAGAGTGTCCATCCGACCAAGGCCCAAACGAGAGCATGTATACGGCTATAAGACCCATGCGATCTCACCATCATACAGTCAGAGTGTCTACTCAACCAAGGCCCAAACGAGAGAAAGTATATGATACAAGACCCATGCGCACTCGCCATCATGCCACCAAGATGCTATATGGCCTCCAGCTCACAAGATCTTTCCATTATAACTGTAAAGATCTTCACACAGTTGGTGCTGACTACATGTCCAGCTGACCAAGTCACGCCCATAATAGTTTGATAACAATCCCGAGATCTCTTCAACAACATATCTCAAACAAGACCATGTGGCAATTGGACCATGGCATGTGGCAAAAGTTGTGACCGTATTCTATTAAAGGAGCCTTATGCAGCTACCAAACAAAGGTCTATGCAGCACCCATAGCCCATCAGCATAATGGCTATAAATAGGAGCAACTTGAACGTTTTAAGGGTTGGCTATCTGTGAATCGATAGTCAAGTGAGAGAGAAGAGCTTACTCACCCTATATCGGATCATCCACGGAGTAAAGAGAGTTGCTACACTCCTAACCCTCCATCGCCACCCCCCATAATCAAAAAATTATACTTAGATTGTCTCATAAGACCTCTTTGTACTTTCTTTCGTTTGTTGATTAAATCAAGCTCTTTCTTTAGACTTACGAATTTAATAGCGAACAAATGCGACTACTGTATGGGATGGATTATGATTATTAAACTATAATAAAATTTTGTGTCTTGGACAGCGACATGACCAAAGAAAACTCTAGATTCATGAGAATTTTGATGCTACTAATATTGAAAAAAGATTGCTAAGAAGTTTGAATAAAGGCAATTGTAATATTGAGCAAATGGTCAGAATAATTATAGATATACTGGGGTCAAAATAAAAAGACAGTGGATGATATTCTTAATGTAATCAATCAAAGTTGGATGGATCAAAATAATATGACGATGGGTAAAATTATTCAAAAGAAGTGGGAATGACGACATTGATATTGAAAGAAGGAATATTGTAATTCAGAATTAATAAATATTTTGTAGTGGTCGGTTTGTTCGAAATGATTAAAGTATAGTACTTGGGTTAATGGTCTAACCAGGGCAGTTCCTAATTTTTTTTATATTTTGACAGATTTAAAAGATAGCAATTGTGGTAAATAGTTATACAAAGGAACACTATGATCGAGATAAAATATTTATACATATATCGGACCAAGAGGATGATGGTGAATATTGAGAAGTACTTAGACTGAAACTTGATTGCAACGTATTGAAAAGATATTGACAAGATTGACCGAATAAGTATCGAAAGAAATTAGAGTTATGGGAAATCGATGTTAAAGAACAACTTGGTCGAAAGTATTAAATGATCAGTAATAAAGAATAAAATTACCGCTGTAGATATTTGGTTTCTCTAGCCATTTGCATTGGTTGAGTGCATTATATTTTGGGGATGCCTGTAATATATTTACGATCCAGACGAAGTGGTGAACAAAATTCAAATAAAGCTGCAAGAGAGTATTGATGAACGGAAGAACATGAACAAATCAATTGGGAAGAAAAGAAATGGTCGGATATGACGAGTGGGCTAATTTCTGCTCACCAGCATAAGAATGATTCGTATTAATTATGCTATGGCTAATTCTTGTTTTGCAGGGATACGATGAGTGGGATGTTGGTAAGAATCGCTGTTAAGCAATATGTACATATTTTATATATATTCAATATATAATGATGCTTTTAAAGTATGTTTTCTTATGCTGCTGAATACTCTGATCATTGCAATAAACCTAGTTCCTAATAGAAAGATCACTAAGTTAATATGCATATTTTTTACATAAATACTTGGTGTCAGTTTAGGCGAGTGGGCTAGTTTCTGCTCACCAGTATGCACTATGTACTAACCAACGTTTGTGGGTATCCCCAGGTACTCAACATTGGGAAGTGGCTGGAACGGTTTTGAGGCATCGAAGCATTCTTATGACGTGTAGAAGATTTTCTTCCATTGGAGGCATCTTCTATTATAAATGTCATGATGTATAGAATAGTGTAATTCAGTATTTCAGTGAGAGTATAAGCTAAGAGGCAAATATTAATGTAAGAAAAATGGGCCAAGTATCAGTTGTATTTGAGAGCTTTGTAAATCTTTTGTAAGCCATGTACTCAATTATCATTATCAATAAAGAGAAGCTTTTTATTATATTCATTGTGACTTTAATTTGTCTGCTTAATTTTGTTGGAATATCATTGTTTCTGAGATATATAATGCCTTGTCTATCTTTTTGTCTTGTACAAGTACGATATAGGCTTGTACCGTATCATGTCCATGGCTACTTTCGATTCTTAGAGCCTGGACGTGACAAATTGGTATCAGAGCATGTTTTATGTGTCCTTGGACTCGGCAAATTCTAAATCAAAAGTTGCTTCCACGATTACTCAATGATGCCTCTGCGGATACTCAAAGTTGTGCTAGTGACTGTAAACCCCCTCAACAAATGTAGGATTTATTTAAATTGAGGAACAACAACCCAATTCCCAAGTACCCAAACTAGGGTATTAGCCTACACCAAGCCTGCTACGCCCACGACTCTTGTGTCCCACCCCAAACCTAGTTCTATATGTCTTCAATGCATTAGGAAATACCATATGAAATTGTTTAAATTAATTAAATTAAAGGCCAAATCTACCTCAAGCAGGACCTAATCCAGCCCACGTGCTCCCTTTCATGTGGACCAGCCCCCACTTCCATGAGTCCTGGCCGGCCCAAGCCTCGAGGCCAGCCCACAAACTTCCCCCATATAAATACACATCTTCTACCATTAGAAACCCTAAAACCAACTATTTATTACTCTTCCCCAAACCCTAGCCGAACACCTAAACCAAGCCCCTCATTCCCGATCGGGCACCACCGCCTCCGACTACACAAACACCCTCACCACCATCGTAAGTCGCCACCCCCACTACTACGACCGTCGCCTGCACTCTACCACCCCAGCACCACCACCTTCAGCAAACTATCACCGCCCCCATTGCCGGCATCCAACCCAACTAACTCGAACCTACTAATCCCGACCGCCCCAACCGCCATCAACACCACCGCCCCACACCGATGGCAGACCAACCCCGACCCCCCCCACGGCCTGACCGCCACTCAGGTGCCGCTCCCCGCCGACCAAGTAGCTGTAGCCGCTGCTGCAGTTACTGATTGATGCCGCTGTCACTGCTGCCGGAGTTGTCGTACGACGCCGGGGCCACCGCGTCGGAGGCTGATGTCGACTGGACAGCACCCCCTCGACTACGATTGGTAAACCCCCCTCCTTTGTGGTATGATTGTTAAATCGTAACAACCGTATCGTCGTGTCGGATGATGACACGACTAAGTTACAGTAAACCATGTGTATAAGTATGAATGATTAATTAGATTAAATAGAATTTACGGTTAATGATTATTCTGACCATATGACCTGTACAGAGAACGTGTATTCCACCTAAAAGCGTAGTCACAAACTTAGTACATTATGCATAGGAAATAATGACGTATAATCTAACAAGACGAAGTATAGTTTCGTAAACCATAAATTAGTGATTTATTGACGTGAGCTACACAGTGACAGAGGACAGGGCACGCATGCATCTTAGCTACGTGTACACGTGACCCTGTAGTCGATCCACCGTGAACTGGCGTCAATACCTAAGAGCAACGTCGTAGTCGTGTATGTATTGTTTAGTGTCTGATGCTGGATTGCTATATTTTATTATGTTTATGATCATTGGATCAGCCCGAGGACACTGCAGGAACCGGCTGTTGGCATTCACAGCTTGAGGACTCAGGCAAGATACCTTGCCATATTTACTGTTTAAATTAATACTGCATATATTGTATGATATATTGTTGTTCTATTTCTTATGACTGTGCGTTCGATATTGATTCGGGTGCCATCGACGGATGCGTCGATAATTTAGTATACTTGACCTAGTCACTAGCAGACTCACCCCATTGGAGGATACCCTGATATCTTTCGAGACCTGACACTCTTACAAGTTTCACAGTGACATTCATATTGGGATACGGGTCCGCTTATTCGACTATCTATCGGTGCATATGACATGCATCACGATTAGTACGTAATGCAGGTTTATATTTTATGATAGTAGAGACTGGCATATAGATACGTGGTATGCACGTCGAGCATTCGATTTGCGTATTTATATTAGGAGGGGAGGACCATTAGTAGGCGTATGGGATACACCCATTAGAATCCGTAGTATCCGGAGGAGCCACAGATCCAATGACTCCCTTTATGCAGATTTCCCGTTCTTCGGAGCGGTATGGACGTATATATACTTGCAGATTCTTCGTTCTTTGGAGCGGTATGGACATTATACTATTCAGATTCCCCGTTCTTCGAAGCGGTATGGACATATATATACTTGCAGATTCCCCGTTCTTCAGAGCGGTATGGACGTATCTATACTTGCAGATTCCTGGTTCTACGGAGCGGTATGGACGTTATGCCTACACCTACTTATACGTACAAAAATTGTCCTCCCATTTCATTCACTTAGATGGTTGGCACACTATTTATTGCGTTTACTTTATTCAGTATTTATATATGGCATGTTTTTATGTATCTTGTTACGTCCCTCTGAGGATCTGGTACCTTTCCAGATTTGGATGAGGCTTACTACCCCACAGTATACGGGCCAGGACAGGAGACGAGGTTCGCTACAACTGAGGAGTTAGAGGTGCAGCCGTCAGAGTTTCCGTGAGCACTTGGTAGGCCTTCTGCCTAAGATTGGGTACATCATTATCTAGTCAGCCGATGCCCTGGTCATTATCTTACATCTATCATTTCAGTATTTTATTCTATCGTAGTAGTGGGTTTGTTCCCACCAGACTTTATTGGTTGTACTATGATATCTTGAGAGTGGTGTTTATCTTCCAGCAGTTTATTTAGTACTTCTTGTTGTTTATATTGTGGATGAGATTAGTTTATCTATTGATTGACTGATATTGGATATGTTAGTATTTAGGACAGCGTAGCACTCTTTGTTAGGATCTATTAAATTGGGATATCCTTGGAGATGTGTCAGCTGGCTATTGCCACGTGGCCTAGTCCCGTGTATTTTAGGACTGGGGCGTGATATGGTTTTAGTGGTGGCCCATGCATGTTGACTTATTCGCTTGTGGTATAGTAACGTACCCAGCGAGCCTGCTATAGGATAGAAATTACTAGGTCTCATCCACTCTAATTATATTTTTGAGCTTCCTTCATGTTACTTCTAAATATCTGCATCATGTTTGTTTGATTCTGTCCTCTTTTTAATAAAGTCCTATCTTTTGCAGCAAGATAAATTTGTGTAGTGGACGAGAAGCACCTAGTATTGCAGTACTAGATAACACCACCCAAAGAGAGGAGGTACCCCAAGGGCAACCCCCGCTACAGACCCCACTGATACATTGGCACGAGGCTTCTCAAGGCGATCCTATACTACAGCATGAGGGACAGACTTCCCAGACGATCCCTATGCAGCATTGTGAGGGCCAGACTTCAGGAGCTACACCAATGCCGCAGACTGAGAGGCCGATATCTGAGGAGACGCCTACTGCACAGCCAGAGATTTCCTTACCACCACCTCCACCCTACACACCCCAGATGCCACAGCTAGATGGACAGCCATAGATGCTACAGTTCCTTCAGACTATGATGCAAGCACAGTGGCATCAGACAGAGACGTTGAGGCAGAGTTTGATGGCAGTAATAGAGAGGACACCTGTCCCAGCACACGTACCAGCACCTCCACCAGTCCAGACCGGTGGCACTGTTAGATGGTTCCGACAGATGGAACCAAATACCTTCTCAGGCAATGAGACTGCAGAATAGATCTTTGATTGGGTCGCCAATACAGAAATGCTACTAGAGGTGTCACAACTGCACCCAGACCTTTGGATGACCACAGTGAGGGCCCAACTAAAAGGCAACACCCATCATTGGTAGGATTCCATTGAGTGCAGTATAGGCAAGAACCAGACCTGGGAACAGTTCTTAGAATACTTCAATACGAAGTATTTTTTGGCCACAGTTAGGAATGACTTGTACTCCCATTTTTTACATCTAGAATAAGGTAATATGACCTTGGACGCATATGACGCAGAGTTCAGCCGTCTTAGCAGATTTGGTGCCGTTCTGATACCCAATAATCTAGAGAAAGCCTAAAGATTCTATCATGGTCTCAATTTTGAGCTACAGAGGAATACCACCAAATGGCGAGGATTTCGTACGAGGAGGTTCTTGCAGAAGCAAGGATCCAAGAGGCCATTACCCGAGGAGCTAGATGTCCCAGCACGACCGCACCAGTCAGAGCCCAGCCCGGAGCAGGAGGACCGATCCGTCATCCCGGAGTGTAGATACAGCAGAGGATAGCACCATACCAGCAAAATGAGCTTCCGTATTGCAACTACTGCGGTAAGAGAGGACATTACCAGAAGGACTGCCGAAAGAGATTAGGAATATGCATAATTTATGGAGCGAGCCAGCACTATGCCTGGGACTGCCCACAGTACAGAGATATAGCACCGCAGGCAGGACAGAGACCAGCAGCACCAGTTCCGAGGATACTACCCCCACCAAGAGGACAGCGTCCACCAACCCCCGAAGGATTTCAGAGGGGACCACCCTTGGCCCCACAGCAGGCACAGTTCGAGCGAGCTCGATAGCAGATCGGAGGACAGAGACAGGGACAAGCCTTTGCATTAGCAGCTACTGAGGAGGAAATAGAAGGAGAAGCAATCACATGTACCATTTTAGTTGCCTCATTACCTGCGACTGCATTATTTGATTCTGGAGCTACATTATCATTTATATCTAGTAGATTTGTAGCAATACATAGAGTAGCTACTTCCCCCTTACCTAAGAGTTGGAAGATTCTTATCAAAGGAGGTATCGTGTCAGTTACCAGCACTATCAGAACGTGCTCGGTAGTCGTATGTGGTAGAGAGATGAGAGCACAGTTCTTGGCGTTACCCATACCGTACTTTGATATTGTGCTAGGCATAGATTGGTTAAACCAGTATAATGCTGTACTGAACTGCCAGAAGGGTAGCATCACTTTTAGACCGTCAGATTAACCGAAGTTCGAGTACATACGAGGGACCATCGAACAAGGAGTAGGACAGATAGCTGGAACTTGCATGGCTATGGAGATGGAACCCCCACTAATAGTTGCAAAATTCGAAGATGTGTTTCCAGAAGAATTGCCAGACTTACCACCAGATAGAGACGTAGAGTTCACCATTAAGCTAGTACCCGGAGCAGCACCGGTATCTTCTAATGTATACCGATTGGCGAAGAAGGAGTTAGATGAGCTGAAGCTATAATTGGAGGAGTTGCAGAGCAAGGGATTTATCCATCCTAGTGCATCACCCTGGGGAGCACCATTGTTGTTTGTACCTAAGAAGGATGGAACAGTATGCATGTACATTGATTACAGAGCCCTTAATGCTTTGACTATCAAGAACAAGTACCCCTTGCCAAGGATTGATGATTTATTCGACCAGTTGACAGGAGCAGTAGTGTTCACCAAGATTGACTTAAGATCGGGTTATCATCAGGTAAAGGTGTGAAGAGAAGATATTCAAAAGACAGCTTTCAAGACTCGTTATGGTCACTAGGAGTTCTTAGTGATGTCTTTTGGACTGACTAATGTACCGGCTATATTTATGAACTTGATGAACATGGTCTTCCACCAATACTTAGACCAGTTCATGGTAGTTTTCATCGACGACATCTTGGTATATTCGAAGAGCCACGAGGAGCACGAAGAGCACTTGAGACTAGTGTTAGAGACTCTGAGGAGAGAGAGGCTTTATGCTAAGCTGAGCAAGTACGAGTTTCTTCTGGACCGTGTCACTTTCTTTGGATATGCTATCTCAGGAGATGGCATTTCAGTGGATCCGACAAAGATTTCATCAGTAGAGACATGGCTAACCCCTACTAATGTCTCAGAAGTGAGGAGTTTCCTAGGACTTGTCGGATATTATTGGAGGTTCGTAAAAAACTTTGCGAAGATTGCAGAGCCTATGACCCGCTTAACCCGTAAGGAGCAGGAGTTCACTTGGACAGAGGAGTGTCAAAAGGCATTTGATGAGATGAAGAAGCGCTTGACTACAGCACCCATCTTGACCATACCTTCTGGACCCCAAGGATTCGTGATCTACAGTGATACATCCGGGAAAGGATTAGGATGCGTCTTGATGCAGCATGGAAAGGTTGTAGCTTATGCTTCTAGACAGTTGAGGATGCATGAGAAGAACTACCCCGCTCACGACTTGGAGCTTGCAGCAGTGATCTTTGCTTTGAAGCTTTGGAGGCACTATCTATATAGAGAAAGAGTGGAGATATTCACTGATTATAAGAGCCTGAATTACGTCTACACCCAGAAGGACCTTAACCAGAGACAGAGACGTTGGCTCGAGGTGATGACAGACTTCGAGATTGAGCTACAGTACCATCCGGAAAAGGCCAACGTAGTAGCTGACGTAATGAGCAGGAGACCTATGGCATTCTTTCTGACTACCCAACAACATCTGTTGAGGGATCTAGAGCAGATGGGTATAGAGGTCGTTATGCCCGGAGTAGACGGACAGTTATCGAGTTTCCAATTGCAATCGACATTGGTAGAGAGAATCAAGGCTGCTTTGCGGACCGATGCCAGATTTTAGAGGCTCAGACAGAGGATAGAGGCTGGATTACAAACAGGACTCCGTATACATGAAGACAGAATCTTGAGATATAAAGATCGTCTCTATGTTCCAAATGGAGAACTTCGACAGGAGTTGATGACAGAGGCACACAGTTCGACATACTCTATTCATCCAGGAGATACGAAGATGTACAGGGACCTGAGGCAGTACTACTAGTGGCATGGGATAAAGAGAGAAATAGAACGCTTTGTGGTCAAGTGCCTGGTGTGTCAGCAAGTGAAGACTGAGCATCAGAGATCTGCAGGATTACTTCAACTACTACCTATACCGGGATAGAAATGGGAGCACATCACTATGGACTTTGTTACAGGCTTTCCGAGGAGTCCTAGTGGTCGCAATGCAGTATGGGTAATCGTGGATAGACTCACCAAGTCCGCACACTTTTTACCTTTTAGAGTTGGGCAATCTACAGAGGTCTTGGCAGACATGTACATGAGAGACATTGTGCGACTGCACGGAGTGCCAGTTAGTATAGTGTCTGACAGGGATACGAGGTTCACATCTTACTTTTGGCAGAGTATGCAAGAAAGTCTCGGTACCCGCCTGAAGTTTAGCATAGCATATCACCCATAAACAGATGGCCAGTCGGAGCGCACCATTCAGACATTGGAAGATATGTTAAGAGTGTGCATGCTTGACTTCGGAGGATCATGGGAGGACCATTTGCATTTGGTCGAGTTTTTTTACAATAACAGCTATCAAGCAAGCATCCAAATAGCTCCCTATGAAGCATTGTATGGAAGGAAGTGTCGTTCCCCAGTATGCTGGAGCGATATAGGCGAGCGACGGATTCTCGGACCAGAGTTGGTTGTTCGTACAGTGGAGAAGGAGAAGAAGATCCAAGGACATCTACGAGCGGCACAGGACAGGCAGAAGCATTGGGCGAATGCGCATCGACGACCCTTAGAGTTTCAGGTTGGAGATCACATATTTCTAAAGATCTCGCCTACTCGAGGGACTATCAGATTAGGAGGCCGAGGAAAGGTGAGTCCGAGGTACATCGGACCCTTTGATGTGTTAGAACGCATAGGAGAGGTTGCTTACAGGTTAGCCTTGCCGTAGACTTTGGAAGGAGTCCATGACGTCTTCCATGTATCTCAGCTGAGAAGGTATATACCAGATCTGAGTCATGTGCTTGATCATTCAGAGATCACAGTCGGCCCTAGTCTATCATACGAGGAGGAGCCCGTTGAGATCTTGGATAGGAGCGATAAGGTACTGCGAGGTCAGACTATTCCCCTAGTTTGTGTTGCATGGAGGCATCATGCACCAGGTGAGTCGACCTAGAAATGCGAGGAGAATATTCGCCAGCGTTACCCCCACCTCTTCGAAGGCCTAGGTATGTGGTAGCATTTTTTTTAAATTCAGTCTTTAGTTCTTACCATACGTATGTGTTAATTTTGAGGATAAAATACTCTAAGGAGGGTAGATTGTAAACCCCCTCAACAAATGTAGGATTTATTTAAATTGAGGAACAACCATAACCCAATTCCCAAGTACCCAAACTAGGGTATTAGCCTACACCAAGCCTACTACGCCCACGACTCTTGTGTCCCACCCCAAACCTAGTTCTATATGTCTTCAATGCATTAGGAAACACTATGTGCAATTGTTTAAATTAATTAAATTAAAGGCCAAATCTACCTCAAGCAGGACCTAACCCAGCCCACGTGCTCCCTTTCATGTGGACCAGCCCCCACTTCCATGAGTCCTGGCTGGCCCAAGCCTCGAGGCCAATCCATAAACTTCTACCATATAAATACACATCTTCTACAATTAGAAACCCTAAAACCAACTATTCATTACTCTTCCCCAAACCCTAGCCGAATACCTAAACTAAGCCCCTCCTTCCCGACCGGGCACCACCGCCTTCGACTACACAAACACCCTCACCACCACCGCAAGTTGCCACCCCCACTACCACGACCGCCGCCTGTACTCCACCACCCCAGCACCACCACCGTCAGCAAACCATCACCGCCCCTATTGCCGGCATCCAACCCGACTAACTCGAACCGACTAATCCCGATCGCCCCAACCGCCATCAGCACTTCCCCATACCAGCGGCAGACCAACCCTGACCCCCCTACGGCCTGACCGCCACTCAAGTGCCGCTTCCCGCCGACCAAGCAGTTGTAGCCGCTGTTGCAGTTGCTGATTGCTGTCGCTGTCGTTGCTGCCGGAGTTGCCGCAAGATGCCGGTGCTGCCGCGTCGGAGGCTGACGTCGACTGGACAACACCCCCTCAACTACGATTGGTAAACCCCCCCTCCTTCGTGGTGTGATTATTAAATCGTAACAACTGTGTCGTTGTGTTGGATGACGACACGACTAAGTCGCAGTAAACCATGTGTATAAGTATGAATGATTAATTAGATTAAATAGAATTTATGGTTAATAATTATTCCGACCATATAACCTATACAGAGAACGTGTATTCCACCTAAAAGTGCAGTCACAAACTTAGTACATTATGCAAGGGAAATAATGAAGTGTAATCTAACAAGACGAAGTGTAGTTTCATAAACCATAAATTAGTGATTTATTGACGTGAGCTACATAGTGACAGAGGACAGGGCATGCATGCATCTTAGCTACGTGCACACGCAATCCTGTAGTCGATCCACCGTGAACTTGTGTCAATACCTAAGAGCAACGTCGTAGTCGTGTATGTATTTTTTAGTGTCTGATGCTGGATTGCTATATTATATTGTGTTTAGGATCATTGGATCAGCCAGGGGACACTGCAGGAACCGGCTGTTGGCATTCGCAGCTTAAGGACTCAAGCAAGATACCTTACCATATTTACTGTTTAAATTAATGTAGTATATATTGTATGATATATTATTGTTCTATTTCATATGACTGTGTGCGTCCGATATTGATTCGGATGCCATCGACGGATGCGTCGATGATTTAGTATACTTGACCTAGTCACTAGCAGACTCACCCCATTGGAGGATACCCTGATATCTTCCAAGACCTGACACTTATACGTTTCACAGTGACATTCATATTGGGATACGGGTCCGCGTATTCGACTAGCTATCGGTGCGTGTGACATGCATCACGATTAGTACATAATTCAGGTTTATATTTTATAATAGTAGAGACTGGCATATAGATACGTGGTATGCACGTCGAGCATTCGATTTGCGTATTTACATTGGGAGGGGAGGACCACTAGTAGGCGTATAGGATACACCCATTGGAATCCGTAGTATCCGGAGGAGTCACAGATCCAATGACTCCCTTTATGCAGATTCTCCGTTCTTCGGAGCGGTATAGACGTATATATACTTGTAGATTCTCCGTTCTTCGGAGCGGTATGGACGTTATACTATTCAGATTCCCTGTTCTTCGGAGCGGTATGGACGTATATATACTTGCAGTTTTCTCGTTCTTCGAAGCGGTATGGATGTATCTATACTTGCAGATTCCCCGTTCTACGGAGTGGTATGGACGTTATGCCTATACCTACTCATACGTACCAAAGTTGTCCTCACATTGCATTCACTTAGATGGTTGGCACACCCTTTATTGCATTTACTTTATTCAGTATTTATATATGGCATATTTCTATGTATCTTGTTACGTCCCTCTGAGGACCTGGTACCTTTCCAGATTTGGACGAGGCTTACTACCCTACAGTATACGGGCCAGGACAGGAGACGAGGTTCGCTACAGCTGAGGAGTTAGAGGTACAGCCATCAGAGTTTCTGTGAGCACTTGGTAGGCCTTCTGTCTAGGATTGGGTGCATCATTATCTAGTCAGCCGATGCCCTAGTCATTATCTTCCATCTATCATTTCAGTATTTTATTCTGTCGTAGTAGTGGGTTTGTTCCCACCAGACTTTATTGGTTGTACTATGATATCTTGAGACTGGTGTTTATCTTCCAGCAGTTTATTTAATACTTCTTGTTGTTTATATTGTGGATGAGATTAGTTTACCTATTGATTGACTGATATTGGACATGTTAGTATTTAGGACAGCGTAGTACTCTTTGTTAGGATTGATTAAATTGGGATATCCTTGGAGATGTGTCAGCTGGCTATTGCCACGTGGCCTAGTCTCGTATATTTTGGGACTAGGGCGTGACAGTGACTATTCAAAGTCTCTTTCACAATTGGTCACAATCGCCTCAGTACATATTCAAAGTTGTCTTCTACGAGTATTCAAAGTCACTTCTACGATTATCGAATTTGCATCTGTGATCCACTCATGATTGTGTCCCCTTCCAAGATTCTCGTGTCCAGCCCATGTCAAGCCTCTGGGTCCGACCCAGGGTGTCTAAACTCCATTATTCGTATCCGATACAATACCATTCCTGTAATACATTACAAATCCACCAAAAATTATCCCCATGTTCGACATGACACGTTCCAATATCGGCAACCAAAACATACAAAAATATTCACAGATCATCGTATCCCCGGTTCTGACCCCAAGGACATGATATAAATATACCAACCCTATCCCTTACCTTCCGGAGCCTTGTCCTCCGCCAGGTCTAACCTCGTAGTATCTCTGCCACCTTCTTGACTGTGTCCGCGTTGACAAGAATCGACACCGTCCATATCTGCTTCCAGTTGTCGGATGTTGCTTCCATTGCGTCAAGCTCACCAATCTCGGCAGTGATCTAGTCGCAGCCGCCTTGATCTCCGTCAGAGCTGGTCCACTCCCTGATATGGTCAATTTCGAGCACCATATTCGAGCTGAGCCAGTGAGTTCCTATCTGGCCCACTCTTCGATGCAGCGTAGCGCTCGAGTCAATGAGTCAGACTCGATATCCCCACAGTTGACCGAAAAGTCCCGCCCGATACTTCCTTCTTCCAGTTAGCGCCTACTCCCAGCCGAGCTAGTCAACTCGAGTAGCCGTATCCCGGTCCTCTAGATCTCGACACCGTCACCTCTTCCAAACTCCACTGTGGCCGAGCGTCTTGCCCAACGGTGCTCGCCTCCACATCGGATCTGATAGTCCCTGGCCTATTCGAAGTCGACACCATCGTCATTGGAGTCGTCCACTCACCGGATCCTCGAGTCTACAACGGACCAGTGCCAATTTTGAACTACCGAAGATTTTGAACCACTGTAATAATCTATGCTATATATGCTCATTCAGTATTCTGAACTGGCCCTTGAGGCCTATTATGAATGGATCCACCAGAATCACCTGGCTCCGAATATTAACCACTGCAATGATCCATGTTGGTGGCATTCATTTAGTGTTCTGTGTTTTATTTACACAGTCTTCTTAGACCTTTTGAAGAGATAAACAGATGCAACTGCTGCAGCTTTCGAGTTTTTACCGTGTGTCGGTATCACCCGAATCTGTGTACTAACCATAAAAAAATTATCTGAGAGCTTCCGAAGCCATTCTGCTTTATATGCTGCATCTGATGGTACAAAAAACTATGAGAGTAAAGACTATTTTTTGACTTCCACGATATAGAAGTACCACTCTGGAGAAGTCATGTCCTCCTATAGATCTTTTACTCTCTTTTTCTGAGCACCAACTGGCATCACTGAAGCCTTCCATCATATCTGGATAACTGCTGTAGTGAAGGATATACCACTGAGTCCACTTGAGAATACTGATGAGAATACTGATGACCCTCTTCATATATTTTAATAACACACATACTGCTTGAGAACTGACTTAGCATCCCAACAGTAAGAGCTGTATCAGACCTGGTGATACTCGCAACTTGAATCATGCGCCTGTTGATGCTCGAGTATACTAACTGTCTGATGCTTTCCTTTGGATTAGGCTTCTTCATCTCCATCTTGTACCTCAAGAGTATCGACCCTAATACCCAAAGCGTGTGACCAATATTTTCATGCAGAGATCTTGAGATTGAGCAAGCCCACCTGGCATCTGGGTTATCTTATATCCTTAGGATAACACTTCTATATCCGCAGCTGTGATTAGTAAGTCATCAACATAGATACAAAAGATGACTCATTTATTATCAGTGAACTTTGTGTACACACTCTCGTCTGTCTCGTCGATCCTGCGACAACTTTGACCAGATGACTTATTAAATTTTTGCTGCAATATCCTAGGATTTGCATCAGGCCGTATTGAGATATCACCAACCCACAGACTGTCTTCAAACCTAAATGACAATAATTTTGACAGTTGTTCATGAATCTCTTATGTTTGTCTTCCTCCAAGACTTGTTGTCTTCCCTTCATCTGATAAATAGTCAGTTTATAAATAACAGCTACGAAAATCATCATCCTAATATATGACACCTTCAAAGAACTCAATTCCCTGTATCTGAGAAAATCCCTAGGCAACAAGCCTAGTCTTGAACCCAACTGTTCTATCTGCTTTCATTTTTTTCTACTGAAGATATATAAGCATCCGATAGGTTTAGCTCCTTCAGACAGATTGATTAACATCCAAGTGTTGTTATGGAGTCAATCTCTTCATGGACTGTCTCTTCCCAGCAAACCGAGTCCATGGTCTTTATCGCCTCATCATTGGTAAGTAGAATAACCTCCATATGATAGGTGACAAGATTATCATTGGTCCTTTAACCTCCTGTCTTCTTTTAAAGATGTGCCAACACTCTAGCTAATTAGGTCCCCCAAAAATTACTCATATGCCAAAAACCCCCACATTCGAATGATATTTATGTGGATCTAATTTTGAACCAGAATTACATCAGAAGTGAAGAACTGTACTAAGGACATGACCGTAAGTTCAACCTTCTCCCACAAACTATCTGGAAGGTCATTTGTACAACAATATAGAAATCATCATTACTGTCAACTACTGGTCCTTTTTATCTACATCTTTAATGGACTAAAAGAGTATGGAGATTTGTTCCATAGTCAATTCCATGTTCTAAGCTGAATGATGCGAATCCAAAGAATAATGCATGTTCCATAGTCAATTTTATGTTCTAAGCTAAACGATATGAATCCAAAGAATGATGTACATCGTCTTGATAACTTCTTAGTCATTGAGTTGTATACCGGTATGCCGCTCAACTCCAAACTTGAAGTCCCTGAGATTCTTGAACGTTTCATCCTTCGATTATAAGAAGATATACGAACGCGTTTTCCAAAAAATTGTCGAAGAAAGAAGTGATAAACTTTATTCTGGTCCTTTATGGAAAATAGAAGTCACATATATCTGAGCACACCAACTCCATAGGATCTGTACTTGTAGTCATCCGTCTAAACGGCTTTTTGACTACCTATGTTTGAACATAGCCATCATATATCTCCACCTCCTTACCCCCACATCTTGGAGATATCCCTGAACTAGACATCTTTGTTGGAAAAAATATGTCTAAGTTAGATACGCCATAACTCAATAAGAGCAATCTCTTCCTCAAACCGGAAGTCCAGAATCATAATCCCGATCCCTAGATCTTCTGCTTGACGCTTGTTCGCCATAGATACCTTATTCTAAGATAGTGTTCTTCGTTGGTGAATAGCCCCTTTCCAGAGCATGCGTGGACAGATACACCAGTATCTACCCACTAGTCAGTAACCATGCTTGAGGACTCAACCTGCGCAATCATAGCAACCAAGTTAAGTAATCAAAGAAACCAAGTTTAGCTATACTTTGCTATATTGGTTTGAATTGGTTCTGCTTTCAAGCTCAAATTCCAGCCACACTACAAGATTCAGAATGTACAGTCTGTGTCCATATACGACCCAACAACGAATCTGGGATGAGTTCACCAAGTTTCACAAAAAAATTGCCCTCTGGATGCTTTAATTAAGTGAGTCCTTCCAATAACTCAAATTAATATATTATCTTGTTCATGTTTTTCTTTATGTTTATTGAGTCTAATCCTTTATACACTAGTTATGTTGAAAAAATTCTCTAATATTATTAAAAAAATTAGATAAAAATTTAAATTATATTAAAATAATTTGAATATAATTTGAATATACTTTAGTTCAAATTTGTTATAGATATGTTTGTAGAACTTTGGATATATGTTTAGATAATATCATGTTGTTAGTTTAAATATGATTTTGATATTAAATATATTTAAATTTAAATTTGTTATATATATGTTTATAGGATTTTGATGTATGTTCATCTGCTCCGAAGACATAGTTGTATATTCCCTCTCAAAAAGAATCTGGCTCTGATACCACGTGTTAAAAATATGTGCGCTCTGATACCACGTATTAGGCGCATCGTGGAAGTATTTTGCTGACCCACCTGAGATGACCAACCAATCTACGAATACCAAGCACAGATGAAGACAAGTATATGGCGATGACTACGTCACTTGGACAAATTCCAACCTTTATCAGATAAAATTACAAGATTGCAAAAAATTAATGTTAAAATCCTTTGCCCTAATAGGTTCAACCCCCTCACCACACTCAAGAAGAAAAGTAGAAGATTACAATTAAAATCACTCACCAACCCGTAGCAATCTCCTTAACCGAAGTTGACAACTTCTCGATTAGATCTTCTTCTTCCTTCTGTCTTGGATGGCAAAATCCTAAGAGCAAAGCACGAGATTTCTCTTAGATTTTTTGTAGACGAGCACCTGAATCTCCAACTTGTGCTTATTCTTTGTGCCTCTACACTCCTCCCTATTTATAGGATGAGAAACCTATTTTAGGTCATAATAGGATTTCCTAAATAGAAAACCCTAAAATAATAATCCTATTACACATAAAATAGTCCAACACCAATTATGGACGTTCAAATATGATAGATTAAATATTTGATACAAATTTAAAATCTAATCAAATCTTATATTTAATGTAGATTTTTAAATTATATCAAATCAAATATTTGACCATATTTGGACTCCAAAATTTATCAAATCCAGACTGGACCCCAACAATACTTGTTTATAAATACTCTTACATATGGAACACTTTTTAAATACGTGATGAATAAAAGTAAATTTTAAGAGGTATGAGAGTTGCCCCCCAAATTTCACCAATTTGTCAATTATAATTATATCTTTTGTTGTTTCATCGAAGAAACGACAAATTCGAAGTTACTTCCCCACATCGTTGATGTCATTCGAAGTGTCACATGAACCAAAGGCCTTCGTATTATCTTCATCATCGACACCGCTTCGTGTTGGATTTTTAAGTGCAAAAGCTTCAAACATTGAGATCCAACGCAACATGCATGCACGCCATCTAAAATCGGGTATCACAAATCAATTATTATATTTTGCATTTTTATCATGACTAATTTATGATAAAATATATACTATTGATTGTCACAAACCCTAAAAGCTTTTTTGTCCAATTTGTCTTAAATCCAAAATTTTACATAGTCCAAATATAGGTTAGTCTTATTTTCTTTTGGTTTCGTCCTGCGTGAGTCAAGTTTCATATGTTTTGTCTACAAAAAAAGAATTTTCTTCTTTATGCCTTTCCATTTTTTGTTACTTGATTATCACAATTTTTTTCTAACCACCAAAAATGTCGTCTAGTGGTAACACTAGTAAGGGAAAGAAGGAGTGGACATGAATTTGTTCCAAACCAGGAAAAAAAATGGGGTCTTGGTGCTAGCAACCCAGAACAATGGCGATTAAAAATGACATTCCTTATCTAAATAACAATTATTTCCCTTTTTTAAGTTGTACGTAGAATACAATCACAATATGGCTTTCCCTCTTTTATTTAAAAAAAAAATAGAAGTATTATCTTACTTATGTTTGTGTTTGATGCTTATCAATATTTTTGGACAATGGTATCTTTATTCACTAAAATGTACTTGTACTGCAGCATCTGCAGGAAAAGTTGGTTCGAGCTGAACGACTGTTGAGAGGTGCTAACAGAAGAGTGATGTGTGCAGGATTCTTCCAGTGGTCTTTTGAGCACTTCAGTTTACTAATGAAAGTAGTTATGCTTTGTTTCTATACTTATTTGTCTGTAATTTTAGTAAGTAGTAGCCTACAAACTGATGGAAAATATGTATTATGGTTTATTTAGACCAAACTTTAACTATGATTAAAAGTTAGTTTAAAAAAAAAAAAATTTAATTGAAGATATACATACGAATTAGATGGCTCATTTTTGAACCGTATTGAAATCGCTTTATAATAGCAGAGATAAGAGGCATTGCACGACACCCTGACCTACTGTCATTGAGTTCTATTGATAATCATTTTTTGTCTCACTACCCTTTTTAATAGAGGGGTTACTCTACATCCTAACCCGCATGTCATTGATAATTGAGATTCCATCGTACTCCTTTATTGTCCCCTCGGATACATAATATAAATTTTCTTTGAGAAATACTCCACTTGATCGCGAATCTCTTAGTTTAATCCTCATTAGTCGATTCCATTTCTAGTGACAGGTGGACCACCACAGACGTTCAGAAGTCTGCCCACCTAACAGTGAAAAGGGCAACGACAGATTGAGGAAAGTATCGTTATTTTTTCAAGAAATTTTGGGTTGATGTAACAATTTAAATCTTAGGATTACACAAGCCCACGAGTAGCTGGGCTCTCTGTCCTGTCCTCCTTCCAGTGTCGGGCAGGCGGCCCGAACTACGACGAGACAAGAATTTGTAATAAAGTATAACAACTTTTCTTTTCGTTATCTTTAAGAAAAATGAAATTAGTATATTTCATAATAATTATGGAATCTTATTGACATTATTATTTATTCGAGAAGTGTGCAAATGAATTGTGATGTGGCAAGCAAGACACGCAGCTGGACATGCAGACTCCACCCAGATGTAGACCCCGCAAGAACTGGTCAATAGTTTTTTCTACCACATGCTTGTGGAAATGTCCAAGTGAATACTACTCTTTCCATGGATGCCATCCGTCGACGCCACCTATGATTTATTCTCTACGACCAGCAGCTCAAACCGACATCCCGTGGCATGTAAGCTCACTTCCATTTGCAGTTAAGCACAAATCTCATGGTATGTAAGTCCACTTCCTATGGCATTTAAGCTCACATTCGTTGTTGGCATGTAGGTCCATTTTTTGTGGAATTCTTCATTTTTTTAGGGCTGCTCGAGCTAAGGGTGAGACTAAGTTCTCTTGGTACACCAATATTTACTTTTGCTTAGCAAATTCTCGTATTAAGAATAATGTCAGTGTAATTTCTATTTTTATGCTTTTTAGTCACGTATTGATTGTTCTGTGTTGATTAAACAGAAAATTGTACATAGAGTATAGAAATTTTAGTTTATTGCATCTAGAGTAATAAAATTTCGTTATTTTCAAAGAGAGCAATGAAACGTCTTTAAAAATAATATTTTTGAACAATTGTCCACAAATATCTTTTTTAAAGAATGTTTTGATGTAAATATTATTATTAATTACTTTTCTATTCGAACCGACAGATTAAAAGACTAATTTTATAACATACAATTTGTTCCAAAATATTTTTAAAAATGATATATTTTGAATTTTTGTTAAAAACATCCTTTTAAAAGATATTTCTATGTTCTGTACACAATTTTAAAACTTCTATGCTTTTGACATAATTTTTTGAATTTTTTATGCTCTACGTTCAATTTTTTTATTATTAAATAATTGTGAAGAAGGATCCAATATATATATATATATATAGACTACAAATAGACTATATGTCAATGATGTCCTTATCAATGTTGTGGGTCACAGTGTCCCTGTCACGAAACGGGACGACAATATATTTTATGGATCCCAACGGGTCAATCGGTTTACAGGTTCCTCTCCTCCCCTAGCTTTTACTATCAATCCACTCTGTCATTGAGATGCTGATAGCAACATGCCAACAACTTGTTCTTACAATTTGCTCTCGAAGACTTTGTTGTTCCTCTCCTCCCCTAGCTCTCACTATCAATCCACTCTGTCATTGAGATGCTGATAGCAACATGTCCACTCTGTCATTGAGATGCTGATAGCAACATGTGTTCTTACAATTTGCTCTCGAAGACTTTGTTGTTCCTCTCCTCCCCTAGCTCTCACTATCAATCCACTCTGTCATTGAGATGCTGATAGCAACATGTCCACTCTGTCATTGAGATGCTGATAGCAACATGTGTTCTTACAATTTGCTCTCGAAGACTTTGTTGTTCCTCTCCTCCCCTAGCTCTCACTATCAATCCACTCTGTCATTAAGATACTGAAAGCAACATGCCAACAACTTGTTCTTACAATTTGCTGTCGAAGACTTTGTTCCCATTAAATTTGTGACTTCCTGGTTTTGTACTTGCAGTGCATGCTGCTGCATCCACGTAATAGAAGACTCTGCTAAAATGAAATAGCCGTTGACCGTAACCGCGTACTCGTTATTCTTCTAAGTCAGCTCCTTCTTTCCTTGACAGAACAACAGCATCTTCCATTGGAATACCATCTATACACCATAGAGAGAGAGAGAGGGAGAAAGAGAGTGACATGGCTGAGACTGCCGTTTCCTTCGTCGTCGGCAAGCTCGGCAAGCTCCTTAGCGAAGAGTTCATCCTTCAGCTTGGCGTCGGCGACCAGGTCGAGCAGCTACAGTGCGAGCTGCAGAGTATGCAGTGCTTCCTCCGTGACGCTGACACCAAGCGTAAAACGAACGAGAGCGTGAGAAACTGGGTCAAGCAAATCCGCGACGTAGCCTATGAAGCCGAAGACGTTATCGATACGTTCATGCACAGGAGACGGCCTGGCGTCTCTGGATTCCTCAAGAGGTGCTTGCCTGACGTTGTAGGACGTCACACAGCCAGCAAACAGATAAGCAACATCATGGCCAAGATCTCCCGGATATCTGCCAGTAGAGAAACTTATGGTATCAAGAACTTGGGCGATGAGAATGGTGGAGGCGTAGAGAGGCTATTTCCTGCACGCAGGAATATTGTTTCTTATGTTGAAGATCTCGATGATGTCGTGGCATTCGATGGGCATATATCAGCATTGGTGGAACAGCTACTCCATCGCAGCGAGAAGCGCTCTGTGATGTCTATAGTTGGCCTTGGCGGCCTTGGCAAGACGACTCTAGCTATGAAAGTTTACAATTCTGTCGAGGTCAAGAGGGAGTTTGGTATCCGAGTTTCTATAACCGTGTCGCAGGATTACGGGTCGGTCGACTTATTGAACGAGATTCTTGAGCAGGTTAGAAATGAGAAGGAGAAGTTGGCGGAAAGAGAGGTCATTGAGAAGCTCCGTAACTATTTGAAAGAGAAAAGAGAAAAGGTATCTGATTGTTATGGATGACATGTGGAGCCATAATGTGTGGGAGCAGATGCAGACGGCGTTTCCTGATGAGAAGAACGGAAGCAGAGTCCTCATCACTACTCGACATATCGATGTTGCTATGCGTGCTGATCCTACTGCTACTCCCTACGAACTACGACTTTTGACAGATGAAGAGAGTTTGGAGCTTCTTCTGAAGAAGGCATTCGCCAATCAAGATTGTCCTGAATATCTCAGGAGTATCGCCCGACAACTAGTGAAGCTTTGTGGTAATTTGCCCCTTGCTCTAGTAGTTATTGGAGGTCTCCTTTCTACGAAGATGAAGGAATACAATGAGTGGCAGAAAGTTTTGGAGACCATGAGTTGGCAAATTGAGGGGAAAACTTGTATGAAAATCTTAGCGTTGAGCTATGAGGACTTGCCTCCCTATTTGAAATCATGCTTCCTCTATCTAGCAGCTTTTCCAGAAGACTGGAATATTGAAGCCGATAGGTTAATCAGGTTATGGATTGCAGAGGGCTTCATACCGCATCAAGGTAGGGGAACAATTGAGCAAAGAGCAGAGAATTGTTTGGAAGAGCTGACCCAGAGGTGCATGGTTCAAGTCGTGCGTAGAGAATACAACTGTGAACGCATAGAGTTATGCAGGGTTCATGATCTTCTACGGAAGTTTGCCATGTCAGAAGCTAAAGAAGACGGGTTCCTTGTCATTTACGACAACCAGAATCAGGAAGCAGCTTCACCAGGACGACGTGCGGCATTCCACAATCTTAATGGCCTTGAAGGTTTGACCATTCCTAACCTTCGCTCTCTTTTAACCTTCAATATGAGTCAACCAAAATTTCCAAATTTTTTTCATTATGTTGCTCGATTGAAGTTGCTGAGGGTAATTGATTTGAATGGTGCATACGACATCAAATCCCTCCCTAAGGAGATTAAAGCGATGATCCATTTGAAATATCTAGGACTGAGCAATACATGGGTAGAAGTGATCCCTTCTTCCATAGGCCATCTCCAAAATCTAGAAACTCTAGATGTAACCGGCACCGAATTAAAAAAGCTACCACCCACTCTATGGAATATCAAGAAGTTGAGGCATGTACTCGTAGATATAGATGGACCTGAAGGGCCACCTCCATATGCTGATCTACCAAACCTGCAAACACTAGACAGGGTCGTTGTTCCAGAGTCGTGGGACAGGGGATTGCCAAATATAACAAGTGTAAGAAAATTGGCACTAAATTTTGTTCTTCAAAACCGCAACAAGATACTACCCCGCCTACTCGAGAAGCTCGACCACTTGTTGTACTTAGACGTTTGGGCATACTGGCCAGAATTGGAAAGCCAACCCAAAAATGATGTCATTCCTTCTTGTGCAAGTAATTGTGAAAATGATGATAATGACGCCGATCGAGAGGAAGCAGTCACCATACCATCAGGGATTGATACTAGGGCCTTTCCATGCCATCACAGTATTCAGTCGATGTTCCTAAGTGGGCCGTGGTTTACTACAACTGTGGGTTCCCATGAATTCCCCCCTTACCTCGTCAGTCTCACATTGTCTGATTCTAGATTGAAGCATGACCCGATGCCAACATTGGAGAAGCTGCAGAACCTCAGGGTACTTCAGTTGACGTGGAATGCATTCATGGGAAAGAAGATGATCTGCTCTGCAGGTGGATTCCCCCAACTGCAAAGATTAGAACTTAATCATCAAGAACAGCTGGCTGTGTGGTGCTTGGAGGCTGACGCAATGCAGAAGATTACTCATGTTCGTATATGGCATTGCAAGGCTCTAAGGGTGGTTCCAGAATTTCAACGTCTCCCCAACCTTCAGGAGCTGCAACTTCGGTTCTTGCCACGAGAATTCATCAACAGGATCAGTGTGGATGGGGGAGAGGACCACTACAAGATTCAGAATGTACAGTATGTGGACATAGACTAAGGATGCTTTAATCAAGTAAGTCCTCAATTTTCTTTTTTCTTTTTTCTTTTTTTTGCATCATGTTTATAATATTCTGTGGCAAATCCATTTGCATCGATTGGCTTGAACATCCAAATAAATTAATATATTTTCTTGCTCATGACCGTCTTTATGTTTGTCGAGTCTAACCTTTTGTAATAACATTTGTTAGTTGGTATACATAAGTATCCTTCTAGGAATAAAGCAAGAATGCTCACCTGACTGCCCTATCTGGTTTTCTTTCTCCAGAATTCATATATAATTGTATCATGTCGGTGTCAAAAAACAGATACACGAACACTCCAAAATATACTTAGATATACCATTACAATGTCCGTGTCCATGCCGCTGTGTTCATATCATTTCATATTTGTTTTGATATCTGGGCAACAAAGTAGCAGCCTTTTCAGTGCCATGTGGTGCATGTATATATATTGTGCTACTTTTCCCTTAGTAGTAAACTTGTCTCCCAAATTATTCATTCTTCTCCTTGCTGCTTCATTTATGCTATGCCTTGTATTCTTTTCAGATCGTATCATTTTGAATTTTTTTATGAATCATTTCACGTGAACTTCATTAAATGCCCGCACATCGTTTGGTCCATTTGTAGATAAGCTCCTCAACTATCGAGGTCATTTAATTGGAACTTGTTTCTTCAACGGTCTTTAATTATAACCACGGATGATTTATTCAAAAAAGTGAAATTTTGAGTTGTTCTACAATTTTTTTTACCACAATTTAATGTACATCTCATCATTAACATAATGTGTAAAAAGTTTATTTTTAAAAAATTATCAATAACTAATAGTCGACTCCTTTGACTCCATTTAAGAGGGATACACCTTGAATTATGATTAGAATACCTCAAATAAGTAGAATAAACTTTAAATTATGGTTAAATAAGTGGTGTACAACTCTAAATTTTTTATTTATTTATGTAGGTCGAAGAAGTTGACGGTTAATCGTTAACGATTTTCGTTAAAAGTCAAAAAATTTATGTATTATAGTAATTTGGTGGAGTACAACTTGAATTATGGTAAAATAAATAGGAGGCAACTCAAATTTTGTCTTCAAAAAAAAAATTATAATATTGGAGTGAAGCTGAACTTATGTCTCGTTTGATTTGCGAAATCTGAATTTTGGGAAAGAAAATTCATTCATTTTTTATGTTTGGATGTCAAAGAAAATAAGATAAAAAGAAAATTGACTCCCGAAAAAAATAGAAAAAAAAATGTTTCTCTCTCCCATTTCATGGATTCATTTTTCCATTTCTAATTATTCACTTTCCTTTTTAATTATTCAGACCTTTCCAACATCAAAAAAATTATTAAAAATTACAATTTTTTAGAAAAAAAAACTAAAGAATTAATTTACTTTCTTTATCTTTTCGGAAACCAAACGAGATGTTAAGATCTGTTGGATTGGCAAGAAGTCCACAAGCCTCCAATAATTATTTGACAGTTAAATAGACATTTAACCTATTTAACTATATCCATCCATTTTGATTTTATTTAACACATCAAGGGATGAAGTTACATTATGGCTTAAAATTCCTAGTTTAATTATCAAATTTTCTTCCAAGTATTACAAAAACATGTACTTATATTTTTCGCACCCTTTACTAACCAATCATGGTTCTGTACCTTATAAGGAAATAATATCAAAAGTTTCAACACATATCTAAAGATGCCTCTTTAGTTCGCGGGGAAAAAAAAATTTTATTTTTTGAAAAATTATATTTTTTTTTCCCAAGAGTTTTGAGAGTCCAAAAAAAATAAAAATAAATTCTTTATGTTTTGAAAGTGATTTCTTGGTTGGGTTGGGGAAGTCACTTTCTTCAATATCTTTCCTTTCTTTATGAATCAAAATTTTTTTTTCCATACTTTTTTTTGACATCTAAACATAAAATATGAATCATTTAACTTTTTCAATATCAAAATTCTACGAACCAAACGAGACATAACAGCAAAATATTTACATTCTCTACAAAACTTAAACAAAAAAAACTACATGCAAACAAAGTCCTGCACTACTCGTCGCCATTATTAATGGGGACTAACATAAGATCCATCATTACATTTTTTTTTTCCAAGATTTATAAGTATGATATATAGGTCAAATTTGGAAGTCGTCAAAATTGTTACGGTCTATTTTGGTTAAATTTGGAAGTCGTCTAAGAACAATGCTCGTCACTCAATTGTTATATAAAGCTGTATGCAATGCATGATGAATTGGTAAGATAGTTCAAACTACTTTTAAGTTTACTATTACCAACTACTAATTAAAGAATTAGCTTTCAAATGTCTTCAAATGTCATTGGTTATCCTGAGAGAATTCATTGTAACATATATATTTTCTTAATATATATATATATATATATATATATATATATATATATATATATTTTCAAGATTTCGTAGCTCAAATGGTTTGATTGGAGACTTAATATCTGAGTGGACGGTATTTGAATTCTGGTGGAACTTTAATACTTGATATGAAACATATATATAGAACTTGATTTTTTCATAAAACAGAAAACAATAGAACTTGATTTTTATTGAAATAGAACTTGATTTTCATAAAGGAAAAGAAACAATAAGCAAATAATACAAAAGAATAGCATATAGTGTAAGTGGTCCGTTAGGTCCGTTAGAATAAGCTAAGACATGTTGGACATGGAGAGGAAATTATGTGATATGATAAGTCATTTGACTTTAAACTTCTCATAAGCATGTTTTTGATCTATTGATTTATTGGCGAACACCAAGTAATTTCAAGAAAATTTAATATAAAACATAACACAAAATTCTCGATATACCACCAACTTTGCACCTATGTAATAGAATTTTTTTTAAAAAAACCCATTTTTAATCAGATTAACACATGAACATTTGCCAGCTAATAATAATAAACCATAAAAACTATGTCCACTTGTAGCTCAAAAAGACATGGGTGAATTTTTCTTGGATGAAGACTTGCAACACGAGCACAAGGATTGTGCAAGAGGAATATTCTTTTTCGACTATTTTAATAAGCATTTAGTTGGGATTTTTTCAATGTTGCTATCAGATAAATCGTTAAATTTTAAGAGAATACGTTATTTTTCCAATGATGAGAGGTATTGATAGATCCAAATAGGGGGATGAATACAAAATTTTCAAAACAAAAAATCTTACTAAGAACTCTCTTTTTTCTATAGCATGTACCTGTAGAAGCATAAAAAAATTGGATCCATACGTTCAGCAACCATGCGGTCCAGGAAAAAGTTCAGCAGAAATTGGACCGCATGATCACTATGCGATCCAATTAGACGAAAGCCATGCGGACCAAACGACCGAAGGCAGTTTTGGCCGCAGATGGATCTGACATCACGCTCTGACAACGAGATTACATCTGACACACTAAAAGAAGGATTTTCTGAACGTCTCGAAAGATGTGAACTCACTAAAAGACAGAAGTCTCAGGAAGTGTGCAGCACTACGTGTACAACACGGCAAAAGACTCTCATGCGGCTCTGGCCCATGCGTCCAAGACTCCATGCGTCTCATGCGGTTCTGGCCGTCCCAGACTTCATGCGTCCCATGAGGCTCTGGCCAATGCATCCCAGACCCCATGCGGTCTCTGCGATTCTTGGCTTTGTATGCCCCCGGTTCCCAAACAAACCAAATCGTGTTGTTATAATAAGGTGATCATCTCCAACCAAGTGGCAGGCCACTTGTCCAATTGACCGAGTCGCGTCCACAAAGGACGAGAAACCATCCAGATATTCAGCAACAAGAAAATCTTAACAAATGTCCACACGACAGCTGAAGCCTGAATTCTCATGCACAGTTGTAACTCATTTCTGTTAGGGGAAGACACGTGGCAACTCCCAACGTCCATGCGGTCTGAAATCCATGCGGCCATAGAACAACTATAAATAACAGGGTACTACCCCTATACAACCCCCCGGCTGGTTATGGGCAAACCTACGCTCAATCAAAAGAGAAGAGCTTCTGCATCGGATCGTCCACGGAGTAAAAAGAGTTGCTACACTCCTAACCCTCCATCGTCATCCCCAGAACACAAAATTTGTACTTAGATTGTTTGTTTAGGACTCCTCTCTGTACTCTCTTTAGTTTGTTTAATTAAATCAAGTTTCTTTTTAAACTTTTGTATTTAATGACAAACACGATGGTGACTCTGCTTGGGACGTCCTTCTCCTCTGTTGAGAAGTCAGTGACGCAGTCCGATGCGTCCAAGCTCGGTTCTACGTAAAAGATGCTGGTGGTTCGCTTCGACTAGCAAGCATTCGAGGACATGCTCTCGGAAGGAAGTGCCAGTCCTTCCCCAAGACTAGCCAACCCCAAGAAGACCCGCAGGCAGTGGGTAGCGAAGGCCGCTGCGCCTCGCCCAACTGCGGAGAGGGCGCTTCCAACCGCTCACCATGTTGCTGATAGCCAGGCGCACACCCAAGACGTCCACGTCCATGCGGCCTCCATGCTTGACGTGGAAACTACTCAGCGCCCAGACTCTAGTAAAGGAAAATACTATGATGCCAGACATTCTGGTGTTGAAGCAGGTTCTATGCGGCCAAGAAGGAGGCCACATAAGACCAGCAGACGGCCTCATACGGCCTCAGCTCACAGCCGCAGGCTGACGTCCCCATACGGCCCAGACAGCAGCAGAATTTTTGTCTTCGATCGTATCTCATACGGCCCTATGAGAACGGCGAAGACCCAAACAGTGCGAGCTCACCAAGCTCAAACAATTGTCGAGTCAGCCGACTGTCAGAGGGCACCGCTAATCGCTACGCGGCCCCTGATTGAAAATTATATAAGACTACCCCATGCGTCTAGCCCCCAGCGGCAAATGGACAGGGTCGGTCTCAAAAGTCTCTCACCGATGATCTGAGGCAAGTTCTTGTACGAATCTCGGATCCGGGAGCCAACACAACACCTACACACCCTTGCGCTCAGTCTACCCGGGCCCACAAAAAGGGTACAAAGGTGGAACATCTCTCGCTCGACTTGTGCAACGTGATCAATCACAAGCGCAAAATGAGGAAACAACAACGAGTGGTAAAATATCCTCTTTAGGGCATTATTGTGCCAAGATTATCATCAACTGCTGCTGCAACGGAGTGGCATCGTCCACAAGCAGGCAATCAACCTTCCAACGACTGCACCAGATGATACTTGCCCGGCAACAATCCGGAGGTCAGGTGCAAGCACTAGAGGGGGAGGAGCTTTCCTTCCCCGCATGTTACTCCGCTCAGAAGGTCCCCTCCGCCAAAAGTGGAAAGAAGTCTAGCACCTCTAGTCTGTCACTCTCGACCAGCGCATTGAGAAGAAGACTA
This sequence comes from Iris macrosiphon, assembly GCA_036927795.1. Taxonomy (NCBI): domain Eukaryota; kingdom Viridiplantae; phylum Streptophyta; class Magnoliopsida; order Asparagales; family Iridaceae; genus Iris; species Iris macrosiphon. The sequence continues at coordinate 167,921,540 of JAYESA010000004.1, forward strand.
CTAGGAGGACTGGCAGCAGGAACCATGGAAGGTGTTTTCCAGGGCACTCGCTCGAGGAAGAAGCTGGTAGCCGCTGGAGGTAGTTCTTCCTCAGAATCCCTAGGGGTTTCCCAAGCTGGGGGTAGTAAACCCCTGGACCTATACAACAATCCAGCATTCCAGAAAGATGATGACTCTCAAGGAACAGATTCTAAAATCCCTGGGGGTAGCTACTCTCGCAAAGATGACATAACCTCCTATGAATCTGAGGAGGACACAATGACGCCTGTTTTCCTTGAAGATAGCTTACTGCAAGGGTCTGAGACGGATAGTGCGGCATCCACTGCCCCGTCCATCTCTCCCCACGTGAGTACATTATACATGGCAGGAGATGACTATGACGCCCTCAGTGACCGACAATGCCTTGAGGCTCTCGAGAACATGATGCAGACCATGAATGCATCGATACAAGCCTTGACCCAAACAATGCTAAAAATCAGGGCAAACTTGGCCTCTCAGCCGGCAAGGACCTCTACGCCAGCTAACTTGGATCCCGGGACCAACGCGAATTCAAACACAATCGCTCCACCCGCGGACGACAATATGCCCCAACCTAGTTCCTTAGCCCCTTCAGCAGCAGACGAGGCTAAGGAAGCAATGAAAGATGTCCAAGAACTCCGAGCTCGACTGGATTCCATGGATAATCGAAACACACTCCGCGATCTCGGAGTACGCCAACCGTACCAGCTGGAATGGAAAGATGTACCGTACCCACCCAGGTACAAGCCCTTCAACATAGACATATTTGACGGAAAGTCCTTCCCTCGTCGGTACATGAGCTACTTTGAGACAGCAACAGGGCACCTACCCCACAATGATGCCATCCTTACCAGACTCTTTGTCGGGGCATTGACGGGAGTAGCCTTCGACTGGTTCTGTAGCCTGCCAGACAGCTGCATATCATTATTTGACGATCTCAAGAGTCTTTTCTTCAAAAGATTCTATGAGGCAGGACATGATATGACGATGTCCTCCCTGATGGATGTCGCCCAGCGAGAAAAGGATTTCGCTCGTAACTACATCGAATATTTTCGACAGACAGCACTAAGATTGTCCCCTGGCAATCCCAAAGTAACGCTAATGGAAATGTGCCAGAGGAACCTACTTCCAGCAGTCAGCCTCTGGATGGACGACGCCCATTTTAAAGACTGGAAGTTATTCATCGTAAGCGCTGTCAACGCTGAGAAGAAGCTGAAGAACGTCCAAAACTTGGGAATCCATATCCCTACTGTCACTACCACATTTCTATAGTAGGGGCATTAATGTTAATTATGATATTTATATATATTGTGTTATAGTTACATGATATGTATGATATATTATATTATTATTATTAATGAGATGGGTTAGTGGACTAGACTTGATGTGACCATGGACTTTACATTAGACTAGTCATATTTGAACCCACTAATTAATCCCTATCCATTTTAAATTAGATTCTAGTTAAACCCCTTACTTAGGATTAAAAACTCACTTGTTTGAATAACCCTTCATGACTAACCATAGGGGTATTGAGGACCTTATGCATAGCAACCCTAAGCCCTAGGTGTGGCCGGCCCTATAAGTAGAGAGTGAGCCTCCCTCAAAGTCATTTATAGCTCATAAAGAAACCCTATAAATAGTTCTTCTCAAAACTCTTTCCTTTCCTCCACAACTTACAAAATTTTTAAACCTCAAATCCCTCTCATTTCCCTCATCTAAGAGGCCTAGAAGCTTAGTTCACAAGGAGCCTTGGAGGAGAAGAAGTTTGCATTGGAAATCCATCTCTCAATAGGTAAAAATCTGAAATCTCACTTTAAAATTTTATTTTATCATTTGTTTGGCCATTAGGAGCCCACCCATGGATTATGAATACCCATAAGAGGGGAGAATAAGTTTATATTTGTTGTGAAGTAGAGGTTAGATAGATAATTGGGGAATTCATTACTTGCAATTATCAGATTGGGTATAGGGGTTGTGATTGTTTGTAGAGCAGCAGTTGTAACACCCAGGTAGAGCAATGACAGTAGGTTAGTATATAGGATATGTGCTCAATACACATGTATTCATCCAATAAGTATTAAGAGCAAGGTTGGCGTAATAACCTAAGTACTGAGATATGAGTTTTAGCTAGAGAAATTCTAAGTTATAGAGTATACCTAGATAATATATATATATATATATATATATATAGTAGTATATATGAATAGATTATGGGTATATAGATACATAGAGTATCCTATTGTCATGTCCCAGTCCCAAAATACGTAGGACTAGGACACGTAAGCATGCCAGCCGCATGTATATGGCAACTCCAATAAATGGAAACTATAATACATGCGCACGCTGTATAATAAACAATAATTCACAAGTGGTAAAACTATCACAAGTCACAGGGTATAATCTAAATCTCATCCACAGAATCTAATAGAAATAAATAACCAATATCTATGAAACTAGATCTCAATATAAAGTATCTAGAGATGATCGTCGGATGGAAACAAATCCACTGCCTAACTAGAATATAAAATAAACAAGATAAATACAATATAGGTACAACATCTAGCAATCACGAGGCTCAAAAAGAAGACCTCCTCAAAATATACGTAGCAAGTCCGGATCTGCGCTCCTGCGAATACTCATGAACATCTACACCTGGAAAGGGACCAGGTCCTCAGAGGGACGTAACAAGATACAAAAATACATGCCATAAAGTAAATACTATGAAAACTCAAGGGGAACTAACCAGCTAAGTGACATACAATTTGAGGACAACTTAGTGCGTAAGGAAAGTGTAGGCTAGACAGATGCTGACGTAATTTGTCAATCGTCGTGACTGACTAGTATATGCCACATATGCCCCCAGAATATGGGCACTCTGCAATATAATAACGTCCATCTCCGAGGAGCATGGTATTTGAAATAGTATAACGTCCAACGTTCTTTAGAGTGTGGTATCTGCAAAATCACCAAGTAACATCCAACACTCTAAAGAACGTAGTATCTGTAAATATATATAGGTCTGTATCACTCCGTCGAGGGCGGTATCTGTATAAATGAGGTGGGTGTCCCATACGCCTACTGGTCGTCCTTCCCGCCCAATGTAAATATCCAAGTCACGAACACGACGTGGACATCTCGTACTATAATGTAAGTCTCTAAAGAAATAAACAACTAAGCTAAATACCGTCACACGTGCTGCTCATACTGATGGCCAGTCAAGCATGAAGCACGCGTCCCTACATGAACTCACTCTGTGACGTATAATGATATGTGTGAAGGCCTGGGAAGTCATATTGATAACTTCACAACTTTAGGTGGGTCCACTAGACACTAGGTCAGACACAAGTCCTAACGTCAACGTCTTCGTTGACTGCACCCGAGTCTTCTCGGACGCGCACAATTATATAATATTAAAAGAATAAAATATATAACTAAAAATAACTAAATTTAAACAGTAAAACAAGACAAGGTATACTTGCCTGGCAAGAGAGCTGCAAAAATGTAACGTCCAGATGTCAAACACCAAGAGTCAGAAACTATGGTCTCATAATGAACGTCTCCGGATGTTGAAATAAATATCACCAACGTTTCCAGAATAAGCAAAATAGCTAGAAAATACTATCCTTTCATCCAATTTGGACACAGGGACAAAACGGTAATTTTGGGTCAAAGTGGGGTCCACAAGTAGCCCCCTTTGCACCGAAAAGTGTGCCAAGGGTAAAGGTCTCTAAAAGGGACAAATTATAGGTCAAAGAAACTCTAAATGTCAGTACGAACTCAATGGTATGTTCAAATGTGGATTCCGGTGAGCCGAACACAATTTCGCCCAAAAAGTCAACCGTGGGACCCGCCAATTGGTGACTTGGTCAACTATCTCAGAATTACGTAAAAATTGGGTCACAGAACCAGTGCGATACAACGAGTCCAGTGGCGTAAGTTTTGTCGTATTCTGACGAGCGTGCACTAAATACGCAGGACTTTTGCAAAAGTTACGACACGAGCAAATTTTGCGGATACGGGCTGATTTCGACGCGCACACGCGTCCAAATCAGTTTCTGCGAAAGTCCACATATCCGGATATACTGTGCGCACCTTTTGGTACATTTGGTACACGAGAGGGCGGTCCCGTTTGGCGGAGCGCGCTCCGTATCACAATTTCTGGAATTTAGAAAAAGTAAGTTTTCGGGATTTTCTACCTAATTTATTTTAACATACAGCAGCTAATAAATTATTGTATTTGACAAAAAATAAACTAGGTTAGGTGGTCTTCGCATGCCAATAAGAAAAACTAAATTTAGATCTCTGTGGTGGGATATACGAGTCCGTGAACATAGGTAGTTATCGCAGTTTTCTGCGTTCCCAAAAGTTGTCATTTTTCGTCAACTTGGGCGTTATTTTTGCCTAGGTTTACGCGCTGAATGAGGTAAACTAATACACATGATATAGAGAGGGATAGGTGGTGAACGTACCGGTTAAGACAGGATCGAGTTTGGTCGAGCGAGGAGATGGGAAGCACGTTGTGAACACAGGTACTCTGTTGTTCAAAACTGTCGCGGTTGCGCGCGGGTCGCGGTCCTCGGCGGTTCTGGCTGGGCGGCACGGCGGCTGGAGGCGGCATCGAGGGGCACGGTCGAGGGTGGAAGGGAGATCTAGGTTTAGGGTTAGGGTTTGGGGAAGGGGTTGATTATATATAGAGGAGAGAGGCGGTGGGGGAATACACGCGGGGGGGATTCCGCGGTTTTGGAGACTACGGCTGCTGCTGTTTTTTTGTTTTCTTATTGGGTTTGCGGGTTAGGGTGTTAACGGGTCGGGTAGGTTAGGTTAGGGTTTGTGTTTGAATCCATTAAGGATTTCTTTTTCTTTTTCTTTTTCTTTTCTTTCCATTTCTTTCTAATTCTTTCCCATTTCTTTCTATTTCTTAAACATTTTATATATATATATATATATATATATATATATATATATATATATATATATATATATATATATATATATATATATATATAATTCTACAAATATATATTAGTGCATACAATTAATCTGTCAACTGTCCACAGGGTCTCCTACATGGAATAAATTAAAAAAAATTTATAATGGCTCCATAAATCCCATAAATGCACCATCTCCTAAAATAAAAATTAAATAAATTCTATTTTCTCTAATTAGCTCATAATTACTATAAATAAATTAAATAATTAATAAAAAAAGATTAATACAGTTTTTAGAATTAGGGGTTTTACACCTATTATCTAGTATATAGATATATATATAGTTAGTATTGACTAAGTGTTAGCTAGTTAGTGGCTAATATGGACTAATTACCTTGGTATGAACCTAAAAACTTGTGCATAGCCTAGAAATAGCTAGTTTGACCTAGTTTGACTATTTTTGACTTAGAAATAACTTTAAGACCTAGAAATGGACTAGTTTATTTCAAAATCTTGTATTGATGTAAGATTCCATATTTAGGTCTCCGAGGCTCCGTTCCGGACATTCTTAATACTGTTCACCGGATTTTAGGCGAGTACATTCTCTGACAGTTTTTATTATGTTGATTATTACTATGATTCTAGTTGTAGTGTATACTTGATTCTGACACAGTGGATACACAGGCTAGTATCATAGATACCTATCATGAGGAGTCATGATTGGAATCTATCATACTAGCTTGGGACAGGGAAATATTAGCAGGATTATATGATCATACCCCACTTTACATGCATCATAGCTCATCCCACATTTCACGTAGAGTGTAGCCTAACCATTTATATGCCTCATAGCCTATTATATATGATTAGCCTGACTATTGTTCGTATTATAGCTACCTAGATGGTTAGCTTGACCTCACATGTATCATAGCCAATCATATATAACAAGCATGATCTAGTCCCAAGACGATCATATAGCAAACTGATCATATAGCAAACTGACTATTGTTCGTATCATAGCTACCTAGATGGTTAGCTTGACCTCACATGTATCATAGCCAATCATATATAACAAGCATGATCTAGTCCCATGACGATCATATAGCAAACTGATATTTCATAATACTTAGCTAGAATTTCTATTCTTTTATTCCAGTTCACTCATTTCTAGCATTCTCATATACATGTTCATTGCTAGTTAGATCCATATGCTGATTACATGTTCTCCAGTATGCCTTATTTTCCAGTATTCCTTATTTTTCAATATTTCTTCATCATGTATTTCCTTACACTGTCTTATAATTTTTGTCAATATAATTAAAACTGTTGTTTAGTGTTTGTGCTTCACTCCAATCTGACTGGATAATATTTTCAGAGGATCTTGAGAATTTCTGTCATGCCCACTATAGTCTAGGAGTAGATGGAGACTATATTTCGGAGATTCCAGAGGAGCCACTCTCCTTAGAGGAGACACCACCCGCAGTCGTTTAGACAGCTTCTTAGTCTAGTTATCTATGTATTGAATTATTCTAAACTTGAGACTTGAGTTGTATTATGTTGAGACTTTTTATGTTGGGATAGCTAGACTCTTGATTATTCTTGTTATTTTAGTTGTGTGCTAGACTTATGTCAGAACTTTCTTATCTTTTACATCCTATCGTGCCATTTACTTTTCTATAGTTATTGTGATTATCTTATGATTTGATGATCAAATGCATATTCATTGTCCTCCTTATGGAGTTGAGATCATTGACAGGTTATTTTGTGAGTTGTGATTATTAGTATTGAGACCTAGAAAGCGTTCTACCGTTGATGCTGTGGTGTACGCTGGACGTACCCATGACTCATGTCCAAATTTTGGGTGCGGGTCGTGTCACTACCACATTTTTTAGGAAAAAATATTTTGTTCATTTCGTAATTAATTAAATATTATGCATATTGTATATTTTTTTATTGTATTATTTATTTATTGTTAGATGTTATTTTATTATTTTGGACTTGTGTTAGTGGACCTGACTAGCTTAGATTAGATCCATAGACCAACATTTAAATCTAGTTAGAATTAAGCCCAATTAGAAGTCAATTTATTAGGAGAATGATTAATTAAGTTAAACCTATTAGACTAGAACCTTCCTTCCTTAATTATTTCTTTATGAGAGGTCCTAAGGGATATTTAGACTTTACATAGTAGCTTGGGGAGGAAGTTTTGTGGCCGGCCTAGTTAGTAGGGAGGGAGAATTTCTCTCTCTTCATTTTTATTTTCAAATTTAGATGTAGAATTTCCTCTTCCAAATTTTTTTATTCCCACATCAAATTCTATCCAAATTTCTTTCCAATTCCTTCCCAAATTATCATTGAAGGCTATTGAAGCAAGGATCTACAAGGAGAAAGCAAGAATCTCTAAATAAATATAGCTTTATTATTTAGATATGTATATATTGATATGTATATGTATCTCTAAGTGTTTTATATATATAGTGTATGTGTGTGTGTGTGTGTGTGTGTGTGTGTGTGTGTGTGTGTGTGTGTGTGTGTGTGTGTGTGTGTGTGTGTGTGCATAGATGTGTGTAGTGTGTGTTTGAGAGGGGGGTCAAGCTGCACATTAGCAGTAGCAGCAAGTAGGTGTAGCAGGATCAGCATGGAGAGCAGCAACAGCAACTGCAACCAGCACAGCAGCTGCAGCAAAGCATAGCAGTGAGCAACAGCAGCTCGAGAAGACAGAGCAGCAGCAACTGCAGCAGAAGCTAGCTAGCAGCAGCAGCAGCAACAGCAACTGCAAAGCCTGCACAGCAAGCATGAGCAACAACAGCAACTAGAGCTGCAACAGCAAGCATGAGCAGTAACAGCAAAGTGCAGCAGCAACAGCAACTAGAGCAGCAACAACCACAGCAATGTAAGAGAATAGCAGAGGGCAGCAGTAAGGTAAGGAGGTAGTTAGTTCATTAATAGCTTAGTTAGTTAGTAATTTGATTTACTAGTAAGTTCATTGATAGGTTAGTTAGTTAGTTAGTTAGTTAGTTAGTTAGTTAGTTAGTTAGTTAGTTAGTTAGTTATGTATACCTATTGATAGTTAGTAGTTAGTTACTTTATTATGTAGTTACATATTGTTATCTAGTAGTTAGATATATACTTTGATTACTAGTTAGTAGTTGTATATATATATATATATATATATGTATTGGTATGTTAGTAGGTAGTTAGTAGTATTGTATTAGTTAATGCATGTTAGTTATAGTTTAGAGTTTTTGGTAGTTAGTTATATGTTAGAATTCATATTACCTTGTGATACCAAGGTAATGTCAAGGTATTGATGGATACTCAAGGTGTTGGGTTTGAGTATCAAGATGGGTGTGTAGTGGTGTGATACCGCATTGGTTCAAAGCCAAGGTATCCACTTAGCATTAGTTTAGTTAAAAATATTATATATTGTTGAATGTATATACATATTAAAATATATTTTTATCTAAAACTTAAGTATCTTATGATACGGTATCTTGTTGGTTTCTTAGTATCCTATTATAGCTAGTGTGGCCTAGTTGTATAGTGTATGGACCCAATATCTTAGAGATAGACTAATACAACCTAGAAATAGCTAGTTTGACTAGTTTGACCTAGAGTTGACCTAGTTTGACTATTTTTACTTAGAAATGGCTTTATGACCCAGAAGTTGACTAGTTTAACTTATTTTTATTCAAAAATCTTGTATTGATGTAATATTCCTTATTTAGGTCTTCGAGGTACCGTACCGGACATCTTTGATATTGTTCACCGAATTTCAGGTGAGTACATTCTCTGATAGTTTTTTATTTATGATATCCTCTGTCTCTTATATTTAGTGTAGATATCCTTGATTTTTTGACACGATGGTTACACAGATTGGTATATCTGAATCTCGTCATGAGATATTATTTCTTGGTATGTATGGTGTATCTTATGCAAGCCTTGTTTTCTTATTCTTCTTGTACATGTACAGACACTGATTCTTGGGAAGACTTGCTACCTACCCAGAGAATCCCGTGTCATAACGTACCATAGTTGGATCCACTATACCAGTCTAGGGAAGGAAGTATGTAGTGTAGATATGTGATCATACCCTCCTTGTATCATGTCATGTTCCTTGAATAGTATTAATCATACATCGCACGTATGATTAACCAGGCCATAATTCTTTTATCAAGTTCTCAAGCCGATCACATATTAAAGCTGGTACTCACTCACTTAGTTATTAGTATTCTTGTTCATTTCTATATTGCTCATTCTCGTATTTATTTTCAGTATTTCCTTTATTGTATATCTCTTATATCTGTATATTGTATCTTATATATTCATATATATTTACTGTTACATAGTTTATATCATTTATTAGAACTGATGTTAGAGATGTACTTTGCTCCTTTCCTGACTAGATATATTTTTCCCAGATGACACTGAGGAGTGGTACCCCACTCACTACGGGCCTCAGGACATGGTTGGCTTAAAGCCAGAGACCTTGACTCAGGAGGGTCTCATCCCGACTGAGACAGATGACCCATGACTCATAGCTTAGTTGTTAGTTTCCTTTTGTACTGGATTTGTCTCCAACATTGTTATTAGTAATTTTTTTTTGACTCATTGGATATATTATTTTGTCACATGAGTTATATCTGTGACTCTTCTATTCTTTTATCATATTCGTGCTTATTTCCATCTTATAGATCTGTGATTGAGTATATTCATTTACATTGGTGGCAATGTTATGTCTTGATCATTAGATAGATAGTTTATCCAAACAGTGTTCTAACGTCGATGCTGCGGCGTAGGCTGGGCGTTGTTCACTACTTGCATCCCAACACCGGGTGTGGGTCATGACAAGTTTTTAGTCGTGGCTCATGCAGGTCTTCAAGGTCATAATTTGTGTGATTCGTTGTGGTGCTCTTATTTGAGTGTTATTACGAGCTTGTTTCAGGATATAGGATATAGGCTATAGGCTGAGAATACTCAATCACACATAGGAAAAATTCTATTGATTCAATTCAACTATTCTTCCTTGATATTGATATTTGATCTTTAACTGTCCTTCTTTGAATGTCTTATATCATGTGCCATATTGATTATTTCCTTTTACTTTGCCTCAGGATGCCGCCTAAGACTAGATCATAGCAGAGGGAAGCAGTTTCTAAGAGATCTACGACTTACTAAGGGCCTGCACCAGTCACTTCTCATGTGATTGGCGTATCAGCTGCGTTCGGGAGTCCACCTCCAACTCAGAGGACTGTTCCGGCTGTATCTGAGGGACTTCCACCTCCACCTTTTGTGCCGACAGATGCGACTCAGGTGTTCACACTATTTTATGAGATATTGGAGGCTCAGAGGGCTCAGTCTGAGGCACACCAGAGGCAGACCAACGTGTTGCGGCAGGGCATTTGTCACGCCCCAATCTCCCGCAAGACAATCGTTCTCATCGGGACGTGATGTCGTACGAGCCTGGAGTTGTGCTCGTACAAGACGATGTTGTCAAACACCAAATTTTATCATTAAAATAACCAAGTTGCAGCGGAAGTCAAGTATTTGTGTACCAAGCACATATCAGAGTAATACGCAACGAAGCTCATGATAGGGTCCAAATAAAATGCCTCATCGAAGGCGATGCCACGAAGGCGATGAAATACTCTTGCTCTTTTCTCTAGCCCACAAAAGTACTTACAGTTCATACATCATGTCCCGTATATCCAAGCAGCGCCACTACGCCTGCGTACCTGAAATAATGCCCATAAACGTGGGTCAGTACACAGCCGTACTGGTGAGCGGGGTAACCCACTCGTCTAAGCCGACACTAAGTAAATAGTGAATGCAAACAGTTATATGGTGATCTTTCTAATTGAATCCTAGATTCATTTTATGGCATATGAATGACATATTAAGGAAAGCTGTAAAGCAGTTTAAGCATGCAAGCATTCAACTCAAACCAAACGACAAGCAATATATATCCAACTCGAGGGATTCTAGCATGCAACCCTTCCTACCCAAGCTATCATTTGTACGATAACATATCGAACCATCAACCAAGCCTCAATATCCGTCCTCAACCAAAGTTAACAATCCAATCTCAAAGTGCACACTCTTGTAGAGGCAAGGTGGCCGCGCCTACACGAAGCACAAACCAACCAAAGTAAAGCAAGCCAACACCTATCTATATGAAGTCACTGGCCAAGCCATAAAGGACGTTGATCGGTCTGATCAAATACGGTTCTATTCAAAACAGTGCTAAGTAGCTAACCCACCTGAATCGCATCCAACCGCTGGCACCGCGCCCAAGACGCGTTACCCAGTTGTCTCCTCCATGGCCGAACGGTCCCGGTGCCCCGGAGCCTTCCCGTTCGAGGAGACCAAATCCTGTGCAATACAGGTTGTCTGTGACATACAGACACCAAGTAGGTATGACGAGAGGATCGAACATTCTCGCTCTATCAAGCGATCCTAGACTCGTTCAACCAATATCCAACCAAAGCATCCGACCAAAGAATCCATAACCATTCTTCCAATATATAGCCCAAGGCACCGGCACCAAATATCAAGTTATTCCCATAGGCACAATGCCTCTTCTCAATACAGTATTTCACATTGGGTGCAACACCCCACACTCAGAATAAATCCTATGGCACAATGCCCCAACAGTGGCACAATGCCCTCGCCAATGCAGTTGTTCGGTTTCGAACCACAACTGCTCGCTTTGCAAGACAAAGCGACCAAATGATACTCGTGCACGGATGCACGCTCGCTCGCCCGAATTCCTGTTGTTCCCAAAGCCTCAATGCATCATTCCAACTCTCCAAGCATAATCCCAATTATTCAACCAACTGCCTCAAATGTATAATCCAACTCTAGCTCCAACTATCCAACGCGCAAATCATTTCAAGCCACAATCCTATGCAAGCAAACAACGTACACTCTATGTACGCCTCAGTATAGTGATTTCCAATGTTTCAGTCCAAGTGTTCAAGCATTTACGTATTTTCTATATTATTAGGCATGAAGGAGTAGAGGAGAAGGGAAAGAGCCCACTTACGATGTTCGACTCTGTTAGGCATTTTGTCCTGCCGATACGGCCAATCCCTTGAACCCGTGGTCCGATGCAAGCGTGATCTACTCAACTGGTATGACCGTGCGAGCAGGCCGTGCTCTCCAAATCATCCGACCGATTGGACTAAGAAAAATGGCATTATCGCTCCAATCCAGCTATCTCAGTAATGTTCTGAACGAACACTTGTTTTCCATCGAACTTCGCTAGCCATCTGCACATGAAACCAACTCAATCAATACTTCTTCCCAAAATCCAACAAATTAAATGTAACCAGCTATTGTTTCATTCAATCCGACTCAACGTAACGCACCGTGCGGTTGTAGGGCATTACATAATATACCACTTAGAAATCAGGTTCGTCCACGAACCGTGCTGGTACTCATTCCTATCATATGCCGCTAGTCTAATTCCATAACTCTGCTCTATGCGACTCTCATATTCATGATTCTGACTCCGTATCTCGTTCTGCTGAACGATCGTACAAATTTTTGAATTCCCACATCCTCCTTGCAGCTCAATACGAATTCCACGTATCACATAGTTTTGGATCGTACACATATTTAAGGCGTCCCTAAAATACATGCATTTCAGCCGAACTTTGCGATAACAAATTTGGACAAGTTACAAGGGCAAAATATTGCATTACTAGTGATCTTGCTAGTTTTACCTAAGTTCTTTTTATGTAGCTCAGAACTATAGTCAGATTATATCTTTTGAAAATATAACTTTGAAACAGTTTGCATATTCAAACTATAAGCATACGATCGGGACAATGCTCTATCGTGCAGTGCGCAGCATGTATTGTGCATCACAATCCAACTCCTTGGGGCAAAGTAGCATAAAGGAACTATCATTCTATCAAGCACACAAGTTGAACTATCAATCAGAGGTCGGTCCCCGAGAAACTCAGGATTGGTAGCGGTAATCCAGCTAACCAATGACTCTTTATATGATGCTATTAGCAGCTGTGACCCATGGTTGCACATTACTGCCGTTATAGCAGCCGTAACTAGGGTTCAGCTCTTCACCAATAGCCATTGTCCGACCGATGCAAATGCATGCAGCACTAACAGATAAACTCTATGATGCACATCTTAATGAGCAAGGAGGCTTATATGTAAATACTTGCATTTTTTACCCCAATTGTCGAACGGTTATCTCTGCAGCAGACACACAAGTTAGTCACAATTTGCATATATGCATAAACTCATGTATCAATCTTTGACGGCCCATGAGTTTCCCCATTATTGGATAACAACACCCCCCAAGATCCCGTAGGACCGGACGTCAGGGTACTCTCATAATCCCTTCCGGACCGACCGATTCCCAGTGCCCCAAGAATCGATCGAGAGACTATTACCTTGTGCACAAGTTGTCCGAGACCAATGCAATGACAAGCAACATTCATATTCACAAGCACAAGCAAATAACAATCTAATAGCACACCCCCCAAAATCCCGAAGGATCAGACGTCAGGGCGGACTACTAGACTCTCTCTTTTCATTCATTCAAGCAAACACATCTTTTCAACAGTCTAATAGCACACCCCCCAAGATCTCGAAGGACCGGACATCAGGGTGGACTATTAGACCCTCTTTCACACTTATAACATATAGCAGATCGATAGCAAAATAGGCAAGCGAAGCATATACTGACAAGCACGATTTATTTCATTACTAACATGCAAAAGTCTATCTCTTCTTAGCATATTCACAGAGACATATTCAAATGATTCATTTACTGATCTTCTTAGCATGGCAAGGGTTCGTTTGAGCTGTGTCAGTGTAACTAAGCATGCAACATTTCCTATGTCTCTTTAGCATATCAATGGTTCTATTTCATTCTGACAAGCAATACATAATCTTTGGTTAGGCAGCTGATTCGTTTCAATGACAAGCTATGTGCATTCCCTTATTAGCATGCTGAGTCGGTTCTATCATTCTCTTATGAAAATATTCTTCTTAAGCAAACAAGCATTCAAAACTCAGATTCATTATTAAGTCGTGCAAGAATTAGAGAATGCAGTTCTGCCCACTCACATTGATTAATCGGTCAGGAACTCTCCGAGAAGACTTCCGTTCGAGCAAGCAGGGCGATATCACTTGTACATAGCGCCTACGCGGAGTGGGGCACTACAGTACGTGCTAGTTACTAAGGTTTACCAGAGTGGTTATAGCCCATACGTCTACTGATTGCCCTCCTCTCTCATGATACTAGGTGTCAAGTGTGTGTCAACATATATAATATATAGTAATGACTGAAAGAAAACACATATGCAATGAATATATAAAAATATAATAAGCAATGCAAAATATTGAAAACAATTTGACAAGATATACTTGCCTGACAAGAAAGCTGCAAAGTGTAACGTCCAGGAGTCAAGCAAACAGGAATAAAAACTACGGCCTCAGAATGAACGTCTCTGGATGCTGAAATAAACATCACCAATATTCCCAGAATAAGCGAGATAGCTAGAAAGTACTACCCTTTCGTCCAATTTGGACACAGGGGCAAAACGGTAATTTTAGGTCAAAGTGGGGTCCACATGTGGCCCACTTTGCACCAAAAAGTGTACCGGGGATAAAGGTCTCTAAATGGGACAAACTATAAGCCAAACAAATTTTAAACGTCAATACGAACTCAACGGTACGTCCAATTTTGGATCCGGTGAGCTGAACACAAATTTGCCCAAGAATCAACCGTGGAGCCCACAAATAGGCGGCTTGGTCAACTATCTCAGAATTGTGTGAAACTTGGGTCACAGAACCAACGTGATACCACGAATCCAATAGTGTAAGTTTCGTCATATTCTGGCGAGAGTACACTAAATGGTGCGATGTTTTACAAAAGTCACAATACGGGGACTTTTCGCAGATACGGGTTGATTCTGACGCGCACACGCGTCCAAATCAGTTTTTGCGAAAACCCACACGTTTGGACATACCATACGCGCCTTTAAATATAATTGGTACGTGACGGGGTGGTCCCGTTTGGCGGGGCACGCTCCGTATCACAAATTTTTTGTGTTTCGAAAACAAGTTTTTATGAGTTTTTAACCTAATTTAATTCTACACATAACACCAAATAAAATAATATAATTAACTGGAAATAATCTCGGTTAGGTGGTCTTCACATAGCGAAAAGAAAATTTAAGTTTGGATCTCTGTGGTGGGAAATACGAGTCCTTAAACATAGGTCATTGCAGTAGTTTTTCTGAAGTTAAAGTTGTGATTTTTCTCCAACTTGGTCTCGATTTTTACCTAGGGTTAAGCATTGTTCAAAATAAACTAATACACAAAGTTAGAAAAGGGATAAGTCGTGAACATACCAGTAAAGATGGGGTCAAATTTGGTCGAGTGATGGAGCGGGAATCAACGTGTGAACAGGGGTATATTGCTGTCAATTTTTGGGGTGCTCGTGCGGGGGGACGCGGCAGCGAGCGGCGGTGTTGCGGCGTGCTCCGGGAGGCGGCAGCAGGTCGAGGAGGTCGGCGGCGGCGGTGGATTAGAGTGGAGATTTAGGGTTAGGGTTTAGGGTTCTTTTGATGTTACATAAATATATATAGCAGAGAAGAACGCGGGGGTCTCAGCCGCGATTTCATGCTGGCAGCGGGTTGGGGATATTGGGTTTTGCTTAGGCGGGTTTGGGTAGTTTAAGGGGTTTAGGGTTTTGATTTAATTTTTTTTTCTTTTTCTTTTTCTTTTTATTTTTATTTTTATTTTTATTTTTATTTTTATTTTTATTTTTATTTTTATTTTTATTTTTATTTTATTTTCTTTTCTTTTCTTTTTCTTTTATTTTTCTTGTTCTTTTCGGTGATTTTATAAGCAAGCATTGATATAAAAACCCTACTTACCAGGATCTTTCCTGCCACGAAGACATAGTTAGCTTGCACAGTTTTAAGTATACGAGGGGATCACTAGCATGATGCCATAATGGATGACTAGTCACTAGCGAGAATGGTATGCAATGAAAGTATAGGGTGCACTACAAGCCATCTTGTCCAGTACAGTAGACTATACAGTAGAGTTCCGTCCGAATCGGATCGGTGCCAGTGCCCCAGCGACCGTCCGCGGGAACTATGACCTTGTGCACAAGTTGTCCGTAATCAAACGGTGTCTATACTAAGTTATCAATTTATGCAATTAAGGCAACACGAGCACAAGACAAGTAGCAAGGCATGATTCATTTTGCATAGTCTCCCTGATCAGTTTATTACATAGCAAGGTGTGTTCTATATATAGCATAATTTATAGAAGAAGTATACATTCTATCTATAATTAAAGTATAGGCAGAATATTCTAAATGAACTAGCATGCAATAAGGTAACCATTCACAAGTTGATTGACAAGCGCAAATAACTCGAGTCTATTTCTTTTCTTTATCTTGACATCTTTAGTTATTTTGGTATCGTTTGATCGGAACAATCAAGAAGACAAGATTTTAGATGTGAAAACTTGGAAGAAGGGTCACTGAATCGAATATAGCCACTCACAAGTTGGTTGGAGAGAGAAAAGGAAATAGGTGCTTCAAGACTCCGCTTGCACGACGTCTACTGCACGATCACCTGCATTGCCACGAACAGCTGAACAATACCTCTTCTACTCTTTCCAAACTCGGAATAAAATGCATTTCAATGAACAAAAGCAATAAAATCCATCAAAATCGTTCAAGAAAATATAAATCCAAAAACTAACTCAAAAGCACGAAAGCAACAAGGCGACAGCGAAAACAAGGCAAAAAAATTTACAGCGGAGAGGTCCCTCTTGACTCTGCCGCTAAGTCCATCCTTGGGGGACGGTCCACTGAATATGGGAATCAATTCCAAAGAAGCAAATCTATAACGACGATAAGATCTTGATTTAATCTATCCTGATCGAACGATATCGATTAGTATTTCTTAGCCGCAATCCCCGAATAGGGGGAACAGGGCACCACATCCTAACCAACTAATAGGAGTTTCGTCCACGAAACTTAGGAATATAACCTAACCACTATGAAATAATAAAGAAAACTTTTTCTTCATCTCAGACTCAAGCTCCCAAGTCAATTCTTCGACCGAATGATTTCTCCAAAGCACGCTTACGAGAGGAACCGAGCGACTTCGAAGCAGCTTCTCCTTGTAATTCAAGATCCGCACATGATATTCAACATATGTCAAGTCTGCCTTCAATTCCAGTTGATCAAGATCCACCACATGACTCAGGTCGTATATGTACTTCCTAAGCTATAAAACACGGAAGACATCATGCACTTCAGATAGTGACAGTGGCAGGGCAATCTGATATGTGACTGAGACGATTCGCTTTAGTATCTCGAAAGGGCCGACGAATCTTGGACTTAGCTTCCCCTTTGCTCCAAATCTGGTAACTCCTGCATGGGCGAGACTTTAAGAAATACTCGATCGCCTGCTAAGAACTCAAAAGGTCGTCGATGCGTGTCTGAGTAGCTTTTCTGATGACTCTGTGCTACCTTCAGCCATTCATGGATAAAATGGATCTTCTGGACGATTTTTTATATGAGTTTCGGGCCAAGAATTTGTTGTTCACCAACTTTATTCCAACAGATCGGAGATATGCACTTCCGCCCATACAATTCCTCATACGACACCATCTGAATGCTGGATTGATAGCTATTATTATATGCAAATCCAGCTAACGGTAGATGCATGTCCCAACTTGTCTTCAAGTCTAAGGCATAGAGCCATAGCATATCTTTGAGGATTTGGTTGACTCTTCTGTTTTGCCATATATCTGAGGATGGTAGGCGGAGCTGAACTTTAACTTTGTCCCCATTGCTGACTGAAGGCTCTCCCAGAAGCGTGATAAGAATCGACCATCTCTATCGGAGACCATGGATACAGGCATGCCGTGGAGTAAAACAATCTCGTTGAGGTAGATCTGAGCCAGACGGTCGGCACTCCAAGTAACTTTGATAGGCAGAAAGTGAGATGACTTGATGATTCGATCAACGATAACCCAAATGACATCATTCCCCCGTTGCGTCTTTGGCAAACCAACGCTAAAGTCCATCGTTATGTGTTCCCATTTTTACTCCGGTATAGCAAGGTTCTGTATCTCTCTGCCTGGCTTCTGGTACTCAGCCTTTACTCTCTGACAACCCATGCACTGCGACACAAACAATGCCATATCCTTTTGCATTCCATGCCACCAAAATATCGTACGGAGGTCTCGATACATCTTTATGCTTCCTGGATGTAAAGTGTAACTCGCATAGTGGGCTTCAGTGAGCATCTCCTTTCTGAGGTTTGCTTCATTAGGAACACACAATCTTTCCTTCACTCGCATCATTCCATCCGTGCCTACCGCAAAGTCGGTCGCCTTTTCTACTGAGAAAAGATTATGCATCTTCTCAAGGAACAGGTCATCCTTCTAAGCGAACTTAACTTTCTCCAGCAAGTCTGGTTTGAGGCGCAGCTGAGCCACTTGTGCCCCCTTTTTATATCTGATTCAGAGTGTAATGCCCAAACTTTTAAGATCCTATTGCAACATATCATGGATATCCAAGCTCCCAACGAACACTCGACTCAGCGCATCAGCTACAACGTTGTCCTTGTCGGTTGTGTATCTGATCATTAAGTCAAAGTCGCTAAGGAGTTTAAGCCAATGCCATTGTCGTAGATTCAAATTCTTTTGAGTATAGAGATATTTGAGACTTTTATGATCCATGTAGATTTCACACGGTACGCCATAAAGGTAATGCCGCCATAACTTCAGCGCAAACACCATTGTTGTAAGTTCCAGGTCATGCGTTGGATAGTTTTTCTCATGAGGCTTTAACTGCCTCAACACAAAGGATATCACTTTGTCTCTCTGCATAAGGACACATCCCAAACCCTTTGCTGAGACGTCGCTATAGATCTTAAAATCATCGGGGCCGTCCGGAAGGGAAAGAATTGGTGCTGAGATGAGTCATTGCTTTAACTCCATAAATAAAGCTTCACAGCCGTCCATCCACGCAAACGTTACTCCCTTCCGAGTGAGATGAGTCAGAGGTGAGACGATCCTTGCAAAATCTTTTATAAATCTCCTGTAGTAGCCTGCTAGACCAAGGAAACTCCAAATATTGTTGGCTGACTCAGGTTACTTCCACTTCACGATGGCTTCTACTTTCTTTGGGTCGAATGAGATACCCTCTGCAGAAATGATGTGCCCGAGGAAAGATATGCTTTCCAACCAGAACTCGCACTTGCTTAGCTTCACGAACAACTTATTGTCTTGAAGAGTTTGAAGCACCATCCACAGGTGTCCGGCATATTCATCCTTGTTCTTCGAGTACACTAAGATGTCGTCTATGAAAACTACCATAAACTTATCGAGGAATAGTCAGAACACATGGTTCATCAAATCCATGAATGCGGCAGGAGCATTCATCAGTCCGAACGGCATAACAGAGAACTTATAATGGTCATAGCGGGTTCGAAATGCTGACTTCGGCATGTCCTCTGCTTTAATCTTTAATTGGTGGTAGCCAGAGCGAAGATCTATTTTTGAGAACACCGATGCCCATTACAATTGATCAAAGAGGTCATCGATCTTGGGCAGGGGATACTTGTTTCAGATAGTGACCTTGTTTAGTTCCCAATAGTCTATGATGAGTCACAATGTTCCATCATTCTTCTTTACGAAAAGCACAGGCGTGCCCCAAGGAGACATGCTCGAACGAATGTACCTACGATCAAACAGTTCTTGTAGTTGGCACTTTAACTCATTTAGTTCAGCAGGGGCCAATCTGTACGAAGTTTTGGAAATCGGTTGAGTATTTGGGAATGTATCGATGGTGAACTCAATCTCTCGGTCAGGTGGCATGCCGGGTAGTTCGCTCTGAAACACATCAGGGAACTCCGCCACAACAGAAGAAGACTCAACGTTTGCATAATCCAGACACAGCACAATCCAGCTGTGTCTCCCGAACTAACGCTAAGTATCACTCGCATCCAGAGTGTAGCATCCGCCGAGCAGACATCGCAAAAACCACCATGCAGGCCCTGGATGCGTCTGTTGCTGTACCACTTGTGCAGTAGAATTCGGGCTCTCCAGATAGACGAAAGATGACTCATTTTTTTGCACATTCGATAGTTTCCGAGAAAGCGTCGAGCCAATCCATCCCCAAAATGATATCATAATCCCGAACATCTAGGACTAACACATCGAGCGAGAGTTTTTTCCCCAATACAGACATGGCCGCCTTGACATACTGAACGAACAGGTTTTTTCGTATCCGATGGGGTGCTAACACTAAGGTCTAGATATAATTGTGTCATTTTTATCATATTTTCCATGGCAAAATTTGTGGATATAAAGCTATGCGTTGTACCAGAATCAAATAGCACGTAAGCAGGTATGTTATTGAAAAGCAATATACCTGACACAATGGTGTCCGATGCCAGGGCTTCTTTTCGTATCATAGTGTACACTTGGCCCTGAGCTTGACGATGCTCTTACTGTAGCGCAGCTTGGTTGGCTTGGGGTGCTAAGGCAATATTTGGATGTTGAGAGCGAAGCTTGGAGGGGAGCGAACAGTCACCAATCTTATGGGTTGGACCACCACAACAGAGGCATAACCCAAGCCTCTTACAATATGTTTCAATCGTGTGCCCTGGCTACTACAGAAGATACATGTTTGGGTTAAATTTTCTTTATGTCAACCACCGTTATTTGGATGCTTTGGAGCGTTGTTTTCTTTCTCGTAGTTATGGCGCTTGTGATTGGAAGTATGCACAGTACCGGCAGCAACTGGAGGATACTGCGGTTCAAGAGAAAGGGCATGGTTAAAAACTTTCCGCATAGTCTGGTATTGGGGAATGACCACGTGTGCATGGATGGCAGGTCGCAGGCTGCCTTCAAATCGTCTGGCACGACTCGCCGCATCAGGTAAATATTGGCTTACAAATTTGGCGAGCCGGTTGAATTCGACGAAGTACTGCTTCACTGTCATATTGCCCTGGCGGAGTTGTACGAACTCGTTATCCTTTTGCCGATATACGGGAGGGGGTATGAACTCCTCTTCGAATGCGCTATGGAAGGTAGCCCACGCGATCGTCTCGCCTTCTTCATCTACGAAGAGAGACCTTTGGTGCATATCCCACCAATCGTGTGCGTTCAAGTGAAGCTGTAGTTGGATAAATGCGACATGCTTCTCCTCGGGTACCTCTAGTAGTTTGAAGTGATCCTCAAGCTCTGTCAGCCAATCTAGAGCCACGATCGGATCTTCAGTCCCTCTAAATGGCGTATTGCAGACGTTCTTAAAGTCGATAAAGTCGAAGGTAGTCACATCCTTCTTCTTTGGAGTTTGAGGCATTTCGACTTCAGGCGTGGGTTGCTCCACCGGTGTAGCTGCTGTTGCCGCAGAATGGTTGGAGGCCAAAATCTGAATGATCTGTTGCAGGATATCTACCTGCTTTTGTTGGACTGCAAATCGTGCTTCTAGATTTCCTTCAAACTTGCTCTATCGTTCCTCTGCGCGCTTCTCGGCTCATTTCATAACGAGCCTCGCCCCTCTGTTGACTTGCTTCTACCATCCTCATCATCTGCCGAATCGGATCGACACAGGACATGGCTCGCTGACTTCTAGAACTTTTTGAGGTGCCGGAACTATTTTTTTGGGCTTGTATCTCACCATGTGCTAGCGCTGATGCTTGCGCTTGAGTTATTCCTTCAAAAGAAGGTAACTTATATCAGGTTCATAATGTATTATGGACTCATTGTATGGAACGTATCTCATTTTGCCTAACGAGTTCAAGAGTTCGCATTGGGAATAGATCTTTAAAGGAACTTTTCCAATACGAAGGTCAAAGGAACTTGAAAATGTGCTCTGATGTCAATATTTCAATGCCCCGATTCCATGGAATCGATCGTCCCCCGGGCATGATGCCGTGTGCCTTGGTTGTGCATCGCACAAGGCCAAGGTATGTTTGCATAACGAGCACATATTCAGAGTACGCATATAATTGAAGCACAAAGTTGAAACATGAAAAAGTTCTCTTTATTGATAATGAACATCTTTTACAAACTTTTGAACGAGTCAGATAACTGTCGCACGGGCTTACAAAAATGGACGCAAAATGAGATAGTCGTCCTGTACATTACATCATTTTACTAAAACTTCAAAAGAAGAAACATCCAGAAGGAGCTATCGCCTTTCCACGGAGCTGCATAAGTTATGTTTGTGAGCTCCTAGATCTTCAAAAGACTTCTACTAAGGCACGATCAGGGCATGCCGGTTGGTGGACTGGAATGGGAAGTCGCCTCCTCGCAGGATCTCCTTGGCGCGGGGAACCTGTTTCAATGAGGGTTAGTACATCGAAATACACTGGTGAAGGCGAGCTAACCCAACTATACCAATCAACAAGTTGTTTATATGAAGCATGCAAATTATTTTGTAGTCTTTCTATCTTGCCTTAGTTCATTTTATAAGCAAGAATTGATATAGAAATTTACTGAAATAAACTTGCCACCGTTCGGTGACTTTTACCTACCCGTTTGAACCACCTACACAATATTACCATGACCTTACCTGTCACAAAGACATAGTTAGCTTGCATAGTTTAAGTATACGAGGGGATCACTGGCATGATGCAATAATGGAAGACTAGTCACTGGCGATAATGGTATGCAACGAAAGTACATGGTGCGCTACAAGCCATCTTATCAAACACAGTGGACTATACAGTAGAGTTCTGTCCGGATCGGATCGGTGCCAGTGCTCTAGTGATCGTCCGTAGGAACTATGATCTTGTGCACAAGTTGTCCGTGATCAAACGGCGTCTATACTAAGTTATCAATTTATGCAGTTAAGGCAACACGAGCACAAGACAAGTAGCAAGGCATAATTTATTTTGCATAGTCTCCCTGATCAGTTTATTGCATATCAAGGTGTGTTCTATATATAGCACAATTTATAGAAGAAGTATACATTCTAAATAAAATTGAGGCATAGGAACATTCTAAACGAACTAGCATGCAATAAGATAACCGTTCACAAGTTGATTGACAAGCACAAATAACCCAAGTCTATTTTTTTTCTTTATCTTGACATCTTTTAGTTATTTTGGTATCGTTTGATCGGAACAAGCAAGAAGGCAAGATTCTACATGTGAAGACTTGGAAGAAGGGTCATTGAATCGAATATAGCCACTCACAAGTTGGTTGGAGAGAGAAAAGGAAAGAGGTGCTTCAAGACTCCGCTTGTACGACGTCTATTGCACGATCACCTGCATTGCCACGAAGAGCTGATCAATACCTCTTCTACTCTTTCCAAACTCAGAATGAAATACAGTTCAACGAACAAAAGCAATAAAATCTATCGAAACCGTTGAAGAAACACAAATTCGAAAACCAACTTAAAAGTACGAAAGCAACAAGGCGACAGCGAAAACGAGGCAAAAAAATTTGCAGCAGAGAGGTCCCTCTTGACTCTGCTGCTAAGTCCATCCTTGGTGCACGGTCCACTGAATATGGAAATCAATTTCGAACAGGCAAATCCATAACGAGGATAAGATCTTGATTCAATCTATCCCGATCGAACGATACCGATTAGTATTTCTTAGCCGCACTCCCAGAATAGGGGGAACGGGGCACCACACGCCGCACGCACCTCCGTACCCTGTCCACGTCCACTACTAACCGCGTGTCCGCCACCACGTCCACGGCCAGCCCCTCGTCCGCTGCCACGTGGCCTATCCCTCCACCAATCCTGAAAGCCATGTTTCTCGAAGCAAGTGGTCTCTTCATGTCCGTTGCATTTGCAAAAATTGCAAAGCAACTCCGATTTATCCCGAGCATCCAAACGAGATGGTCCACGGTTAACAAAAGGAGTTCAAACCGCAAGCGCCATAACCTTGTCCCATTCAGAGGAGACTTGTGTGGACGTGCGCAATCGTTCCTCTTGTAGCATGGATTGATAAGCACGCGCCAAAGTAGGGAACGAATCTTGTGCCAATAAAGTATAGCGGACGTTGCCATAGAGTTCCTGATTGATCTAAAGAAACTGATGAAAGTGTTCCTCATCAATCAGTTTTTGTAGCTTCTTCGGGATATCACACGTATATTTGTCGCAACTGCACACCGAAATAGGTTCATAAGTCCCCACCTCATCCCAAAGAGTCTACAATTGGCCGAAGTAGTCGACCACGGACATGAATTTCGTTTGGCGATACTCTGCCAACGAATGTTTAATCTGTTGAATTCTAGCGCCATTCTCCACGCTAAATCGGTCCTTGAGTGAATCTCACAGCAGTTTCACCTCCTCAAAGTAGGGTATCTTCTTCTTCACCGAAGGGTCAATAGTGTGCAAGATCCATTGCACAAGCATCGATTGGACACAGTACCAATCTTCCAATTTGTTATTTTTCGTAGGTTTATCGATAGACCCGTCAATAAATCCAAATTTTTGTCGAGCCCGTAGAGAAAGCCAAATATATCTTGACCATTCCTCATAATTTTTCCTACGAAATACCACTTTCGTAATTGTATTACCCGGATTGTCATTAAAACCAAGTAATACGGAAAGATGGGATCGATCATTGTTGCCGCCGCCATAGACGTAGAAAACTTGTCGCCTCCGCCACCGCTCGTCATACAACCGGTCGAAGGGAGACTCGTCGCCGACGCCGTGGAGAAAAAATTGTCGTCGCTGCTGCAGCTATGGGAAAAAAATCGTGCCCTAGCCGTCATGCTCTGATACCATGTGAAGAAGTAGTAGGAGAGAATAATCTAGGTCTTTCATTCATCATGATATTACATATATATACATCCACATATCAACTTGGACCTAAGCCACATGGGTCAATCACCATATATTCAATTTAATCCCAATACATTAATATTAATATTAATATTAACATTAATTTTATTTGGATAATTATTATTTTTTTGATAAAATTTGCCATGTCGGCTGCTATGTTATATGACACATGTTGTTATTTAACATGCCATATCAGCTGCCACACAAGGAGGAATATATTGGAGGGACATTTTGGAGGTGCAAATAGCACTACTCTAATTATAGGGTAGTATGTTTTCAATTTTAATAGTTAGGATAGAAACTTACAAATATGTGGCATTGGGTTTAGTTGTTAATTTTAAATAGGGTAGTATACATCTAAAAAAAAAAAGGTAGTATGATGTCAATTTTAATAGTTAGGATAGGAACTTACAAATATGTAAAAGTTTAAAACATTTAGTTATAAATTTGCCTACAAGTTATAGATATACAGTAAGGAGTTTTTCAAGAACTAAAATCGTGAACAACAAAATCAAGTCAACAATTTAAAAAATATCAAGTGGCCACGAGTGGAGCCAATCTAAATATACGACAAAATAAAAGAAAATTTAATACAAATTTGTCTATCCAGAATTGCAATAGTTGTAATATTTACCTATAAATTCCAAACACCAAATATATACATAAACTAATAGAATATTTATTCTGCAATTTGTGCATCTTCTAAGCTAAATGGTGTTTTTCGCATATCTAATGCCTATGAATATAACAAGTGTATCATATTAAAAAAAATTAAATTATCAAGGAATGTGGAGACATAGAAATAACTATAACAAAACATAATTGCATTTAATGATAAAAGATAAGAGTATAAAGAAATGTCAAAATTAATCGATAGAAATATACCGGACATGATAAAAATGTTACAATTAAAATATAGTGATCTTTCTGACAGTGGTATATCATCTAAAATGTGTCACCATGAGCCAATAATTTTAAAATATTATTATTAAGTAATATAATTGATAAATAATTTAGGAAACCAAGGGTGTCGAAATTTTAAGTTTTTATATATAAATTGTTTGATATAAGTATGTTCAAGCATATATATGATTTTACCGCACGCACAACACTAGTTGTTAGGGGCTTCACAATTTGTTAAAAATGATAGTACTTCAATACCAAAAAAATAGTTTAAAACTTTTAGAGGACATTACAACTTATGCGTAATTTTTTTCCCAAATTCTTAAACTTTAATCCATATATTCTTTTACATAGTTTTGTAGTATATAGTTCCATTTTGGACAATTTATGAAGTTTCAAATTCCATGAATGGTGTTTGAAACTTCAGAATCGAAATAGTCATGTCTTGGACGATAATGGATTGCCAAAATTTTGACAATCCGTCATGTCACAAAATTTAAGTTTTGAGTTTAAGGGTAGGAGTATTTTGATAAAAATAATATGATTAGAATATAAATATGTTTAAAATGATATGATGAAGTTGAGCAAATTACTAAAGACGTTATTTATTAAAAAGAATTATATGAAAGGTATGTTTATAAATATATGACTAACCACACATTCGTTGTGACTTAATCTTATCTTGACATATTTATTAAAAATAATATCTTTCATCCATACACTGGAATTAGGCTCTTAAAACTAGGGGTGAGCAGGGCCGATCCTGGGGCCTTGTTAATAGTGCAGCTGCACAGGACCTCCAAATTTTGGGGGCCTCAAAAAAAAATTAGGGTCAATTTTGTAATTTTTGTAATTTAAGTCAGCCAATTCCTTCTTCAATTCCTAGACTCTACGATCCGTCCAAGACCTCCAATTCTTCAATTCCTAGACTTTACGATCAACCATGTCGCAAGAAAAGTTTAAATGGTTTGGCTTTGATTTCAATTGAAAAATGAGTTTATGGAAAAAAAATCGATTATGGAAGTTTAATTGATGATTTTGCTTCTAAGAATGCAAGAAGATCAGTGTTTATTAAGTAGTAATGCCCTAACAGTTATCTTTTATGGTTCTCTTGGTAGTATGGTAATAGTTTCAATTTATTATTGAAGATCCATTGAAAAAGTTTTGTCAGGTAAATTTTAGTGTTCTATACTTTTAGTTTTATTTATTGTGTGATTACAAATAATTTCTCATTTAAGTATTGATCATTATTCATTTATTATATATTTTCATCAATAGATCGATAAAAGAAGAATTTAAGGTCATATTTTGACAATTTAATGGATAATACGTCTTCTATCTAAAACATCTTTATTATACTATGTAATGTGCTTGAATATAGATAATTTAACCTTTGATTATTTTGTTTAGTAGGTATCTGTAGATTCAGTTATAATATACAATCAAGAGCATATCTAGATATTTTGATAAAGACATAGAATAATAAATTTAAAAAATATGAATAAATAAATTTAGGACCACATTTTGAGATTCGTACCGGGCCTTCAATTATTCAGGACCGACCCTGGGGGTGAGCATTCGGTTTATTCGGTTTCAACCGAACCGAAATAGTCAAAACCGAATAAACCGAAATTCTAAAAATCCAAAACCGAAACCGAATCGAAATTAGCCAAAAATGAAACCGAACCGAATAAGCTATTTGGTTAATTTGTTTTATTCTGTTGGACTATTGCTATTGTTAATAGATCGGACCAAAAGTTAGAATTGTGGTTAAATTATATTAAAAATTATAATTTTATGTACACATTTGTTATATTTCAAAGTTGTGTTCAAAGTGGGACTTTAAAACATATACATAGAATTGTTATTTTTAAAATATGCACATTTTTAATTACAAAATATGCATATAATTAAAATATTTATATAATCGTATAAATCTTATCCAGTTTTCGTTTTTAGATCGAAATCAAAACCGAACAAAAATATTTAGTATTTTCAAAACCGAAACTGAACTGAAATTTTTTCAAACCGATCTGAATCTCTTATTATGTTTGGTTTTGTTCGATTTTCGGTCCAAAACCGAATAATGCTTATCCCTACTTAAAACCAATAGAAAATCATGATCATTACCATTAAATTATGTTGGCTTATATAACAATATTGCCAATCTATTAGAATGATGTGATGATAAAATATATTTTGTTTTCCCTTTCTTTAAAATATCTAAATATATAAACTAACAAGAAAAACTATTACATCAAAGAGAATATTCTTTTTATAAAAACTCAAGCGTAGAGGTAGAATGTTTGCGAACATACAATGGACTGGGCATTTAATTGTCGTCTGATTACATCTCAAAGATTAGATAAATATGGGTACAAAAACTGATAAAAAAATGATAAAAATAATATTTTAAAAAATATTCGACGTAACGCACGGGTCTTTGCACATGTTGCATTACATATCTTTTGGACCTATTGTCCTCCAACTTCCACTATTTATAAATGGAAGTAATAAAATGTCCCCGTGACTCGACCCATGATCTTCCGCTACCCAGCCGGAATCTTATACATCTTCTCGGCAACCACAAGGGTCACTCGAGTTCGATAAGTTTTTTTAAAATGCAGATAAGGCCTCGTATGAATTATTTCCAAGTCCTCAAAGATGGTATTTGCTTTCATATAGTCCTTTGTCTGTTCCTCCATCTCCAACATGCTTACCACAAGCAACGACATTGTTACCGCAACAGAAAACTAACATCAACTACGGGTGTCATGTCCGTGGAATTGTGGCATATTGGTTATGGTGGGGACGGTCACGGTTCGAATCATTTCTTGGAAACTTAATTTCTAATCCGGTAAAAAGTACATATAAAAAAATACGAGTGTCATGATTAACACGTCAATTACTTGAATGGTAATTGTCAACACTTCAAACAAAAAAAAGGACCAAAAAAGAAGGAAAAAAATAAAAAACGAGAAAGAAAAAAAATAATCCAAGACAATAATAAATGATCAAAAATGGAAAAAATTAAAAAAATTAAAACAAAAAAATGATAAAATGACAAAAAATAAAAACAAAAAAAATGATCAAAGACGAAAAAATAGATTAAAAAAAAGACCAAAAAAATGAAAAAAAGATCAAGAAAGAAAAAATTGAAAAAAAAAAATTGTCCGGACAAAAAAAAAGGTCACATATTTTTAAGGGATATGATTTTCATATTTTATGGATCAATTATTTACTCGGGTCTTCGTAATTCCCAAAAATACCCACCCACAAACATGATAATAGATTCCCACCCCAAAAAAAATTTGGGAATTAAAAAAAAACACGACCAAATGTCCCCTAAGGGTCTACTTGGATTGAGGGAAAATAATAATAGAGTTAAGTGAAGGAAAGCTAAGTGAGGGAAAGAAGAGTCAATACATATAACCTTGATTGGATTGAATGGAGAGTTAAGTGGAGTGTGTTTAATAATTCTTCCTTTAATTGGAGGTTTTCAGTAGGAGAAGGATTAATAAAAATATAACATTTACCAAAATAATCTTATTACATATGGTTTTGAGTGGGAGGAGGAGTAATAAGAGAGCGAAAAAAGACGATGCACAACGACAACAGGTTGCAAGTCAGGAAGACGGAACAGTAGGTTAAAAGTAAAGAAAAAAATAGAGGAGAATGTCATGATATTTTATAGGACAAATAAAGAGTATTTATGAACTTTTAAAACAAAATTCTCATTTCCCCCTTGTTAACCTCCCGATTTGAGTGGTTAAAAAAAGGGACAAAATAAGGCCAAACAAGCATTCACTTAATATTCTATGACTCTCCCTCCTAAATATCCACCATCAAACCAATTAGATTTTTTTTTTTGGTCTTTTTGTGTTTGTCTTTTCTCTTTGTTATTTTCTTTCCTAAATCTCTAAACCAAAACCCTACAAATTGTTGGAATGGAGAATGTGGTCCCAAGTCAAGTTGGTGATTCCTCTACGGATATTCAACCGTTATTCGGTATGTATTCGAGAAATTGTGATTATACGAGAATTATTTTGTTAACCCTAAATTATTGAATTCTTTCCAACCAATGTAGGAGATAATACACGAGGAAATCGGATCATCGAATCCACTAAAGACAACCAACACTACTTCCGTTGACCATCCCGGTCCTTGCGAACCACCCTCGGTAAATTTTTTTCGCACGTTGAACATATTTTTTTCGTGTTTATTCCTATCAGGACTGTCAGGAATTTTTACAGTCCTACGTAAATGTAGGACTATAGGAATTTTTGACAAATCTACATTTATGTAGGACTGTCAAAAAATTTTAGAGTCCTACATTTAGGTAGGACTATAGATAATGTTGACAGTCCTACCTAAATAGCACTGTATACAGTTTTGAGAATCCTAGTTTAAATTACAAGTTATTGTTTCGGTGGTAAAATTTTATTTTTTCTTGGTAACATGGACTACCTAGTACTAGTGTCGTCCCTGCTATTTCCGTTGATGTCGGCCATAAATTTATGGGTGATATTTCTTTTCATTATTCTGATGATGCGTTAGATTGGTGTAAACAAGTTGCACTTCAACATAACATAGTAATTGTCATTTCAAGATCGACAAAAAGAATGATGGGCCATAGAAAAGTAGAACTTGGTTGTGAAAGAGGTGGTGTGTTCAGGAGTCATCATCGCAAAGATACAGTTTGTGAGAAAAAAGTCCAGGTCAAAATCGTTGGAACCAGAAAATGTGGATGTCTATTCAAGTTGTCTATAGTTGAGAGCTACAATGAGATGTGGACAGTCACAGTTAAGAATGGAATCCACAATCATCATATTTTCGAGACTCTAATGGGACATCCGTATGTGGGACGGTTGAAGGCTGGTGAGAAGAAGCTAGTTGAAAAACTATCAGTTGGCAGAGTTGTTCCCAGACAAATATATTCCCTTGTTAGTCAGAAAGAAGAAACAAACAAGTCAACGATGAGAACTATCTACAACGCCTTATCTGTCACGCCCCGGACCCGTCCGGGCCGCCGCTCCGCCTTTGCCTCGCCCCCGTATAGCCGGATTATCGAACCGGGCACGAATCATCGTGCCTTGGCGCGGCGGACGCAAATCACCGCGCCCGTCCCGTGGGTGCGAGGAAGGGGAACGTGGTTGACCGTTCGAGCCTGTCAGGAACGTGATGCCGTGCGGGCCTGGGGTTGCACCCGCACAAGGCCTTATCGTTTAAGTTGATAGTTGGCTATCATCGCATCGATCGAGTAAGCAGCGAAAAGAGACTTGTTGCAATGTAATGCATTTAGCCAACTGAGTATTCGGGACGATTGAAGGACTGGGTTCCTTTAGCAAAGGCATTCGTTCATTCCATACATTATGCCCCCTTATACGATAACATCTCGGGGCACAATCGAAACCAGGATTTTGGGTCTTAGGGACTGTGGCACGTCTATCGCTCCCTCGGGCGATCCAGTACCTGCAAGCAAGTAAACAGTTTGTGGGTTAGCACTTTATACAAGTACTGGTGAGATAAATAAAATTGAACAGAAGCAAGCATTACTAAAACCAACACTAAGTAATCATGTTATAAAATATTACATTACTAGTGATCTTTCTAGTTTTACCTATGTTCGTTTTATGTAGCAGAAGAACGGAGTCATATTACATTGTTTTGGAAACATCTTTTTAAAACAGAGTTTCATATTGAATATGCAAGCAAGCAAGCCGTTCGTTCTATTTCAGGGTGTGCGCAGCGTATCTCGTGGGACTCGAGGGTCAAATGCACAACTAGACACACATGCACAATCTTAGGGGCAGTCATCTATCCAAGCTAACTCAATAACAGCTATATACGGGGCGGTCTCCGAGTATCTCAGGATCGGCAGCTGGTTGTACAGCATACCAATGACTCATTCATCTGATGCTAATGGCAGCTGTGACTCATGGTTGCTTTTTACTATCATGGTAGTAGCCATGACACATGTAGTTCAGCTCTCCACCAAAAGCCATTGTCCGACCGCATACGAATACATGAAACACTATCAAATAAACTCTAGTATGCAGACGAGACGAACCATCAGAACAGTTATCGTTGTTGCGAGCAATCCGACTTATCACTTAAACACATTCAGGCACAATATGGTTCTCTCGAAGCATAGACAATAGTGAACATGTTCATGCACTCTAAGACAAGCATTTCAGGATTCTCGTTTAGCAGACTTATCGTTTCAAAGACAAGCTAGGTGAGTTCGTTCATTAACATGCAAAGCAGGTTCTATCATTCTCTTACGAAAACATTGTAAGCTAAAACTCAAGTTATTATTAAGGTGTGTAAGAATCAGAGAACAAAGTTCTGCCCACTCACCTTAAGACATAATATCGATGCGGAGCGGGGCATTACATACTTACCAACCAACAAAAAGTTTCGTCCTCAAAACTTCAAGGATAAACTTCTCGATATTCCGAGCAGCGATAGTGCCATCCCTCACCGTACTCAATCGAAACAATCAAGCAATTCAAGTTCAGAAAACATTTGCACTTTGAGAATATCTATGGACTTATTGTATGGAACGCTCTATTGCAATACTATATCGATAATATCTCAGAGTCATAGCAAAAATTTTGGGCCAGAAGATCGATTTCGCTCTGATACCATTCTGTCATGCCCCGGACCCGCCCGGGCCGCCGCTCTGCCTTTGCCTCATCCCCGTATAGCCGGATTATCGAACCGGGCACGAATCACCATGCCTCGGCGTGGTAGACGCGAATCATCGTGCCCGTCCTGCGGGTGCGAGGAAGGGGAACGTGGTTGACCGTTCGAGCCTGTCGGGAACGTGATACCGTACGGGCCTGGGGTTGCGCCCACACAAGGCCTTATCGTTTAAGTTGATAGTTGGCTATCATCGCATCGATTGAGTAAACAGCGGAAAGGGACTTGTTGCAATGCAATGCATTTAGCCAACTGAGTATTCGTGATGATCGAGGGACTGGGTTCCTTTAGCAAAGTCATTCGTTCGTTCCATACATTATGCCCCCTTATACGATAATATCTTGGGGCACAATCGAAACCAGGATTTCGGGTCTTATGGACTGTGGTACGTCTATCGCTTCCTCGGACGATCCAGTACCTGCAAGCAAGTAAACAGTTGGTGGGTCAGCACTTTATACAAGTACTGGTGAGATAAAACAACTGAACATAAGCAAGCATTCACTAAAACCAACACTAAGTAATCATGTTATAAAATATTATATTACTAGTGATCTTTCTAGTTTTACCTATGTTCATTTCATGTAGCAGAAGAACGGAGTCATATTACATTATTTTGGAAACATCTTTTTAAAACAGAGTTTCATATTGAATATGCAAGCAAGCAAGCCGTTCGTTCTGTTTCAGGGTGTGCACAGCGTATCTCGTGGGGCTCGAGGGTCAAATGCACAACTAGACACATATGCACAATCTTAGGGGCAGTCATCTATCCAAGCCAACTCAATGACTTAGCTATATGCAGGGCGGTCCCCGAGTATCTCAGGATTGGTAGCTGGTTGTACAGCATACCAATGACTCATTCATCTTATGCTAATGGCAGCTGTGACTCATGGTTGCTTTTCACTATCATGGTAGCAGCCGTGACACATGTAGTTCAGCTCTCCACCAAAAGCCATTGTTCGACCACATGCGAATGCATGGAACACTATCAAATAAACTCTAGTATGCAGACGAGACGAACCATCAGAACAGTTATCGTTGTTGCGGGGCAATCCGACTTATCACTTGAACACATTCAGGCACAATATGGTTATCTTGAAGCATAGACGATAGTGAACATGTTCATGCACTCTAAGACAAGCATTTCAGGATTCTCGTTTAGCAGACTTATTGTTTCAAAGACAAGCTAGGTGAGTTCGTTCATTAACATGCAAGGCAGGTTCTATCATTCTCTTATGAAAATATTGTAAGCTAAAACTCAAGTTATTATTAAGGCATGCAAGAATCAGAGAACGAAGTTCTGCCCACTCACCTTGATACATAATGCCGATGCGGAGCGGGGCATTACATTATCGAGATCAAAAATGGCTAGTATGAAAAGTAGAATGACGATGCAGCAAAATTGAAGTTGCTTTCCGAGAATCACTACGTGGAGTATCATAGAAGAGATCCTTCCAGTAATGAAGTTCTTTCAATATTTTGGGCATATCCCGATTGCACACACTTAGCCAGGTCCTTTGCTGACGTATTGGTCCTTGATTGCACATATAAGTAATAAATTCAAGATGCCTATTTTTTACGTTGTTGGCTTTACGTCCACGGGACAAACATTTTCAGTTGCTTTTTGCTTCATGACAAAAGAGACAGTTGATAATTACACGTGGTCGTTGACAAAAGTAAAGTCACTTTACGTTGGACACAAAGAGCCCTCAGTTTTTGTTTTTGACAGAGACTATGCCCTAATGAATGTTATATCCAACGTATTTCCTTATGATCATAGACTTTTATGTACTTGGCATATAAATCAAAATATCCAAGTGTAATACAAGAGCAAGTTTGAGAAGATTTATGGGAAAATTGACACCGCCCGCTTAAGAAAATTCTACAGTGATTGGAACCTTGTTTGGCGCACAAGTACCTAAGACAACTATGACACAGCATGGTACTTGTTCAAGGAAAAGTGGGAAGCGAGCAATCCGACATGCATTTCATATATCAAAGATACTTGGATTGAACCGCATAAAGAATAATTCGTCTTGGTGTAGACGAATACAGTGAAGCACTATGGCACAATCACAACAAACTGGGTCGAAGGATCTCACAGAAATTTAAAAAGACATCTACGGTAACTTTGTTTCTGTTTGGCAAGCAATGAACTTGATGCTAAATGCGACAGTGAACGAGATTAAGGCCTCATTTGAGATGAGCCTAAACATTGAAAAACATGAACATAAGAATGAACCTCTCTTAGATGCTTTGATCCATCTAATATCTCACAAGGCATTGGCATTACTATCTGAGGAGATAGGTAGGGCAAAGTCTGTGGGTTATGATCCTGAGGTTTACGGTTGTACCTATCGACATACGCTGGGCCTACCTTGTGCACATAAAATCAACGAATATCGTCATCAATTAAGACCTATTCCAATAGATGTTGTTGATCAACGTTGGAGACAGTTGACTATCATGCCGATGGCGAAACGTGAGGATATTTTTTTTCTCTACAACAAATGAAACTCCTTCACGCAAGATGGTGTGCTGCACCAAAACCGGAGAGAAAATGCATTGAGCTGAAGATACAAGAAATTGCTAACCCGACAACTGCTAGATTGCAAGAACCACCAATTGTTAGAAATCCTAAAGGAAGACCGCAGTCAAGACTCAGTAGAAGAAAAAAGAAGCAGATGGAATCAACTAGTAGAGATCTATCCTTATTTGAGCATATTGAACGTCGTTTATTGCAAGCTGAGTCAACTACGGCAGTCGCAAGGGTGGTCCATTCTAATAGGATTAGCAAGCTAACAGTTCGAAAGAAAAAGCAGAAAACTTGTAGTCCAGACAAAGTTGAAGCTTCAGATGTCGCGCAATGCCAACTGAGTTTGTACATTGATCATTTTTTGCCTGAGATACAGCCTTATATTTGGTCAATTATTGATGTCCCCGGAGATGGCCATTGTGGATTTTATGCACTTGCTAGACATCTTGACTATTCTAATGAAGAATGATGGAGATAGGTCAGGGAAGAGCTGTACCAAGAGTTGAAGTCTCGCCTTGACTTCTACTCAAAGATCTTTAGCGAAGAAACGGTTGGAGTCATGTTAACAAGCATACATTGTACGGGCACTGTTGCCGAAGAAGCACATTACATATCCATCCTTGTGGCTGTATATCTTTTTTTTAACATGTATAAAATACCAATTGTTGTTATTTCAAAGGACACTAATAATACTTTCTTTCAATGTGCGCTCCGCCAGCAGATCATAGACTGTCCAATCTATGCACAATAGGCATTGTCGGTCAACACTTTGTCATACCGAAGTTGATTGCTCTTTCTTCAGTTCCGCCACCTGCAACGATTTGGTTAAAACATGTACAGACGGAAGCAATGTCCTGGATAACACCGTACATGACAGCAATAGATTCTTACAAGAAGTTATTGAAGATAGAGGAGGCAAAAGACATGTTGCATGACTACTTTGATATATTAATTGACTGATACGAATAAATGTATTAGTCACTTTTGTATTGTTGAAGATAGAGGAAGCAATGTATTAGTCACTTTGAATAAATTGTATATGGCTATATGTAAGACTTTTGTACTTTTGTATTGTATATGGCTATATGCAGGACTTTTGTACTTTTGTATTGTACACGACTATATGCAGGACTGTCAAATTTTTGACAGTCCTGACTCAAACTTGTTGGAAAAATTACAAAGTCAGGACTATCAAAATTTTGATAGTCCTGACTATATACAGGACTGTCAAATTTTTGACAATCCTGACTCAAACTTGCTGAAAAATTACAAAGTCAGGACTATCAACATTTTGATAGTCCTGACTATATGCAGGACTGTCAAAATTTCTATATGACTCAAACTTGCTGGAAAAATTACAAAGTCGGGACTGTCAAAATTTTGACAGTCCTGACTCTATGCAGGACTGTCAAAATTTTGACAGTCCTGCCTGAAACTTGCTAAAAAATTACAAAGTCAGGACTGTCAAAATTTTGACAGTCCTGACTCAAACTTGATGAAAAAATTACAAATTCAGGACTATCAAATTTTTTACAGTCCTGACTTAAACTTGCTGAAAAAATTACAAAGTCAGGACTGTCAACATTTTGACAATCTTGACTATATTCAGGACTGTCAAAATTTCTACAGTCCTGACTCAAACTTGCTGGAAAAATTACAAAGTCAGGACTGTCAAAATTTTGACAGTCCTACCTGAAACTTGCTGGAAATAATATTACAACATTAAATTTTTTAAGTCATAACTGTCAATAATATTACAACATTAAAAATATTCAACATAAATATCCACACATTCACAAATATTCAAAAAATCTATAGTCAACATTACAAAATCACAACTTCAAAAGAAATATCCATAAACATTCAAAATATTCCTAACTATCATGGCAGCTCTTTGAACGTCGCTCAAGTTCTAGGAGGAACGAAAAATCAGTGACGTTAGCGATGTTCTGCAGTTGCTCACAAACTTTAACATAATTGTTGCCGCCATAACTGATGAGACTTCTTCCCAAATTCTTCGTCTTTTTAGCCTGTATGAGAAGCAAACAAGTAAAGTTAGCAACTTTAAAAAATAATTCATAATGTTAGAAGTCAACAATTAACTCATCATCATCTTCAACAATGCAGCATACAAGACTAATTTGGATGGAAGATCATGTGGTAGTATCTCTACTCTTCCTCTTCGATTGTCGGTGTTCAATAACATACCATGTCCGGTCGACACATAGTAGGTCATGTAGTCCTCAATATAATCCGACATCTGAACCGCCTCTTGACGTTTTGCTGCACCAATAACATGATGTTGCCACTCCGAGAAGAAGTTTGAGGCCCAGTGGTACATACGCAGGACATAGTTGAGCGGTTTTGTTCCTCTTACAACAGTCACCAATCTCAATGGCTTTGGTATAGTTTGTATGTAGCTAAATTACTGAAGAACTCGATCAGGCATATAAGGCTCTTGGATGTCATGGCAACTTATCAGACCATAAAATAGAGCGATTGGATGCAAAGGACGAGTATTATTCCGCATATTTCGATATGGACGCCAAACGATCTATAATATAGTACTATATATTCAGTTAGTATTTTAGATCTAAAAGTAAAAAAAAATCTATGCTAGACATAATTTTAGTTCGAATCATTTCACCTCATCTGCGTGCATATCTTCAATTACAATACGTAGGGCGTCTAACGTATGTGCACGTTTAGCATCTACCTTAGCAGGCTTCCACATGCACATTCTAGGCAGTTGCTCATCATAATCTCTATTAAGGGTATCTCTCTTAAGCCTAGGAAAATGGTCGTATATCCAGGCCTGTATGTTAAAATATGAATAGTATAAGTATTATGTTAAAAAACTAAATTGACTATTATTAGTAGAAAATATAAAAACATATTTTCTTACATGAAATAGAGTTTGGCATCCTGCGATTGTCTTCGAACTAATGCGAGATGCCGTACCAAGTTCACAGTAAAGGTATACTAAGATACCGCTTCCCCACGATATTTCACCGATGGTGTCTACGTCCAGAAGGTTGTAAAGATATTTTGCATGAATTGACGTTTTAGACTTGTCTGGAACACCGACGAACCCTAAGATAAATTGAATGTACCCACGGAAAACTGCGTCGTCCTCATCGTTATCCTCATCGTTATCCTCATCGTCATCATCATCATCATCATCATCGTCGTCGTCATCTTCATCTTTGAAAGTCTCCTCCAAAAATCTCAGCGGTAAACCATACGACTTCTTGAAGTCAGGTATGGTCGTAAAATGATCAGCAAGAACTTGAAGATAATTTGAGACAGTATCGACAATTTTATCGTACAGCTCAAGGTCGTCGTTAGAAAAGTGATACATCATTGCACGACCATCAACCCTAACGCCCAGAATGTGATGGACATCATCCAATGTGATCGTCATCTTCCCTGCTGAAAGATGGAAAGTGTTGGTCTCCGGATGCCAGCTCTCTACGAAGGCAGATATCAGTGCATTGTCCACCATCTTGTAAGAGTAACTTGACAATTTTTGTAATCTGATGGTGGTGATTTTGGCCTTCACAGGTTCCTTCAAATCATCGAACCCCCATTGGTTGCATTTTTCCCGTGGTTGATGACTGTTAAGAGACGGAGCTATCCTGAAAATTAAACAACATAAATAGATAATCTAACTGTAAAATACTTAAAATTTAATTTATAATGAAATAATTAACTTGTCAGATCATTCCATATTTTATATGCAATATGGTTCTCGATCGAGGGCAGCAAGGAGCAACCAAGTGGACGGGTCATCTCAGCTGGATGAGAGGAAGGTGGTCTAAAACTATCATCCCGTGCTTTTTGGATATTCGGTATATCATCATCATTAGAAGAAGAAGAAGAACGGATAACTGGTCTCTTAAAATGAGTTGCAGTCTTCTTCGTTCCATGACTTCTAAGCATCTCTGGTTTGACAATTGATACTAATACATCATCAGATGAAGAAGAACGAGTAACTGGTCTCTTAGAACGAGTTGCAGTCTTCCTCGTTCCACGACTACTAAGCGTCTCTGGTTCTGCGATTGATACTGATTTTTTAATAACGTGGGCTCCCTGGCGTACCCTGCGCTTAGACGCAGTAGGTCGCTTTCTTTTGGCTCCAGCATCGATTTTTTTCTCCTTCAGGCTGCGGCTATGAAGACCATTAAGAAACAATAATAAAAATACACCGTTAAGAAACAATAATAAAAAATATAGGACTGTAGTAATTTATACAGTCCTGTATTCTTACTGGACTGTAGAAATTTTCTACAGTCCTATATTTTTACAGGACTGTAAAACTTTTCTATAGTCCTGTGTTCTTACAGGACTGTAGATATTTTTTATAGTCCTGTGTTCTTCAGGCCCGAGTACACGACCCCTCATCCCTAAAACCCTAAAATCTACGAATTAATTTCTATGTAAACATACATTGTGGTTATATACTTCAATTAAATCATTTATAACATAGATTAAAAGAAATTTTCGTTCATACAACAAGAATTAGGGAAAAAAATTTAAGAATGAGAAAAAAAATTAAAGAAATAAAAGAACAAATTTGTACCTTGATTGAGAATCTCTTTTGGGTGTCATCTCAAGAAATAAATCTTCAAATCTTGGGTAGAAGATATAGTTTTGTTTGGATGAAGAAGATTGAGAGAGAAGAAAGGGTTTTTTGATGAAGAATGTTGGAAGAGAATAAAGGGTTTTTGGTTGGAAGAGTGTGTAGAGAAGACAGAGAGAGAGAGAGAGAGAGGTCTTTTTTTTTATTGGATTTTTTTTTTTTGGGGGGGGGGGGTGTGGAGCTTGGCTAGCCCCAAGTCAAAATTAGGTTGTCCCTAGTAAGAACTCCTCTCTACCTGGCTGTCCCCGAGTAATGGATAGCCCCGAGTAAGAATAGGAGTGCCCCGATAAAAATATAAATTATAAGTGAAGGTGTTTGGGAAGGGGGAGGGAAAGTGGATAAGGAAAAGTGAGAAAAAAATTTATGTGGTCCCACTAAAAAAAATTTCTCCCAAAATTGGAAGAAAAATGGAGAGATATGAGAGAAAAATGGAATAATTTACCTAATTACCCCTCATATAAATTATGATATGAGAATCCCAAGGACTAAATAGTAATTATATATCTATCCATATACAAAAAAATATATTTTAAAACTTTTTCTTCCTCTACTTTTTGTTCATCCAAACAAGAGAAGAAAATTTTAACTTTACCTTCATTTTACTTTCCTCCATTTTTCTTTCCCTCAAATTTTCCTTCTCCTCCCTTCAAAAGTTCCCAAACACCATTAGGGAAGAGTGTTAAGTGAGGGAAAAAAATTATCTTGTTTTGAGGGAGGAGGTTTGTTTAGGACAAATACTCTTTATTTGTCCTATAAAAATATCGTGATATTCTCTTCTTTTTCTTTTTTCTTTTTTCTTTTTTCTTTTTTTGCTTTTTAAACTGCTACTCCGTCTTCATGGCTTTCAACATGATGTCGTCCAAATATGTTCTCTTCTTGCTTTCTCTTATTACTTATTGTTGAAAATTATAAAGAAAAAAACTCCAATTAAATCTAATTTTGTGAAGATATTTTTACAAATTTAAATTAAATATAATTTTATGTTATATGTGATAAAATTATTTTGGTAACTATTATATTTTTATTAATCATCCTCTCACTCAAAACCTCAAATTCAAGCAAAAGTTATTAAACACACATCATTTAACTCTCCCTCCCATCCAAACAAGGTTATACAATTTATAAAATCCACAACTTTTGGGTGATCCGTTCTAAACTGATCATAGTTCGAGTTTTATGGCATGATCGCCAATGATCTCTTCAAGTCCAGGGTGGTCCATACACTGGCTAGGTTGAACATAAATCCATGAAAACTTATTAAGTTGCACTAGTCATTAGTGATTCTAAAATTGGCTATCGTTCCAGTATCCAATTCTTGCGATACCGTGACACAAAAATTGAGAAAAACTCATATACAAGCCCTAGTCTATAAATCAATATCCAAGAATATGAATACAACTAAATTATGCAATCCAAATACAAGAAACATGAATATTAAGAAACCAAGAAAGTATTAAATACAATATAATACACGAATTACGAGGAAAAAATAAATAACAAAAATTCAGAAATATGAAATCTGGGAACTAACCTAACAAACTACCGCTGTACAGTGAGGATATTTTCAGCGAGTTCTGCGATCATTTTTCGAAGTGTCACTCGCAGGCCCCACAGGTGACGCTCGAAAAAAATGGTCGCAAAACTCGCTTAAAATATCCTTACAGGGATAGTTCAATGTAGCAAATCCAATGACGTAGGTCTCGTCGCGATCTGATGTCTGCATGAAAAAAAATATGAGTTATCAATACAGTCAAATTAAAAATAAACGTATATGTAAATTATGAAAATATATAAAAAAATTAAGTGCAATTTTTTTTGTAATCATATATTTTGCCACACATTCTGACAAAATTGTATAAATTCCACCATACCGACTGTCCACCAGTTGCAATGACGTAATATTTTTCTCTTTCTAATTTTCTCGATCTCGTTTTTGTACATTTAATATATGTAATATATATAAGTTGGCTTGGAAACTAATATATTTACTTTCTAATACGATTTACTTATAACTAAACAACTTTAACTGAAGTGGTTAAGGTATGATGCATTTTTTTTAGTTGCCTGAATTCAATTCCTAGGGATGACAATATTTATAATAAATTTATATTAGAAAATTTTGAACATTTTTTTTATGTGCGCACGTTACTAGTATGTGTAAAATATATTATTCTGTAAATTTGTTTCTTCATATTCAAAGAAAAATGCTATTTGCACCTCTAAATTGTACCTCCAATCTATCCCTCCTTACATGGCAGCTGACGTGGCTGTTAATATTGTAGCTGACATGACAAAATTTAAAAAATATAATTAAATTAATATTAACATTAAGGGCCTGCTTGGCAATTGTAAGGGTAGCGGTTATGAGGTATTTTTAGAGTACCAGTTATGAGCGGCTATGAGGGGTCTGATTTTGGAAGGTTTTAAGTAGCGACTTTTAAACCAGTCCAACACATGCTTGGTAATTTATTAACAAACGATTCTGAAAGTCTTTTACATGAATATAATTAACTATATGTCTATATATAAACAAAAGTAGATGCACTTAATTTCATATTACTAAGAACAATAGTTGATATTTAAGTTACATGCAATAAATGGACATCAAATGATCTAACAATCATTCATTACCATCACAAATAAAATTTTAAGAAAAATAAAATTTCAAAAGAAACTGTCATCCGAGCGCGAAAATTGTCACATAGTCCACGCATCGATCGGGAGGTAGAAGTCCATATTTGATCAAAATAATAGAAACACCTGAATAAAATATGAGAGAAAATTTAAAAAACTTAACGAAAAAAGTAGTCGTAGTTTGGAAGAAGTAGAAGACAAACATAGATGAGAAAGAAAGAAATAGGGTAGGGTATTAATAGTTATAATTATATATTTATAGTATGGATATAAATAGAATAAAATAATAAAACTGTTCAAAAATTACCGATTTGAAGTATTTATAAAGACACCCAAAATTATATTACTCCAATTTTGGGATATTTTTAAGCCGACCAAAACAATGTCTAAAAAAAAGAAGAAGCCTAGGTTATCATAAACGGTCGGTTCAAAAAATATTTCAAAATTGGATGAAAACACTTTTATCAAGCAGACCCTAACATTAATATTAATCCAATTAGACTTTTGATGGTTAACCCCCCAAAAAGACTCATCCATTGCTAATCTGAATACAAAGGGAGAGGTGGCCTATAGACTGTCGGTCGAGGGAAGATCTCATCGCAACACAAAAGCACACTATAGATAACAACATGGCGAGTTATGGCAAGCTCTGGTGTCCCCAGTGGATGTTTTCAGCCCTAACGACCTTCTCCCGTCTAGAGGAAATATTCGTTTGTTTAGTGTCAGACCGTCTATAGCGGTCATAGCAATTTTTCTAAGTTATTTAGTAATTACTTTTGGATACTAATATTAACATTAAATTTGTTGGGTAATTAATTTTTTAGATTAAAATTTGCTATGCCAACTATTATGTTAGATGTCACATAATTTATTTAGGCCGTGTATAAAGGCAATTTATTTGGGCCGTGTATAAAGGCACTACAAAAAAGACTCGGGGCTGGCCCAAATTTTTTTATAAGTTTTTCACAAAAAAATTTACTCAGGGCTAGTTCAAATATTTATTAGGACTGCCAAAATTTTGACAGTCCTTCCAGTATGTTGGACTGTCAAAAATTTGACAGTCCATTGAACTGCATACTTTATTTAGGACTGTCAAAATTTTGACAGTCCTAATAAATATTTGGACTAGTCCTGAGTAATTTTTTGAGTGAAAAATTTATAAAAAAAAATTGGACCAGTCCCAAGTCTTTTTTTTAGTGCCTTTATCAAGGGCCTTTATTTAACATGCCACATAATGAGTGATAAATTGGAGGAGTAAATAATGAGAGAATCTATACACACCCCATGTATTACTTAGCACACCCCAAGTGCTAAGTACATCCCATTTAAAATAAATAAAATTAACATAAATGCTAAGTACACCCCATCACATGACCAAAATACCATTTTCTATTATAACCTAAAACATATCATCATTCCTAAGCACACCCTACACCCTTACAACCGGTCCCCTCTCTACTCTCCTCTCTACAAATCCAACCGGTCTCCTCTCTTCGAACATCCTAATTAGTTCAAAATGAGTATTATTTTCATTGATGATCACTGCTAGGATTTCGAATTCCTTAAATTCTTGTTAAAACGAAACAATTTTAATTTTTTTTTTGGGTGTATTCACGGTTCTGTTCGAGCCTGGTCTGTCGAGTACACATAATGATGTTCGACCCACGACAGTCGAACATTGTTGTGTAGATTCGACCATAGTGTGTCGAACGGAAGATCATATGTTCGGTCCTTCTTATGTTCGACAAATACAGGTCGGACACTAACCGACATGTTCGACAATCATTTTTCGAACTATATATGTCATGTTCGACCTCTGCCAGTCGAACTGCTACTGAAATATTCGGCCAATACAGGTAGAACAGACAGTGGTCCGTTCTACCAGTATTGGTCGTGCTCATCGCGAATTTTTTTTGTTTTGTCCAACACTTCTCATACACTACTTCAAACCGAGAAATTACGTAAAGAGAGAACGTATATTGTGTCTTTGAAGTTGACTTTCTTCCTCCATTATGCCTTCTTCACAATTGCAATGTAAGATTTTTGAATTGGATTAGAGAAGGTGAAAATTAAATAAGGAAAAAGAAGATGACAAGTGTCTTAGGAAGGAGGCTGGTGGGGTGTGCTTAGTAGGTCATGTGGATATATGAAAAATAAAAATAAAATCTTAACATTCGATTGTATTTTAATCGGGCAAATTATAAGGGCACTGCAACTTTTACTTGGGGCTAGCCCACTAAAGAGGAACTTTTACTTATACTAACCCAACATTTTACTCATACTAGCCCACTACTTCTAAACCCTCCCAAACCCTCCCCA
The DNA here is from genome assembly GCA_036927795.1 of Iris macrosiphon. Lineage (NCBI taxonomy): Eukaryota > Viridiplantae > Streptophyta > Magnoliopsida > Asparagales > Iridaceae > Iris > Iris macrosiphon. The sequence continues at coordinate 167,966,050 of JAYESA010000004.1, forward strand.
CCCGACCGGAGCCCTCCCCCCTCCCGCCGTCCTCCTCCGCCTCCTCCCCCGTCCTCCACCGCAGCCTCCCCCGTCGCCGCGCCTCCCGTCGTCGTCGTCGTCAAAACCAAAAAAGAAAATGAAAAAATAGAAGAACTGTCAAAATTTGACATATATGTTGATTTTTAGGACTGTCAAAATTTTGACAGTCCTACCAATTGGAAGTACTGTCAAAATTTTGACAGTCCTAAAAATGTATATTGCATTTTTAGGACTGTCAAAATTTTGACAGTCCTACAAATTGGTAGGACTGTCAAAATTTTGACAGTCCCAGTTTCCAAAATTACAAGTTTTCCAAAGTTACTTGGGGCTGCCCAAATTGTTATAATCAGGACTGTCAAAATTTTGACAGTCCTACAACTTGGAAGGACTGTCAAAATTTTGACAGTCCTTCCCATTGGTAGGACTGTCAAAATTTTGACAGTCCTAAATTTTTTTTTTTTCTGTTAATTTATTTTTGTTAATTGTTGGGGGGGGGGGGGCAATTTCAAAACATCCTTAAAATTTCTATCCTTATAATTTGTTAAAGTATTCTGTTATTTAAAATAGTAAATTTATTATTGGTACATTAAATATTTTGTAAAAAAAAAAAATTATCCAAAAGTAAAATTTGGAGGTCGAAACATCGTTTTTTTGCGATTCTAAAAATTTGGAAAGTCCGTCAAACGGTGAAACGTTTATCCTGAAGTACTTTTCCATACGGTCATTTTGGCTCAAACTGGAGCTTGTTTCGATCTCCCAGTCAAAAGTTATGATACTTTAAAGTTTTATATTTTATATTTTTGCCTGTAATATGTACGTCTTACTTCGGATGCAAATTCTCTCTACACGAATTGTGTTACTCTCGTCGAAAACATACAAATAGACCTATTGTGTGACGAAAAACGATTTGAAAACAAATAGTTATGGCCGTTTGAAGTCTGATCGACGGCAGACGTAATATTCGTACGGTAGATTTTTTTTTTTTTTTTTCAATGATAACATATTTTATTTTGGATGTTAAACTAAATAAAAAAAATCAAAATCCAAAATTAACTAAATAGAAATAAACTTAAAAAAAAATCCTGACAATTAAAATGAGGACCGTCAAAATTTTGACAGTCCTCATTGTTCGTGGGACTGTCAAAATCCTGAAAGTCCTAGTTTTATATAAAATTTTCAGTGGGTTAAAATTAGGACTGTCAAAATTTTGACAAAATTATGACAGTCCTAACAATTTGTAGGACTGTCAAAATTTTGACAGTCCTTCCAAGTGGTAGGACTGTCAAAATTTTGACAGTCCTGATTATAACAATTTGGGCTAGCTCCAAGTAACTTTGAAAAACTTGTAATTTTGGGAAATGGGACTGTCAAAATTTTGACAGTCCTTCCAAGTGGTAGGACTGTCAAAATTTTGACAGTCCTGATTATAAAAGTGGACTAGCCTCGAGTAACTTTCATGATGGCAAACTTAAATTTTTTCTAAATTTTCAATGGACTAGCCCCGAGTAAAATGGCAGTGCCCTTGTCAAAAGCCTTTAATCGTCTCTCTTGCCCCTTTTACCAAGCAACAACAACTGCCAATAACCAGATCCCTCTCTCCCCCGTTCCTCTCCGATCTCCTCCATGTACTCCATCCCCACCTAGACCCAAACCCTAACCTAGCTCCATGTCGGGATCCGAACCCTTCCACTCCACCGACCACAAGTCCCTCCTCCACTCCACTGATCCCGACCTCGAGGCCCAGCCCTCCTCCTCCTCCGCCTCCGCCTCCGTCGTTGCCAAGAAGAACGGGATCGGCGACCTGCTGCGCCACCTAGATAGGGGGCTCTCCGGCCGGCGGCTCAGCCGGAGGCACCTTGACCGCGGCGGATCACCGCACTCGCCCGCCGACGACCGGTCGCTCGACGTGCTAGCCGACGGGGCCCCGCCGGAGTGGGCACTGCTGCTGATCGGTTGCCTCCTCGGCCTCGCCACCGGGCTGTGCGTCGCTGCCTTCAACCGGGGGGTGAGTAGACTTTCTCCGCTAGCTGTCACGTTTTTTTTTTCAGTAAGAAATTCGCTAATCGTGCTTAGAGTATGGAGGAATGTGGTAGTCTTTTTCGTTGGAAATTCGATTAGGTTCGACAAAGTGAGTTTCTTTTTATAGTATATTTCAAATTTTGGTTTTGGTGTTTGGGGGGGGGGGGGGGGGGGGGGAAGATGGCTAATTTACGTTCATGTCAGGAGAGTGTCCAACGGTCAACGAAAATAATTTGATGTTATAGACTATGTGATAGATGTTGAAAAGACAAGAAATGACTGTATTATTGTTTTGTGGGTTTAGTTGTAGTTATTCTTTTGACTAACGCTCTGCTTGTTTATGTGACAATTGGAGGATTGTATCGAACTGAACTTTGAGGAGCTATTAATTGTCTTCTCTGTTGTTAAGAGCATCTCCAACGCTGTTGTGGCTTTGGAAGAAATTGTTGCCACATAGGATTCACACTATATTATTTCAAAAATTCTTCTCCAATGCAAATGTGAAGTTGGTTGTGAAGTTTACATGACAATGACATGACAAAGACAATGTGAAGTTGGTTGTCTAGATCTAGACAATGGAATTCATAATGCTTTACTTCCACATCATCAATTATGAATAAAAATATTTATAAAAAAAAGGAAGAAGTGGAAAAGTTGTCTTGGAAGTTGAAAAAAGTAGTTTTTATTGTCTTCTCAAAACCTTTACATTGGGGAAAACTTTTCTATCTCATTGTCTTGTGTAGATATAATCTTGCCACATAAGAAAGACATTGTCTTGTGTCTCATGCCACATAGGAATCACAACACAAAACAAGACAATAGGGTTGGGGATGCTCTAAGTAGACGAGCTTAAAATTGTCGTTAAAGATGTAATTCACTAAGTTATCTAATAAGGAACATGCAAACCTAGTTACTAAGAGCATCCACAGTGGGAACTCCAAATTATTGAAAATTGTATAAATTACTATTTTTGGAGTGTCTTTCTTGATATTGACACACAATGGTATACTCCAAACATATACTCCAAGTTAACCTCCTTCCCATTTTTCCTCTTTATTTTCCTTCCCTGATTGGTAAGATTTTTCCTCCCTCATTTTCCTTCCCTGTTTGGTAAGAACGGTTAATTTTAGTGGATCCAATAATTAATATATAGAAGATATGGCACACTTCAAATCTGAAGTGTCTCTTGGTTTTCTATTAATTTTCAAGTATGGACAAGTGCCCACTACAACCTTCAAGTGCTGCAAAAATTGACTAAAGTCAAAATATATCACTTGAAACCTCTCCCACTATGGATACTCTAATAACCCTTTTAACAAGTTGGCTGGATAGTTGGATGGCTTTCAAATTGAGTGGCTCGACAACATCCTCAGCGTACAGAGTTAAGTAGGTGGTCATTTGCTGCAATATACAAACTTTCATTCCACCCACATGTTCTACATTATTCTTAGCTTTGATTCCAGTCACATTTTTGTTAAGGTATTTAGTGTACTTGTTTCTATATTAGTCTTGGTGACGCTTTCTGGAGACTTCATGATCTTTATAATGGCCTAAGTCAACACCATTTGTTCCTCCAAAAAATTAGGTTCATGTAATACATGAGTGGGCATGGGCTGGTACACCAAACGAGGGTGCTGCGTGGCTCCGCATACAAAGACTGGCAGATACTTGGCATAGGATATTGTTGATCCCAGTGACGGGAGGAGTGGTAGTTGGAATGATGCATGGGTTACTTGAAATCTTTGAGCAGATAAAGCAGTCGAGGACTTTGCAAAGGCAAAGTTTTGATTTGTTGGCAGGAATTTTCCCCATGATAAAGGCCATTCAGGCTGCTGTGACTTTGGGCACAGGATGTTCTTTAGGTCCTGAGGGCCCCAGTGTTGATATTGGCAAATCTTGTGCAAATGGCTGCTCAGAAATGATGGAGAACAATAGAGAAAGACGGATTGCTCTTGTTGCAGCTGGTGCAGCTGCAGGGATTGCTTCAGGTACCACTGAAGTATATTTATTTATTTACTAAGCTGTTGATGATAGATATAGTGACATTTCTCAGAGGCCATGCTGTTCTATTATTGTTATTGTAGTTTTTAAAGTAGAAATATCGGCAATTCATCAAGAAATGGGTGGATACTGAAGTCAATGAGAGAGTTTCCAGTGAATGTTTGATTCTAAATAGCCAAAAGCATTGCTCTCAAGTATATTTTGATCAGAAAATATGGACTATTCTATCATTTGTTGCATTTATGTTTAAGCTACATTATTTACTCGTTTTTCCTGCCTACTTCTAAATTTCTCAGGATTCCAGAGCCTCTCTCCATGTTTCAATTTTTAGAAGCTAACCTTTCTTTAGTCTTATGCAGTAACACAGTTTCATCGACAACAATGTACATATTTTCATGTTTGTAATGCTGTTCTCATGTTCTTTAATTATTAATTTCTGTTAAAGAGTAGATTAGTTATCTGTATTTTATGCATTTATGGCTTTATGTATTTTCCATTTCTAACTAGGATTTCACATGCTTTGTAGATCTATAAATATTGGACAAGAGCCCTAATAATTTTTTATCCCATTCTAGCGACAATGTAGCCTCTGCTTTCAACAATTTCCATATGTATCTAGAGTCTCCACTGAGACTGGGCATTTTACCTTTTAAAATGGTTATGGGACTTTGTTATTCAGATCTTTCGTTCACTCTTGAACATGGTTAGAACCACTATATCATCTTTTTTCATCTTAAATATCTCAATAAGAGAAATAGACAAAAAAAGGACATATAATACCCATTTAGTTGATAATTCCTTGATGTCTGTATATTAATTGTCATTTTTAGTAATACCCACAATCAAGTGTTCAAGTTATAAGTACTTCACATTTGTAAATATTGAACATATTTCTTGTTTTATTTGCATTAAATACATCTAAAAATTATGATTTTTACTACAATTTTTCCCGTCTTCTGCTTTTTACTTTTAAGTATCCTGCCTAGGGTTCATTTTCTATTTTGGCCTGCATACATGGCGAAAATTTTCCTATATATACACTTCAGTTTTTTGAGATATATTAACTTTTTTTTTAAAACTTTTTGGTACTGTGCTCTTTGGTTCATAGACATAAAAGTAATTATGCATTGTTTTCTATGCAATTTCAGGGTTTAATGCAGCTGTTGCTGGTTGTTTCTTTGCCATTGAAACTGTATTGAGGCCGCTTCGAGCTGAAAATTCACCTCCATTTACCACCGCGATGATAATTTTGGCATCCGTTATATCATCGACAGTATCAAATGTTTTGCTAGGAGAGAGGCCAGCTTTTATTGTGCCGACGTATGAACTAAAATCTGCTGCCGGTATTTTATCTTATTCTAACCAACCCATCTTAACATACCAGAAGTGGAATTTAGTATTCATTGTTGTGGAATGCCTTGATGACTATTACTTTGTCGTCATATGAACTGAAATCTGTTGTTGATGCTTCGACTTAAATACTATTGCTAGCACTAATGTTCCTTATATCTAGTATTGCTTGTATGTTTATATCTATATACATTTGAAAAGCCTGAAAAAATGCTAGATGCTTAAACAAACATATTGTAACCTTCATAACTTAATTTTTCTATATTATATTAGGGGAAATTTGAAAAATAGAAATCAATGACCATTTTCTTGTTTTTACGGTGAGCCAATATCTACTTATTAGAGCACATAGTGTAAGGTGGATTTTACGTAGTAGTGGGTTGTTATGCTTCGTGCTGGATGTTTCGGCACATGCAAGATGGAGAGCATGATAGAGATTTTGTTAGGGAATGAATGTTTTTGTATGTGCACAGATGTGGAGGATGAGAACGACACAGTGTGGAGGTGGCAGATTTTGTTGATCAGAATCTAAAGAAACTTTAAATTATTGGAAGAGAGATGGAGTTAAGTAGGAGAGAAACTTAAGATGATTGAGTTAGCTCGGGTGCACAGATGAGTAGGGGTTGCAAACGCTTGGTTCGGTTCAACCGAAAAACCAATTTTTTGTAACCGAACCGTATTTTCCAGAAACCGAATTAAACTGTGACCGATTTTGGTTCGGTTTGATCGGTTTGTTGGGCCTTTATACAATGATTCCATAACAAAATGACAAATGTATACATTTAATTTTACAGCAAAATTACAAATGTGTACATTTGATGACAAAATTACCAGAACAAACTTTTACACTCAAAATTTTACAGCAAAAGTAAATAAGTAACCAAATATACAAATGTGTACATTTAATTTTAGCCACAGTTTCTCAAAATTACTAAATAACTAAATGTATGAATGTGTACATTTAAGTAACCAAATAAATAAATAACTCAAAATTACACTGTAAATGGAATTACAAATTAATAGGGTATACACCACTTGCCACAACTTCACCACGTCCACATTTAACATTACAAGATAATCCCATAAAAACAAAGAAAAATTACACAAGAACAAACTTCAGAACAAAATAAAAGCGAGTTGAACTTTGTTGTAGCTAGAATCAATTGTCTTTGTAAATAATATATCTTGAGCCACCTCGCCCTATGAAGATCCATTCATATACATTGTCATACAAACATTTCCCACATTCATATGGGGTTCCCCTTGTGTAGACAAGAACAATGTTATCAGGATCGTGGGTCGTTTTGGTACGTGGTACGGGTATGCGGTACGGTACCTCAGCCGGTACGCGGTGCGGTGGGGATAGACTTATTCGATTCGCTATTTGGGGTCGCTGTTCGTTTTTATCTGGGTCGTCTTTTGTACCATATACAATTATATAGAAGTATACACCAAATATTATAAGTTCATAACCAAAGCCATCAAAATTCAAGTGAAGGAAAGCATAGACAATATTCTTGTAACTAAACCAAATATCATAAGTTCATAACCAAAGCCATCAAAATTCGGGTCGCTAAATTTGACGAATGGGTCGCGAACACCCAATTCGGGGTCGTTCGTCCCAATTCGTGGAACGTAGGAGGGGTTGGCGTATTAGGCAACTATGGAGAAGAATAATTAAAGTGTAGACAAGATCCATTCATATTATTGTCTCCATTTACTGTAATATAGTTACTAGCTGCTAATGATGTTGTAATATACTAATATCAACGGAGACAAGAATACTTGGCAATGCACCTAAAAGATCTCTACAAACAAATCAATCTTTCAGAATAAAATTATTACTTGCTACTCTAAACCAGAGCCTCTCCTAATCTAAACCAAAACAACTTCAATCTCAATTGATACAAGCAAGAGAGTTGCTACGGCAAAAAGAAAAAAGAAAAAAAAATCATGTGTATATAACTGTATTAGGTAAGAGGCATGATAGAGTAGTCTGTTACTGATGAGTTTTAGTTACATGCATGGGTCTCGAGAGAAACATACTGCTCCAGTGGTGGCCAAAGTGTCCATCTTTATTGTTTAGCATGTAGTGTCATGTGGTATTATAGCATGTCTTATAATATTTCATTCCGTTTATTGAATGCTTAGATATTTGTATTCTGCAGTATGATGCAAATGCAGAACCAAACAGCCACAAACATATATATTAGATTCAAACTAGTTGAACCTTTTTTCTGAGCATTCAAAAGTATAATTTATCTGGACTAACAACCAATCATTTTTTCTGAGCATTCTTAAATTTACTTCTGTAGATATTAGTATCTAGGTTCCTGTAGTTTCTAGTAGATCTTGCTTTTAGAGTTCTAGCTCCTCATACAAACTTGTCCAAACTTCAATTAGGTCTTGCGAGTTTTATAAACTTTGTTAGTCTAATTATTATTTTTGATTGAAAGAGCATTAGTAATTTAGTTCTGTCATGGTTTCGGTCACATATATGTAATATGTGAACATTCGGTCAGACTTATGTTATATGTGAACACCAGATTTATGCAACATGTGGACAGCAATCCCGAAAAATCCTTAACCCAAACCGAACCGTTCATTAATTACCATCAGATCAGAAATTTGGAATATTGAGAAGAAACTCTGGGATCTAGAAATTTGGAATATTTAAGAGGATACTAACTTTAAAATTCTACATCACCTTAATGTAAACTGATTGCATCTTGGAAAGCTAACGATCGATTAACTATATAGTACCTAGAGAAATAATAGACATAATTAGGATGGATATATAAATCTCACACCAGTTCCAGCCATTGATTGAACCAGGAGGGTTGGAATCATGACTGCAGTTCCCAAGGCCAATATGTAGTACTGAAAACCCAAAGCAATTGCTTCACCTGCAACCAAACGCAAACACCAAATTAAATCATAAATTAACACGAATGAACTTCAACAAAGACACACAAAAAATTATTTTCTCAAGTACTCAAAAGAAAGAAAATGGTACCCCAAGATGGTTTGGAGTCTATGCAGTACTCAAAGCCCTGGAGCTGATCCATGGGGGGATGACCGACCATCTCCTCTGGCTTCACATCACCCATGTTGATTGATAGATGATGATCATTATTAACAACAAACTAAGGAAATATTCAAGGAAAAATAATAATAATACAACAACTAGCTACTGATTTCTTTTTCTTGTGAAATATTTCTGGATTTCTCAAGAATATAAGTGAGACAAAAAAATGTTACAGAAAAAATGAATTTTTTTAGAGTGAGTGAGAGAGAGTCTTAATGCAACTGAGACTCTGAGTGTCACTCAGAATCTCAGATCGAATAGAGAGAGAGAGAGAGAGAGAGAGAGAGTCTATTACGAGAGAGAGAGAGAGAGAGAGAGAGAGAGAGAGAGATACGAGCAACCGAATTCCAAACTCGCAAGTGCAGTGGATTAGGGATCCAAGAGACGGATAGAGGAGACAGAGATGTCCGAGAGAGACGGAGAGGGCGGCTCAGAGGAGTTTAGGGTTTGGGATTTTAGAGATGGAGAGAGACCCTGAGTCAAAGCGGCACAAAAGAGGAGAGGAAAGTAGAGTTAGGGTTAGGAAATTAGTATATATAGGGGAGAGGGTAATTTTGTAATTTTTATATTACTATTTGGTTTTCGGTTCGGGTCACGAACCGAATCCCAAATCCGAACCAAATTTTTCGAAACCTGAATCCGAACCGAAATTTGCAAAACAGCCCCGCTCCGAAATTTTCGAAACCGACCCGAATTGTTAATTTGGGTCGGGTCGGTTTCTGTTCCAAAACTGAGATTTGCTCACCCGTACAAATGAGAAATGCAAAAGCAAAGCTTCTGGATCAATCAAAATTACTTGAACATTCTTCCTAGCTAGCTTTTCAAGATGTGCACACACACATATGGAAATATATACACATACATATGTTCTTTTATCAATGTTCTCTCTTATATTAGTAGAATATATAAGCAAAATTTCATTCTCTTAGGGGGGTTAGTCAATTGGGATTTTCGAATAATATGGGTGCTTTGGAAATCCACTGTTAGTTGCGGTTCGGAAGTGTGCCTTTTTGTAAATCACTTGTTAGTCAATCAAGATTCTGAAACCACTATAATCTTGATTATGTAAACACAACTACCATTTTTGTATGTATATCATTCATATTAAATCACACCTTTCAGTGATGTGATTCTTGAATCACAAGAATTGCCCCCCTCATTTCCTCTTCTTCCTCTTATCTTCTTCTTGTTCTTCCTCCCTTGTTGGAATAACTCTGTACACTCCAGTTTGAGCCTTGACTCTCGACCGTGATAGCATGAACTGTAGAAGGTTTGGACAATTTTGAATACGTTGGCAATGACCTAGACGGGTTATGAAGACAAGCGATGGTTGGATGGACAAGCGATGGCGTGGCAAGTTCCGAACATGGGGACAATCGGTGTGTATGGGTGCATATTCTGCACAACGGTAATTAGATGAGTGGATTTTGAACACTCGGTGATGGCAGGGGGTGTGATCCGGACACAAGCACAAGTGACGATGGGGACGGATTTTGAACACTTCCCATGGAGGCTCTAATGGAAGTTTTGAGCTGGTAATGGTGATGGATAAATGGCCATGTCATGGAAGCTTTGCTTGTTGGAGGATGCTTTAAGAATTGGAGATTAATGCACAATGGTGATTCTCGTGGTCTTTTGAAATGGAGCACACCATATATTTGCTAATTGTCGCCAATAATAATTGTTTCATATACTTTTTGTTTTGTTTTGTTTCTAGCTTTTGTTCTTCATTTTCTTCCAAACACAGAAACACTTATGTATGTTATTATAATAACTTCACTAGTTTGTGGGTGTTGAATCTTAATGATTATTTTTTCTCTCATTTATCTCACAATATAGTATGTCTGTGTACAAGCAGATGTTTCCTCATTGTTGTTTAGATCATCCATGTTTGTTTAGAAACATAATGTTCTATTAATTATAGTTCGCAATATCGGCTGATACCGATACATAACGGTCGTATCGTATCGGTTTTGGCTTGTTTGATCCAATACCGCCACTACCGATACCGACGTGTTAGGAGTGTCTTTCCCAATCACTTCGATGGAGAAAAAAATGAATGAAAGAGAGTTGAAAAATAGTATCAACACAATGATTTGATTGTGCCAAAGATCAACAATGTTATACTGTCGACAAGGTTCCTTATCGACAAAGTGTAACCATTACCATTTGTCGAACTTATATATCGAGAAATTAATAACATTCATTCTTATTAATATTATTTCTTTCAAAACTATTTATTGTAGTTGTACTATGTTTAAAGGAAGTAATTAAACAATAATATTTATTACGGTTGAATGATTTATCAATCTTGAATATTATTCCATTTAAACTAACGAGAAACCTCATATAATATATAAAACTATGTCTAATTATGTATCAAATATTTTTCTAAAATTTTATAGTACATTTTATCATTCTCGGTTTTCCGGAACGAAGAACCTGATACTCCGAATCCGAAACCGCCAAAACTGTTGAAACCGCTGATACCGATACTCATAGGAAGAGTGCGAAACCGGTTTAAATGCCGGTTCTGCGAACCTTGCTATTAATGTTAGTTTGAGTGGAGTGATGCATTTGTATACTATGATCAAATTTTAGTCTAGCTTTTTATTGGTGATTGTGATTGCCTTAATTTCCGATGATCTTGTAAATTTTTATCTTTACACATTTTTTTTATAAATGGCTAATAATAGATGATCAATGCAAATTTTGCAACTCAATATTTAACACGGTATCATACATAAGTTATTCTCTTAATTTATATCTTTGAGCTTGTTTTTTTAAGCAGTGCAGTAAATTTTTGGGTTTCCTTAAGTAATGCTTTCTACTATTTTCTTACAATATATATATTAATCTAATTTTACAGAATTAACTTATATTACTTATTCTATATAGAATGAATTGCGACAAAAAAAATGAAAATCTTTGTTAAATGGTGATTTTATAGAAATACATCGTAGGTGTGGTTTTAGTATCATAAGATATTTTTTAATCACTGTATTTTGTTTGAAATCACTGTAATTTGTGATTGTAAAATCTCAACCACATTCTATTTCTGAGATCTTCTTTCACTACCCCCTATTGATGCTTTTTCTTGTTCTGATGGCCTCTTGTTTTTCCACCACAGATTATCTCATGTCACATGGGAATACAAAACGAGTCAACTTAGACTCAGCACTCAGAAAAGATTCTATAACGTAGGTTTGACATTTAGAGGATAGGAGGGCAAATTCGTTTTCAGAGACAAGTATCTATACAAGGATTCTATAACAACTGGGAAGAAAGTTTTGTTAATTGATGATAAACATAGGATAGACACTATTATTGGCTGTAGCAACAGCAGGATTGGCAGTTAGGTTAACTATTGAAAGTGGAAAAAGGGTTCTTGGTGACACATTTCATCTCCTTTACTATTTATCCTCCTTTTCTTCATTCCATCACCTCTTTTGTTCTGTTCCTGCTGGAACATCCAATAAAGTTAGGGAATATTTTAGCAAATACCTCCATTCAAAATATGGAAACTATTAGATACCCCTACTATTTTAAAAAACTAAGAGATACCCCATTTTTTGTATGGAACAGTCAAAATCTCGGTTAAGTGAACTCACACGTGACGCTATAAAACTATACAAATGTCCACGAAATAAATCTCTGTCAAATTCCTGCCACACATTTGACAAGCATCATGTAAATAAATATGAGTAAAAATAAAAAAAATCTACCATAATATTATGAGACACATTTGGTTGTTGATTTGTTTTGTGGACATTTGTGTCATTTTACAGTGTCACATGTGAGTTAAGCGAGCACGTGAGCTCACTTAACCGAGATTTGACTGTTCCGTACAAAAAATTGGGTGCATCTCTTAGTCTTTTAAAATAGTCGGGGTATCCGCTGGTTTCCATATTTTGAATTGAGACATTTGCTAAAATATCCCATAAAGTTACTTACGACTTGCACTATCAAATTCAAATCCATGTCTACTCAGACGTGTAAGTCTAATTTCCTCTCCTAAATACAACCTACCCCTTTGTTACATTGGATAAGGGCACCTAGTCCATCACTATCCTGGTTTCTGTTAAATGCTTGCTGGAATAAAATGTCATATCATCACAGGAAGATTACGATCATCTAGGCTTCAATGCATAGCAACAAAGTTGGGTAGCCAAGGTGCATTAATTCTTTTGCATGTTTCCTTATATGCCGGTTGCCTGATCACTAAACAACTTATTTTTGCAGAACTTCCTCTATATCTCATCCTTGGAATGCTGTGTGGGGCAGTAAGCGTGGTTTTTACTCGTTTGGTAGTTTGGTTCACAAAAATCTTTGACTATATAAAAGAAAGGTTCGGTCTTCCTGCTGTCGTATGCCCTGCTTTGGGTGGTCTGGGAGCAGGCATGATAGCTCTGAAGTATCCTGGGATATTGTATTGGGGTTTTACCAACGTAGAAGAAATCCTGCATACAGGGAAGAGTGCTTCAGCCCCTGGAATTTGGCTATTAGCTCAGCTAGCTGGTGCAAAAGTAGTAGCAACTGCTCTCTGCAAGGGTTCGGGACTCGTTGGTGGTCTTTATGCTCCAAGTTTGATGATTGGTGCTGCTGTTGGTGCTGTCTTTGGGGGATCAGCTGCTGAACTCATAAACTCAGCAATCCCTGGAAATGCTGCTGTTGCGCAGCCACAGGCTTATGCATTGGTAGGTTTCCTTAGCACTTGGTTAAAGATTCAAGATAACTTTTGTCTATCTTAATGTTATAAGATCACTGACCCAAAGAAAATTGTGACAAAGGCTAAGGCTTTGTTATTCTCCTGTAAGATGAGTTATACTCTTTTTGCTGTGCAGGTTGGAATGGCTGCTACACTAGCTTCTGTTTGTTCAGTTCCATTGACCTCAGTGCTCCTTCTGTTTGAGCTTACAAAGGATTACAGAATTTTACTCCCACTTATGGTAAATAAAGCTATTCCTGCTTATACATTTTTATCTTGATGTGTACTAACAATTACCTCCTTATGGCATTGTGTCAGCACCCCTACTCTCAATAAACATCCGACTGTTCACTTGTGTTATATTCTAGTTTTTAAGTATAATATGATGCATAAACTTCCAGTATCATGCCTGCTTTTCTTAATGGTCACCAGACTCACCACATTCTTTTTGCTGACAGAGTAGCACGACATTTATGTGTCTGTTTCAATGTTACCAGGATCGTGGATCGCTTTGGTATGTGGTACCTCAGCCGGTACGCGGTGCGGTGGGGGTAGGCTTATTCGGTACGCTATTTGGGTCGCTGTTCGTTTTTATCTGAGTCGTCTTTTGTACCATATACAATTATATAGAAGTATACACCAAATATTATAAGTTCATAACCAAAGCAATCAAAATCCAAGTGAAGGAAAGCATAGACAATATTCTTGTAACTAAACCAATTATCATAAGTTCATAACCAAAGCCATGAAAATCCGGGTCGCTAAATTTGACGAACGGGTCACGAACGCACCCCGTTCGGGGTCGTTCGTCCCAATTCGTGGGACGTAGGGGGGTTTGGTGAATTAGGCAACTATGGACTGTTTCTTTTTCCCATAAATAATTGGGTTGCTGGGGGACAGTTTGTTCCTTCCTCCTACATATGCAGCCTTTTGGGTAATTGGTGTTTTTACTTAAAATCTTTTAGTCCTCATCATACTTGTATCGTGTGCGTTGCTTCAGTGTTGGGTTGACAGTTTTGTGCTCTCGACGGCAATTGAGTTCTCTTACAACTAAGGAGTTGTGTTTTGGATGGAAATTGAATTCTCTTGCAACTCAGAAAGTCTCTGTCTTGCCTAAAGCCCTCGTTCTTAGCCTCATAGGTACCCTTCGTAAAGTCTCGAAGCTCATCTGAGAAGATCTTTTGCTGATCATTTAAGGACAAAAAAAATGGAATAAGTGATAAAATTCAATATCCTTCTTCAAATGTTTAAAACAAATATCTTTGTACAGAAAGGAAGAGTTTGCTTAATTAATCTCTTATATTTGTAACTAGATATTGCATGAAGCCATATAGTATCCTCTGGATGATGGAGACCGTTCCGTATAGTTTTATAGTTAGTTATAAAAATGTGGGGTTTTCATTGGTAAAATAAAACTAGCTAGAGTTGATTCTATAAGAATTTGCAAACATTCTTTCTTACCACCTTCGCGGGTTAGTTATCCCTTTTAACATACTTTTTATTTGACATACTAGATACTTGTTTGTTTACATTTACTTAACCCATCAATACCCTTCAACAATACCAAACACCTAGTCTGTGAATGATTATGTTATGTTTTAAGGCACGAGTGTAATAAAAACGTATTACCTTGAGGCCATTGGTCCATATCCTATGGAGCATAAGAAATCTCTATAAGGGTAGGTTGGCTGTTGACCTAACGTCAATCCTCTATGTTGGTATCAAATACCTAGCCAAGGTTGCTATGAGCATGAGAGGGACATACCGCAAAACCTAGATGCCCACTTGACGGGTAGTAGACGTACCATTTGGCTATGCAATTTAAGTTCATGCAACCAAGGAGCATCCTCTAAGTTTTCCTAGACTATAAAACGTCTAGCGTCTAGACGAAGAGGTACCTGAGTACTATCAAGATCCAAGGTTCGCAGTATCGGTATCAGAATCAGAGCCCTTCCTATGAGTATCGGGATCGACGATATCGACAGTATCGTCGGTTTCGGATCAGAGTATCAAATTTTTTTGTATCGAAAAACAAATAATTATTAAAATTTTAGATCTTTTTTATATATATATAGAGGCATAATTTTAAGTTTCTCATATGATGTTTCTTAGTAAATTTGGAATTAAGTAAAATAGTAGTCACCTTTGTCGATTGGTTTACATGCGATAGATAAGTTTTATTCTTTTACATGCTTTTACACCCTTGTCCATTGGTTTTTTTCGTTCAATTTTCTTTGCCGAATTGACTGAAAAAGAGGTCCCCCATGTCGGTATCGAATCGGGACATGCCAAGCCGTATCAGTATCGTCTGTATCGGATCGGTATCGGCCGATGCTGCAAACTATGCCAAAAACATTAGAGACCAGATCAAGTAACTTGTCTTGGTTAATTTGTATAAGAACCTGAATGTGTGTTTAGGAGGTGCACAATTAAGTTAGTAGTGAGATAAGGTTTAATAAAAATAGTATTGAAAATTCTATAGGCGAAGGCCAATAAAAATAAGCTTAAAATTATGTGGATGTGATAGAAAGGAGGTCTGGGTAGTAATTTAGGCCTGTTTTGATGAAGTAGTAGTAAAATGTTTAGTGAAAGGATCCCACTCGTTTTATGGAAGAAAGGAGGTTGAGGTATTTTGTGTCTTGGAACTTGTGCTCGTGCTGTAGCACATAAAGCACCAAAAACTTTAGTCTGCGTTTGGAATAATGGAATCATTTGTATGTTCTACAAACTCCACCTAGGCTATTCTTAATGTCATATATTTTCACTGCCATTCCCAAGCTCAGATAAAGGAGGACTATGGGGGGTGGTTGACAGCCAATGTAAAACCATAGTTTAAAGTATCGGCCGATACCGATCCGATACGGCCGATACCGATATAGTTTGGCATGTCCCGATCCGATACCGACCGATACCCGATACTGACCGATACCGACATTAGAGGTCTTTTTTCCAGTCAATTCGGCAAAAAAATTTGAATTAAAAAGACCAATTAGAAAGGATGTAAAAGCATAGTAAGGTTGTAAAAACATATAAAAGATGAAAACTTATCTATCGCATATAAATCAATCGACAAGGATGACTACTATTTCATTCAATATCAAAAATACTAAGAAACAATACTGAAAATACTTTAAATTATGCATAAATGTATAAAATATATTCTCTAAAATGTTAATAATTTACTAATAGTTGTTTGCTTTCCGATACAAAAAAATCCGATACTCCGATCCGAAACCGCCGATACTACCGATACCGCCGATCCCGATACTCATAGGAATGGTCCGATACCGATTCCGATACTTTGAACCTTGTGTAAAACATTGTTGAATCTATGAAAATGAATCCTTACCGAATGCAAGTAGGGGCATTTCTCAACGACGTGTTGTGTCGTTCCTACTCAGGAGCAATGAAAAGTAAGCAAGGGTAGATTGTTAGGTTATTAGCCCTAAGTGATGCAATACATTGAGACTACTTTGGTTCAACATCAATTCAGCAAGGGCGGGCTAGGACATTCCTAGAAGTTAGTGCCACATTGTGACTCCAATCTGGTGACAAATAGACAATGAATTATTGGGTATAGGAAGCAAGGAGGTAAAAAGTTGGTACATGAGAGTAGTATTAGATTAACTACTTGAAACTTACGAACACAAATGGAATAGAGTTACTCGATGGAATAGAGTTGTTGGATACAATGATTAAGAGATAATAATAACATATTTTGTCTAAAGGAGAGCAAGTGGGTTGGTGAGAAATTAAGAAAAATTCAAAATACTGGATTTGCTAATTTAGACTTTGGTATATAAGTGAAAATAAACATAGAACATGTGGATTAATCACTAACAGATAGCGTTGTAGTCTTGTAGAAGTAAAAAAGAATAGGAGATAAGGATAATACTAGTTAAGTTGGTATAATGGATGTTATTAGTGCATACGCACAAGCAGTATTACATGAAAAATACTAAAAAGAAATAGGGAACATATGGATAATTTAACTCAAAGAATACTTGGTGAAGAAAAGATATATATCAAAGGAGACTTGTGTTCAACAAGAGCGGAACATTTAATCAACTTTAAGAGCGGATCTAATACTATCCAAATAGGGTATTTTCTTGCTAGGAAGATTGATAGACAACCATGCATCATGCGTGCATTACAAAGTTATACCAAGAGAGTTTAATCTCAAAAAAGATTGATGTTCTTAGATATTAGTATTTAGAAATTGAAAGTGGAAGACTAGGAGATCACAAACTAGATAGTGGAACTATAACTTGAAAGGAGAGAACTTAATACTAATACTAGGGATAAATGATAAAGGGAGGAAGACGAAAGACTAGGATATATAAGAGATTAAGAACTAGATAGTAATGCTATGTGATATAATATGTCATATTGGTTCGTGGAAGTAGCAATAAATTCTTGGTGTTTTTAAATACAATGCTTGGACTTTGAAAGAAAGTTGGTAGGCGGAAAGAGGAAGTCCAAAAGGTGATTAAGGCAAAAAGTTTGCCTATAAAGATCAACAAAATTGTAGAAATGGTGTAAATTTGGTTGATATAAACTAACAGAGAAGGAAGAGAGAAGGAAGCCAAGAAAACATTTGGTGAAGCAAAATCTAAGACCTATTATTATTTGTATAAGGGGTTAAAAACCGAGGAGGGAAAAAATATTATAGATTTTGTAGAAATGGTGTAAATTTGGTTGATATAAACTAACAGAGAAGGAAGAGAGAAGGAAGCCAAGAAGACATTTGGTGAAGCAAAATCTAAGACCTATCATTATTTGTATAAGGGGTTAAAAACCGAGGAGGGAAAAAATATTATAGATTTGTGAAGGGTAGGAAATAGAGTTGAAGCCTTGGTAATATTGAAAGTACTAATAGCTAAGACCACAAATAATTAGTAAGAGAATATAATTACAAAGATGTGGAGTTATTTCCACAATTTGTTTTAATGATAGCAAGCTAAAAGAGATTAATTTACAAACAAGGTTAGTTCGGGATATGTTATATTGTTATTGTTGTAAAATTATGATTTCTGGACTCAATGATGCTTTAAAAAATGAAAATTGGACTACCGAGGTTTGAAAATGTTTATTTTGAGAAACAATTTGATATGGCTTACTAATTTGTTGAATCGAATATGAAGGACTAGGAATTTCTAATGAATGTGGTCATGTCGTAGTACCCATACCATATATAAAAAGCAAGGTTCAAAGTATCGGCCGATACATATCAGTATCGATCGTATAGATCGGTTTTAAAGGTGGCCGATCCGATACTCATAAAAAATATCAATATCTGTTGATACGGTCAAAATTTATTGTATCAATCCGTACCAGTCGATAAGTATCCTATACAGATCGATATCGACCGATACATACTGATACCAAAATACAGCAAAAGAAAAATCGAATCTTAGCATTTAAAGCAAAGCATTAAAAAAAGAAAAAGATCGAATCTTACCAGTACTCCGCCGCATGCGCTTGTGCTCGTGGAAGTAAAAGGATATGGAGGCGGGGAGGTAGGTAGGCGGAGAGGGCAAAGAAAAAAAAAAGAGACGGAGAGGAGAGAAATCAAGGCCAACTCTCTCCTCTCCGATGTGTTCTCTTCCTGGAGAACAATGGAGGCGGAGATTCTCTCTCCTCTTCGATACTTATTGGGTTAGGGTTGGTTAATGGATCTAACCCGACCCGAACCTTTTTTTTTCTAAACAAAACAACAGCTTGACCTGCCGGCCCTCTTCTATAAAGAAATTTTGAACTAAACTAATGTATCTTGGTTCGAACAGTGAATCAGAGGAACTGAGTACAAGAGTCTCATCTCTCATTACTCTAGCCAAATTGTCAAAGAATTTTGGTAACATTGTTATATATATATATATATATAAACTATTTTTTATTAGTTATATACTATTTATATACAAATAGAGTAACTAACATGTAGTTTATATACTATTTATTATTGTATATATATACTTTTATATTGTATCTAACTAATAGAGTGTATCTAACTTATATATATATATATATATATATATATATATATATATATATATATATATATATAGTCACGTTCACGTACAAAAAAAACTATGATATTTTTGAAAAATTAGATAAAAATGTAAATTATTTTAAATATGATTTGAGTATATTTTAATTATGATTTGTTATAGATATGTGTTAAGAATTTTTGATATGTGTTTAGTTAGATAATACCATATAGTTAGTTTAAATATAATTGAAACCTATAGAACAATATAAGATTCAATTAGTAAGAATATAATAAAAAACATGTAAAGAAAGAAAACATGTAAAGAAAGAACTTATATACCGCAGGTAAACCAATCAGCAATGGTGACTATTGTTTCATTCAATTATAATAAAAAATAACACAGAAAATACTTAAATAATGCATAAATATGTAAACTATTTTTTTCTAACTTTTTACTAGTATATTAATAATTATTTAATATTGTTGATATTGTCGATACCAAAACAATCCAATACTCCGATCCGATATTTCTGATACCGATACTCATACAAAATGTTCGATAGTGATACTTTGAACCTTGATAAAAAGGAGATTTGATGTACTAACTATCATAGAATTAAGCTTGTGTCATGCCACTCTAGTAGAGTAATTGATCAGAGATTAAGAAAATCTATAATTTTAGTAAATAAATGTAGCTTTATGCAGGAAGATCTACTATGGAAGATTTACTAAGAAGAATTTGGAATAAGTTATAGAGAGCTATTTACTTGTTTTTATTACCTAGAAAAAGCTTATGATAAAGTTTTTAGGAATAATATGGTGGGAATTGGGAAAGAAACAAGTCTCTAGTAGCTATATTGCAAACACTATATTGTGAACCGTTAGAGATAACAAACCATTTCCCATTGCTATTATATTACATCAAGGATCAACATTATGTTCTTATCTTTTTGCACTAGTTATAGATGAAATTACTAGATTTATATTCGTGAGGAGGTTTCATGGTGTATTATATTTTGATATGGTCAATGAGAGTAGGGAATATTTATATGCTAAAGTAGAAGTGTCGTGAGAAGTTTTGGAATGTAAGGATTTTAAAATTAGTATACCCAAAACAAAGTATGTATATGAAATGTAACTTCGGTTAAAAGTCAAACATAAACGAGGGAGTATATATGGATGGACAAGAAATATCTAGGAGTAATAAACTCGGTATTTATGATCAATCATTTCATCATGATAGGGAGACTGAAAAGGATCTTGCACATAGAATTATGTTCAATCATACTGAGTAATAAACTCAGTATTTATGATCAATCATTCATCGTGACAGAGAAACTGAAAAGGATCTTGCACATTTAATTAAAATAAGATGGTTGAAATAAAAGAATTCTTATGGAGTACTGTGACTGTAGGATACCATTAAAATTGAAAGAAAAATTTGACAAGAGACCAACCATGCTTTATGGATCAAAGTGTTGACAATTAAGAAATAACACGTGTAGAAATTTAAGTAGATGAAATGAGAAAATTTAGATGGATGAGAGGAAATACATTAAATGATGGGATAAGCAATGAATTTATTTATGAAAAGTTGGAGGCGCTAACTGAGGGCAAATATGAGAGAATCATTTTGGATGGTTAGAACATGTGGAACTTGGACCAAGAGATGCACTTGCGAAAGGATGATAGTTTAAGACGCCACTAGACTAAACCAACATGGATAGAAGATTGATTGAAGCTGTAAAGAAGAATATGGATTTTGGTAGTCTTACAGGGGACATGCCCTCGATGGAGTTAAATGGAGGAGAAAGATAAGCGGTCGGCTTTGTTATTATTGTTATATGTATGTTATGCTAGATAATAGAAGCAATCCCCTTTGTTTAATTTGCTTAAGTTAACACTTGAGATGTACTAGTTACTAGTACATCTTTTTGGAGGGTCTATAAGGCAATTTTATTATTCACATTTTGTCATGTTTCAGTCTTGTAATGTTGCTAGGGTCATTTTTATGACTTGTTACTCCTGGTAGAGTTTTGTTATACATTCCCAAAACATCAGAGAACCAGAAATTGGGACCCCCTAATAGCTGTAAGATACTGTATCTGGATACTTTTGTTGCAACTTTTGGTGATATGAAATGGCAGGAGTCTTTCACATCCTAGTTTGCACGAATCCATGATGTGCTACCATCTGCAACTATAATGTATAACCATAGTTCACTCTAGGGGTGAGCATTCGGTTTATTCGATTTCAACCGAACCGAAATAGTCAAAACCAAATAAATCGAAATTCTAAAATCTAAAATCGAAACCGAACCGAACCGAACTAAGCCAAAACCAAAACCGAACCAAATAATCTACTCGGTTTGTTCTGTTGGACTATTGCTATTGTTTAATGGATCGAGCCCAAAGTTGGGATCGTGATTAAATTATAATTTTATACACACATTTGTTGTATTTCAAAGTTGTGCTCAAGTTGGGCTGCAAAACATATACATAGAATTATTGTTTTCAAAATGTATACATTTTTAATCACAAAATATGCTTAGAATTAGGGTATTTATATAATTGCGTAAATCATATCCGGTTTTTGGTTTTGGACCGAAATCAAAAACCAAAACCGAAACGATTTTTTTTCAAACCGAACCGAATCTCTTATTAGGTTCGGTTTGGTTCGGTTTTCGGTCCAAAACCGAATAATGCTCACCTCTAGTTTACTCGTTTGTGTTAATATGAAATACATATTGGAGGCTTGTAGGTTTCTGTAGCTTTTCCTTCATCAATTGTAGTGTACCTCTGTAGTCTTCTGTATTGCAGTAGTTATTGGCCTTTCTGTTATATATCCAAAAAACAAAGTCCATGAACGGACAAGTGGTATTCTAGGCAGTGAGATTATAGATTTTGTATGAGTTATTTATTCGAAAGTTCATAGTGATGTGTCATTAATTTTGGTTAAATTGTAATTTCTTTCTAGTGTCTAGCTTAATAGTGAGCCTTTAAGGCTGGGTTTGGGATGCTTGTCCTGGCTTCTTCAGATTATCATGGCTTGCTACTTGCATCCTGGAATGCAATTTCGAGTCACATAAACAAACTCTCCATATATATATGGGGGTAAGGCTATGTACATTTTGACCCTCCTCCAAGCGGCGGGAGCTTTGTGGCACTGGGATGCCCTTTTTAGTCCTAAAAGTTGTTTGGTAAGAACAGCTTATCAATTTCTTATATGAAAAGCTAGTTCAATTTTGTGGCAGCTTTTCAAAGGTGGTGGGATGCTGCTTCCAAACACTGCTTCTGCTGCTGCTTTTTGAAAAGCAGCAGCAATCCCAAACCAGGCCCAAGTCTTGGAACTGAACATATCACGAAGTGGTGTGACACTCCTAAAGTGTCCTATTTCGTGACATGCATGATTATGCATATGCTATTCATGATCTGTATACGATATATTATACTTGTTCTAAACCCAGCAAGAGAATCCCTTATGCACAGCCAGTATTTTGTTTTGTTAGTGACAACTATCTTGTAAACATGACAGCTGAAGCTCTCTAAAATAACTTTATTGTTGGGAGTTGATGTTTTTGCCTCATCATCGTTGTATTTTTTGTTACAGGGGGCGGTGGGTTTAGCAATATGGGTACCTTCAGTAGCAAACCAGTCCAAAGACTGTGATCCATCAGAGGGAAAGACTACTGGACGTGGTTATTCTTCTCTTTCATCTGCTGAAGACAAAAATGATCCTGTTTGGAAACGGCCTGATGAAAGAGATGATCTAGAGCTTATTGATTTAGAAATTGATGTTCACCACCATGGATATATTAACGAGGAAATTCTTCTGGATGACCTGAAGGTTAATAGTTGTTTTCTTTGTGGTTGCTGGTCAATTTGCTAACCTTTACTATGTACTTTCTTAGACCAAGTTGATAATTTACAGTTTCTACTAGTAATAATAAGTTGATCCTTGTCCTAGTAAGTACTTAATTATTAATGAATTGTTTTTTTCATCAGGTTTTTCAAGCCATGTCAAAGAATTTTGCTAAAGTCCTACCATCTGTTGTGCTGAAAGAGGCTATAAATCTTATGCATGATAAGCAGCAGGGATGTGTTCTTGTTGTTGATGGTGAAGATTATCTCGAGGGAATCCTTACGCTTGGTGATATTCGGCGGAGAGGTTTCAACATGCATGGGGAGACCCCCCTTTCTCCCAAGGGAGATTCCACAACATTGGATGTACGGTATCATTCTCCATAAAAGAAGCATATCATCTGGAGTTTTATTTCGAATTACTGCTTATGAGAATAACTAAACTCCGCATGCTTTGATATATAATATCATGGAATTTGCAAGCATAGGCATCCACGTGCATAGGCATACTAACTACATGTCTAGATATATCAATAGCCATGCTTGACTTCTCATTTGTATTTGAGCACCATTAACTTTTTTGGTTATCTCATTTCTACCAGATATATTTGACCAACATAGCATCCTTCATTGCCAACATTAGTCAGGGCTTAACAGCGCCTATGCTTCTACCCTCCCGGCACGACCCTTCGGTCGCCTCACTAGCGTTCACCTCACACATTGTGCACTTGCTATTTCTACTTTATGTGAAGATGTTTATATGTGGATGCTTCCGGATGCATAGGCATACTAACTACATGTCTAGATATATCAATAGCCATGCTTGACTTCTCATTTGTATTTGAGCACCATTAACTTATTCGGTTCTCTCTTTCTACCAGATATATTTGACCAACATAGCTTCGTTGCCATTGCCTTGGGCTAGATACATTGTGCACTCGCTATTTCTATTTTATGCGAAGATGTTTATATGTGGCTGCTTCCGGATTTGCCTCCTTAGCTCTTTATATCCTTATCATGGTGATTCGTCTAATATTTTCAGTTGGTTTCACATTGATTCCTTCACATTACTAGAATATTGTGGGACTTCATCGACATTTGCTGGCTATTCTATTTTGCTAGGACCCTATTTGTTTGGCTACTCTGTTATCAGATATTTGACCTTGATAAATTGTCATCCTTGACACTTATGGGTCTTCTCGTCTCCTAGGTTGCATAGCCACAGGCACGGATTCTGATACAGACAATACAGATTCTGAATATGGCATCTTTTAAAAAATTTAGGGTACGGATACAACATGGTACGAGAATAGGTACACAGTAATACATACCTTTTTACATATTATTTATATTATAGCTTAATAATATTTGTATTTATGCATCTTTCTTTATAGTAAATAGTTTTCAAATAGTTCTAGAAAGGGCTTGCTTCAAAGTAAATATTACTTTCTACTACCTCATTTGTGTTTTGTCTCTACATGTGAGGGCCATATTTGACAAGTGTCAAGGAAGTAGCATCTTCAATGCGTTTTAGACGCATATGCGAACATGGATATGGTCCTTTCGAGGAGTATCTGTGCAACTTTGCTCGAATCTTTTCAATGCTTCTCACCAAGGATTGCTTTTGCGCACATGAATTGAGATCTCTCATGAAAGGGGAGCCCACCTTAGGAAGTTTTTTCATCAGACTACTTTTTTAACTTGGTACTTTCTTGTCCTTTTTGGTTAAACAATGCATCTTTTGTTGCACCGTACTTGCACTATTGCAGCAGTCTTCTTCTGCAACGTATCTTTTTCAATGTTCTAAATTGCGGCCTAGGCGGCCTCCTGGCGGCGCTAGGCGGCCTCCGGCCTCACCGGAAACCCTCTAGGCGGCCGGCCTAGGCGCTATATGGCATGTTTGGCCAGTTCAAAAATTCAAAATTTTAAAAAAAAAGTTCAAAAATTTCAGATTTGAAATTTCAAAAATTTTAAAATTTTAAAAATAAAATAAAATTGAAATACCTGGCTGCTGCTGCGTGCTTGCCTCTGCTGCTTCTGTTTGCTGTTGTTGCTGTTGCGGGCAGAGAAAGGAGAGACGAGGAGAGGAGATTTAGGGTTATACTTTGGAAATCCAAACAAATGACGGAAAAAGAAAAAGAAAAACGTGTGGTGACAGAAAAAAAGAAGAATAAAAACGTGTGGTGTGGTATTAGGGGGACTCGAACCTGTGATCACCCCATTCGGGTGAAACTATCACTCCTAACCAAGTTGTCAAAGTTTTCTTGTGTTTATATTTACATATGCATAATATATATGAATGTAATATAAACATAAAATAAAATAAAATTCAGTTCGACGCCTAGGTCTGCCTAGGCGACCTAGGCGCAAGGTGCCCCTTTGGCACACCGAACCCGCCTAGCAAAATTTATAACGTTGATCTTTTTGGACATTATTTCTATTGATAGAAAGTAATCAGTGTATCATGATAGTTCGGAGGTGGCTCCTGTTGAGGATAAAAGATGTTGGAGAGAATTATTTAAGATGGTAGGCATGTGAGTTGGAGACCAATGAATGATTGGGTAGGAGTGATGGAATCATATTGAAGGAAATGATAAGACTTGGGAAAGACCAAAGTGAACCTGGATTGAATCACAAAAAAAATGTGGTAGTTAGTATTAGTAGAGGAGAGGGTCCTTAATAGAGATGGGAGGGGAAGTACATGCACCAGTCTCAAAAAAGTAAAGTATACATGTAGCCAGACCCATAGTATTAGGAAAATGAACATTTTGTAAATAATTTGGTTCTTAGCTATGCCCAGATCTTTCCCCCATATCTGTATATATCTTCATAATCTGGAGAGATGTTTGTGGGGGTGGGTTAGAGGTTGTAATAAGGTTTTAGGGTTTCGTTTAAATTAAGATAATATCAATATCTGTGTTATGTATCAATATCTGTGTTATGTATGTTAGGCCTTGTCTAGATTTAATATGGGTTTATACATATTAGGAAAAGGAACATTTTGTAAATAATTTGGTTCTTAGCTATGCCCAGACCTTTCCTCCATATCTGTAATATATGTAGTGCTATATCAGCTTTATGGCTTAAAGGTAATTGCGGTCACTGGTGCCACTCTTCCATCAACCTTTCGCCTGTAATAACTGACATATGTATGCTCTCTTATCTCATATTAGATTATTCTTTTACGTTAGCTTCAACCTTGTAAATTTAGGGTTCATAATCTGGAGAGATGTTTGTGGGGGTGGGTTAGAGGTTGTAATAAGGTTTTAGGGTTTCATTTAAATTAGATAATATCAATATCTGTGTTATGTATGTTAGGCCTTGTCTAGATTTAATATGGGTTTATATACATGTTATAGACATCTCGGTGCTGTGTGCATCTCACCTCTCTTTCTATCTATATTCAAGCCATCTAAACGTACGTTATATTGTGCTCATTGTTTATGTTATACAGGTAAATACATGTCTTATTTCATCATGCTTTACTCGAGGTTTTCAGTATCGAGGGGGAGAGCGGGGACTCTTAACCTGTTTTCCGGACACAGATTTGACAATTGCCAAGGAGCTCATGGAAGCCAAAGGAATCAAGCAGTTACCAGTTGTCAAGCGGGGTGGAGATCTTAGAAATAATCGAAAACGAAGGCTTGTTGCTCTTCTTCATTATGAATCTATTGGGAGTTGTTTGCGGTTAGTTTTCATTCCATAGTTCATTAGTTAAAAGTTCATTCCATAGTTCATTAGTTAAAAGTTCGCACAGATTATTTCTTTCAAAATCTGTCATTCGGACAAAAGAAGTCTGAAGAAAGAAAAATCATTTGCTTCATAAAATACCTATGTGACATTCCCTTTTTTTTTGGTTTATTTTATAAAAACAGAAAAGCAGATAACCCTTGCTTCTCGCATCTAGTTCAATAGTTTCCTTTATAATGACTTCTTTTTTTCTTTTTTTCCTTTTGCACGAAAGTTTCATGTTCTTGAAATTTCTATTGTTTCTGCAGAATGCCGTTATGTTGCCCTAAACTATATACTTTTACATACAAAAGGAAATTATTCTTGTTGTCCTGAAGTTTTAAAGCAGTTTCCTTTTATAGTTGTAACCTTTCCCTATTTTCAAGTAAATGAAATCGATGTTTCTCTAGCCCTATAAATACCCTTGTAAGTTTGTTACAACTTGTAACATTAGTGCAAATGATGTTACTTTCATGCAGAGAGGAAGTTGAGCGCCAGAACACTGTTTACATACAAAGAAGAAAAGAATTTCAGGAAATTACTACAAATGGGCACTAACAAACTGCGTCAACCACAAGAAGGCTTTGTATACTGCCTCAAATTCAGGTCAAAGGCCATTAGCAAACCTGCCACGCAAGTGCTTCAATTTTTTTCGCTGAATCTGCTATACCGCTACCATATCTAAAACTATTGTTACGAAAACCGGGCTTTCTGATGGAAGATATCGTGGAAAAATCAGATTCAAACTTTAGAAGCTTCAGCATCCTTGGCCGTTAGTTAAGGGTGCATGGGCAATTGATATTTTTGTGCTTTTAGTTGGGAAAGCTCTGATAATGTATTTATGGGACCGGGTATATGAAAGCAAAGGGGGTACGAGGACCCTTATATATACACAGGAAAATGATTTTGTAATACATTTGCCCTTCAATGTAAGCTGATCAAGAATTTTCCTTTCTTGCATTTGTTATGTGGATTGCAGTCTTCTATAAAAAGCCTTTTTTTTAGACTTCCTTCTATAGTTCCATACTCTGATACTCTGTTACAGTGGTTATAGCTAATATAAGTCCATTCATAGAGGAAAAAATCAAAATAAGTGTATATATATATATATATATATATATATATATATATATATATATATATATATGTGTGTGTGTGTGTGTGTGTGTGTGTGTTTGTGTGTCACCAACATCAATAACATATTAGTGTCACCAACATCAATACCATATTAGTGTCATGTTTGTCTGTATTGTGTCATAGTGTTGTATTTTGTATTTGTGCAACATAAGCTAGGAGCAATTTCGTGTTTCTGTGAGGTTTTCTGTGGCCTTGGCATGACTGACCTGGATTAATGAGAAGAGAAGAACGATGAAGTGGAAGTAGACAGCCATTCATCGATTGAAATGGAAGTCACTTCTGGTGTGCAACTGCTTGTACTGCTTAGTCTCACTTGTTGAGCTTTTATGCCAAGTCTGCAAAATAAATTCTAGAACCAGTTGCAGATTCCAGTGAGCACTTTGCAACAAAATCACTTGTCTTTGCTCAGGTCAGTTCCCTACAAGTGACGGGCACTCCCAAAGGATCAATGTGAATCGTTTGTATATTTCGTATCGGTTGAGCAAAAAGGATCAAGCGAAGTTAATTGTCAAGAAAGAAGGTCTAGTTACATTTACAACCCACTTGCTCATCAAAACTAAATTTTCCCACTCCTCAAGTCGCCTGGAGTTCTTCATAGAGCCATCAGTATTGAGTTTGAAACCCCAAGGAGGAGGGATCCATTTAATGTTCTTGTGGGTTGTGGAGGATTTGGCAGAATCACTAAGATTGAAAGTAGCCAGAATGTGTTGTGACTCTGCAGGAGAGGAAGATTTGGGAGAGTGGGAGTGTATGATATAAGAGAGGTATTTGATAGTGGATTGGAGCACTTTGGGAAGATTTTGGATTTTTCATGGATGATTGAGTTTCTGTGGATCCATCTCTCTCTAAGGCCAATTAGGAAATAGGCAACTGTCACAAAGCCACTCATGGTATACATAGAATGATTTGATAGCCATGCTGCAAACAAGCCCTCAATTGTGAGGTTATGGGTGGAGGTTTGGAGAATGGAAGGATAGGTCCAGATATGATTTGCAAGTTCACTGTGGACAAATGGGTGTTTAGTGATTTTCAATTTGGGGCTCTGTACAACATCTACATTTAGAAAGATAAGAAATTTGCATTTTGACAATTCTAGAGTCAGTGGGTAGTCCATCTAGTAGAAGTCTCCAAGCTAAGACCTCCGGAGGCATTTTTTGGTGCCACAAAAGTTTGTGCCATATGAAGGGGAGCCTCTAGTTCTTAGTATATGACCAAATGAGGAGCTACTGAAATTACCTGATTGAGTTAAGGTCCAGCAGAGGTAGTCATCAGTGGTAGTGAGGGGTATGGATTTCAAGATGGCTGATGCTTGAGTAGGAAGCCTGGTCAATTGAGGTGCCAATAGAGATTGATCAACCATGGCTTCAACAATGGTCATATCTAGGTTATCTTGTGGACTGGGTTGTAGTTCCTCCCCACTCCAGTTATCTTTCCATAGCAGTAAGTTGCCTTTTGCCAATTATCCATTTTGAGTGTAGCTTGATTATAGGTAATAGAGGCTTCATGGCTCTCCAACAGTGAGAGCTAGTAGCATGACTTCTAGTGGATGGTAGAGATGGATTTTCATATTTGGACGACATGAAGTTTGTTCAAAGATCTTTTTTTTGAAAGATGATCCAACAAAGTTTTTCCTGCAGAGCAGTCATAGTGTGAGATAATGATTTGATGCCCAGTCCTTCTTCCTCAGTAGGGAGCACATCCTCTTCCAAGATAGCTAGTGATATTTAGTGAGATTTTCATAGCTCCAGAGAAATGTAGTGAAAATTCTCTCTATCTAAGTTATCAACTTTTTAGGCAGGCATTCGCGGTCTCGGTAGTATTAGTCTCAGTAGCATTTCTTATGGCACCTCTGTATATTAGCTATCCATACATGCCTTATCAGTCAGTGTATACATTTTCGAGAAGAGAGGAGAGGAGAGAGAATGAGACAGAGTGGTCCCCCCCCCTCGGAACCGACCGGATCTCACGAGTGAATCGAAAGTAGGATTTCGCCTTCTTCACTTCGCTCGTTTTTTGGTTCAACTTGAGGCTCGAGTTCACCGGGATCTTCTAAACTATAATTCAAGGTTCCCGCGGGGCTTGGGATAACGAGATAATAGTGCCCGAATCTTGGTCCATCGAGTTGTGAGAAGGGAGGGATCCTTGGTGATTGCGCCTTGAACCAATATTATACGTATCTCTTGGATGCCTCTTTGAACGGATGGTGGACGAAAGAAGGCATCAAACTAGGGGTTCTTCTCTGACTATTTACACTACTACATCTAAACCGAAACGCTACCTTTACAATCCGATTTTGCTTCCTCGAACTCCCCACCGGCTATGCCAGGCACGTAGCGAAAGGTCAGGACATATCGGACCGGAGTCTCACGAGGAAGCGAAGCGACCAAGCAAACACAGGTACAAAAATGTAGTTAATGTAGCTAATGCAGCTGTGAGAGAGAACGATAAGGGCAGCCTCTTACAAGACTCTAAATAGCTGTCTATATACCCTAAGGGTATTATGGCAGAGATACATAGTGTAGCGAGTTTCGAGGGAACGGCTAAAAAGGGAAGGTGGGGGGAGGGAGAGGGTCCGGAGGGGGGAAAAACCATCCCCTCCAGGCAAGCCAGCAACATGAGCGACTTTAGGAGCGGATGTACGAGCAAATCACGGAAGCTTACCCCGTGAGACCATTAAGTTATATTAAAAAATGAGCTAAAAGCTCAGTTTTTTTAATTTACAATATTAACAAATACCGATAAGGCATGGCATGTCCCGATTCGTTACCTACCGATACTGGCTGATACCTACATTAGGTGTCCCTTTTTCCAATTAATTCAGCAAAAAAAATTGAACAAAAAAGACTAATCAACAAATATGTAAAAGCATGTAAATAAAGAAATGTAAATGTAAATAAAAAAAAAGTTATGTATCGCAAATAAACCAATCAACAAGTGTATTAATTGATTTAATTTGAAAACTATTATGAAACAACACATAAAATACTTAAGATTTACCTTAAATATGTAAATTTATTAATAAATCATTTACTATCTGAAACCGTTGATATGATATGGCCGATCCCGAAACAGCAAACTTTGATTAGAAGGCCCTTGCACTTCCACAGCAGTAACCCAAATTCACATTTAGGTGTGCATAATATATACATCTAACATTGTTGGTAGCCGCAGGCATCAAATACAAAGAAAAGAAAAAGAAAAGGCTCGAGACAACTTTGCAAGCTAAAATTATGAGCTCCACATACTAAACAACAGTAAACACAACTTTCTTCCCCACAGGTTTAAAAGAATTTAGTTGTTCCTATGGCTTCTCTCACAAGTATAATCCCTCCTCCCCAGATCTCACATTTCCTGATACACATTGCTTCTACTTATACTAGCAGCACTGCCCAAAAAAAAAAAAAAAGAACAAAGGAAATTGTCGCATAATGTTATGTAATAAGCGAAGGATGCTTCACATTCTATGTATGGAAAAGAAAACCCACAAGCATTCATCCCTCTTGAGTATACGAACTAGTAATAGCTATCTATTCTGCTATTATTTACAGCTGAGGTCCGAGAGGAGGAAGCCTGTTCATGAGTTGGTGATATGCCGTCATCCCACTTGACATCGGCATTCCAGACTCCGACAAGGGCTCCTCCTTGGGCTCTCCCTTTGGTACCATAAACGCTCCTCCTCCACCACCACCAACTTGCAGATTTGGTTGCATGGAAGAATGAATCTGACCCATAACCGGCATCTTGACTGGTCCGAGAGGGCCAAGCCCGCCCATCCCAAGGTTAGCAAAGCCGCCATGCTGGCCAATCCCGAAAGAGAAACCGGCACCCAGGTTCAGCTGCTCTCTTCCGGGCAGGCCAAATGCACCCAAGGGAGGCCGGCCATCGAACCGCATGATGCCGTCGTGGGTCGGTTCTGGCCTCCGATGCAGCATCTGCGGCTGGGGTGCTGAGCCTGGACCGGCGGCTGACAGGGGACCCGTGTTGGAATGGCTGCTGTTTCTTGCAGCTGGGACGTCGTGGTTGTGCTTGCCTTCGTAGGTCGTGATGACCGCCTTGAGGTCGTGCGATGCCCTCTCTACATGCTTTCGAACATTGCAACCAGGGTTCGTGCACTTGTAGTAGCTCCTGCAAAACAGTGCTAACTTGCTTCTGTTAGAAAGTTTCCTGAAAATCTCTGTTTTCCCCGTACTAGCTTGTCGTCATCATTTTCCAACAGAATGATAGTTACTTGCACAAGTTACGATGGTTCATGAAAGACATGTAGAATTCATGATTGCAAGAATGAGTTTATAGCAGAACAACAACTCAGGAAAGATGAACATAGGCCTGTCAATGTACCTTGGATTCGGATTTCCTTTAACTACCTTCTGCCCATACTTGCGCCACCGATACCCGTCATCTAGAATATCAACCTCGCTTGTTGTTTGAACCACGACTCTCGGTTCACGAACTGCTCTTGAAGCAGCACTCATGTCAACATTACTAGCATCTAGCTTCCTGAATCCAAATATATTATAGTGCATTATAAACAACATAGAAAATAGCACACTTGGTTGACCCATCTCCATGAAAATCATTTCAAAAAACTTTGGAGACAACAATACCTTCTTTTTGACTCAGTCTCGTCTCCCTCTCCATCACCTGCAATTGAGACACTTCCATGAGTAGCCTGATCCTCATCATTTGATAAGGTGGAAGAGACATCAATGGCCTCCGGGGAGCCATAACGAGAGCCATCTTGCTGAACTGAAGCGGAAGGATCATCAAACTCAGCAGCAACCGAAGCAGATGTTGTTGCCTCCACTCCCTCGCTCACCCACAACGGCTTCGCATCGAGATTGGCCTGCGACAAGGGATGTTCTGATCCATCCATCTGGGTCACAGACCGACGGTTGGGGGGAGGCTTTGGGTGGTTGTGGGCACCCTTATATATGATTTCAGTGATGTGTCCTTCATGAGACCGCTCCACCTTCTTCTTTACTTGGCAGTTTGTGTGAGTACATTTATAGTAGCTTCGCGGATATTCACTGCCTTTCACCTGCTTCTGTCCATACTTTCTCCAGTTGTATCCGTCTTCAGCTGGTGCAGCAACAGCCGTGGAGGAGAATTCTCCTTTCGGGTCTCCTTCCGCATCTGGTTGGTCATCTAGTGGCGGGGAGTTCTCATTACTGATGAAGGAGTCGGATGGCTTTGGGCAAAATGTCATATCATCAGCATTATCTTTTCTGTCAAATGAATCTGAGAAGCCAGAAGGCCTGTTTATGTCTTGGTGGACAGAGACATCTACACTTTGTAAGGACTGCAGCTGATCATTGACTGGAATTCCCTGAGCAAAGAACAAGCAGATATAAGTTGTTAGTGTGGCCAGGTATAGAGCAAATGAGCTTACACTTGTGTAAAGAACACATTGCAAAGAGTAGAGGCATGGGAAGCTACGGTTTGGGAGAATATGTGTATTAGTATATAAATGTATACAGAGATGTAAATGTAATGTCTGTTACAGGAATCATATTATCATTTCTTGGAAGTCAAATTTGTGTTTTTTTTTACAATGAAAGACTCAAAATTTTCAGAAAATTGGACTATTGGAGCGAGGAGAGAGACCTAATGTAAACACATCATCAAGTGCAACTACAACTCAATTATTTGCCTTGATCAATTCTCACAAGCACAAGTATAGCTGCCAATAGGAGAACATTTACTACATTTTGCTCTCATCCATGTTGTAAGTAATCAATCACCTATTCCAAGACTTTTCATACAAATCAGAAGAAATAGTATATAACTTCTGATTTTGCAATGGGAAAAAAAAAATAGTGGCTCAAACCCCAAACTGTTGATGTTGATGGGCATGCTTGGTGAATATGTTTCCCCGTGACTAAAAAGAACCCGTAGTTTAATGGAAAAACCAGAAAAGTCACGATGCCTAACCCAAAGGAGAGGGACACAGGATTTATAAATTTTGTGCACAAGAACTATTGGAGACAGTAGACAAAAGAAGAGATTCCCGATCCATGAATCTGTCATTATACTGAAATAATTATACTCAAAATGTAAAGGAACATACAATAGTTAACCTGTATAAGCAAGTTAAGCAACCATTTCAATGGTTTCAAATAATTGCAATTTAATAACATGTCAGTAATAAAAATACCATTCAGTAGACTTATGAACTAAAAAGTTCATTGAACTTGCATCATATTAAAAACAAATATGAACGCATATAAAAGCTAATAGCTCAACATCAAGGCTCCATATACCAAGAACTCAAAACTCATATTCATCTATATAAGTACACTATCTATAGTGACATAAATAGCAAGACTCGTACAATCAAATTTAGTTAGTTGAGTGTACTGATTGCTCCAAATTTTCATATAAAACCTTGTTGATGCAGTGCACATCGAATTCAACGTATTAATAAAGTAAATGAAGGAAACAATTTACTATGACATGGATTCGAAGAATTTGTGGTCATGGTTTGTGATCAAAGCTATCATAATCCAGTTGCATGTAAATGAATTATCATTTCACATGTTGACAAATGAAGTAGTTGTCTAACTTATTGCTAAAGTTTCCAAATTGAGAAATTACTTTGTTTTCTGGACTTGAAAAATATGATGATGTTGTATTCAGATGAGGCTTGAAGGCAAATCCTCCAGGAATAATGTCTTCAAGGTCGTCTTTACTTTTATCTGAAACTTCTGAGACTGAAACTGACTTGCTACCGTTTCCCTGAGCAAACAATAGCTTTCCTGTAGTTGGAGATGGTTGAGCCTGTGGAAGTAATAGAAGATAGTCAGGTAATGTAGGGAATATGAACTAAGATACTGTCCTTTTATGACGGCATTCAAAAAATAATAACTTAGTTCTGTAGTGCAGATTATAATATCCACAAAGAATGACTGGCATCTATCTTAGTGCCTACCAAAATTCAAAACAAAGACAAAATGATTCAGTTCTGTATTTCCTATAATTCAAAAGAAAATTCAAAGTTAAATTCCATATATTCATTTGTATACTTCATCATGATGTGTACATTCAATCAATCCATAAAAATTTAAGGGAAAATATATAACCGTGCACAACAGCAGAACAAGCAGATAACATAAACTTTGTCATATATACAAATTCTTCCACCACCATCAGTTTTTTTTTTTCCAAATATTAATATATTCAAAACAAAGACAAAAATGATTCAGTTCTGTATTTCCTATAATTCAAAAGAAAATTCAAAGTTAAATTCCATATATTCATTTGTATACTTCATCATGATGTATACCTTCAATCAATCCATAAAAATTTAAGGGAAAATATATAACCGTGGACAACAATAGAACAAGCAGATTCCATAAACTTTGTCATATATACAAATTCTTCCACCACCATCATTTTTTTTTCCAAATATTAATATATAGTAGAATATAAAATTAATATCACTGTAAATATCAACTTATAATAAATGCTACAAAGTATATATGCTACAAAGCTGAAGTTTGAGTGTATAGCATGACATTACAAGATTTACTTCTTTTTCACAAATGCATGTACATAAGAGAAGTATGATAAACAGTAAGATAATTACTAGTAAGCAAATGTTTTCTACATTAGTAGAGTGCTAGTGTGTGTGTTTTTATTAACTATCAAGTTCCTTGTAAAATTATTTTATAGGCATGCAGAAATCCATTGCCTTTCTTAGCTCGTTTGTCTCCTGAGGAACTCCAATCATGCACCATGAAGGCATGAAAGATTAATACTCACGAGTATAAAAGCACAATACATGATGAAAATCAGATAGCATTGAAAAGATTGAACCCACAGGGAGCGAAGTGTAATTTAATGCAACATGAGGACGGGTTACTGACAATCATTTATTCATGACATCTCAAATAAGGTGTTTCCCATATATAAATGCACAAACACAGCCAAATTATAAGGTGTTCAATGCAACACGAGGACAGATTACTGACATTTCCTCAGTGTTGTATTCATGACATCTCAAATAAGGTGTTTCCCATATATATGCGCACAAATACAGCCAAGCTGTAAGACTTTTAAGAAGGAAAAAAAACCCGAAGCATTCATGAAATATAAGACCTTACCATTGAGTTGGAAAGAAAAACTGGAGAATCCAGTAATGTCGTAGGACTAAGACCAGGTGGAATTGTCAGATATGGAGAACGGACTTCTGAGGGTGTGTTAGCCATATTTGCCGATCTAATACGAGCAGTATTGATCGTGGGAGCATTGAATCCAGATCTTGCCATCCTCTGAGCAAGCCCCCCTTTAGGGGATGATTTTTGGCCATCAAATAAACTAGGTTTGAAGGAGAAATTGCTTGAGAAATGGAATCCATACTCAACCTCCTCTTCCTTCGAACTAAACATATTCTGCTTTCCAGATTGCAGGGAGGTACCCTCACTCCCGTTTTCTGCCAAGAAATCAGAGAGAGATTTCGAGCCGAAGTCTTCGTTCAAAAAATTTGACATTAAATTTCTTGGGCTGGGATTAGGTGTCCAATCCCCGATCGACGTCATTTTGTCATCCATCCCAGCTATATTTGCTACAGTCCTTCCAATTTGGTACTGTCAACTCTGTATGATCTAAGAGGGGAAAAAAAGAAGAACATCTCCTCAGTAAGCAGATATGTAATATAAAGATATTAGCAAATGTCTCTAATTTCTAAGTTGTCGGGGAAGGACAGGTTAAATGCTTCAGTTCACCTTTCAGAGATGAATGATATAACATATCCTTCACTTCTCCTTGAAGTAAAAAGATTTTATTATAACACCACCCAAATGACAAAACAAAAAGAGTCCAATCAAAATAAATTTCTCTGGTAAAATGTCAAGAACCCTATCAAGAAACCATCAAACAACCTAAAAGAGAGTGCAAAATAAAAACAATTTTGTCGGAAAAATATATAACAAATGCGCAAATTTCAGAATTAATACCATCACCTATTCAAATAATAGAAAGCCAGATGATAGAAAGGTCCAAGTCTCAACAACATAAACAAAAAACCATCCAAAATGGGTGAATGTGAACAGAACCACATGCTTTTAAGGGGCAAAAAGTAAAAATAAACCTAAATGTAGGCAACACAGACCACAAAATGACTTAAATAAAAAAAACTATTCAAGGACAGGAATATCATCACAAAAAATATTCATAAAAATGCAAAAAAAAAAAAAAAAACTCAGAAAAATGGAGCTTAATGTTAGGTTGTGTAGAGCCTAATTGGCTCGACCCCCCTAGTTTGATTGCTTAAGTGACTGATAATATCCTATGCCTATAAAAGGAGTATTAGGGCGCAACTTGAAACTATCTTCATAATATAATAAAATTTTTGCATGCAACGGTCGTGGACGTTACGGGTGAGCGTTCAGTTTATTCGGTTTCAACCGAACCAAAATAGTGAAAAGCGAATAAACCGAAAATTTAAAAATCCAAAACCGAAAATCTAAAAATCCAAAACTGAAATTCGAAACATTATTTTTAAGGGAAAAAGTAAAAATAAGCCTAAATATAGGTAACACAGATCACCAAATGATCAATTAAATAAATAAAAAAACTATTCAAGCACAGGAATATCATCAAAAAAATTCATAAAAATGCAAAAAAAGAAAAAAAAAAGAAAAAAAAAATGGAGCATACTGTTAGGTTGCGTGGAGCATAATTGGTTGGAACCCTCTAGTTTGATCGCTTAAGTGACTGGATTTTTTAGCTGAGTATTTCACCTGTAATTAAGTCATCCTAGTATCTTATATGCCTATAAAAGGAGAATTAAGGCGCAAGTTGTAAACTATCTTTAGAATATAGTGGAAATTTTGCCTACAGCAGTGTGGACATTAGGGGTGAGCGTTCTGTTTATTTGGTTTCAATCGAATCGAAATAGTGAAAACTGAATAAACCGAAATTCTAAAATCCAAAACCGAAACCGAACTGAAATTAGCCATAACTGAAACCGAGCAGAACCGATAATCAATTTGTTTTATTCAGTCTGTTCAATTGGGCTATCTTTATTGTTTAATGGGTCAGGCACAAAGTTAGGATTGTAGATAAATTATATTAAAAATTTATAATTTTATACATACGTTTGTTGTATTTCAAAGGTGGATCCAAAATTGGACTAATTGTTAAATTATTAAAGTTGGACTTAAAAACACATACATAGAACCATTGTTTTCAAAATATCCACATTTTTAATCATAAAATATGTATAAAATGTAAGATATTTAATAATTGTACTGGTCTTATTGATTTTCAGTTTTGTAACAAAACCGGAACCAAAACCGAAATCAAAACCGAAAAAGTAATTTTAGTATTTCCAAAACTGAAACCGGACCGAATTTTTTTCAAACCGAACTGAAACTCTTATTAGGTTCGGTTCGGTTATCGGTCCAAAACCGAATAATGCTCACCCCTAATTGACATAGCTTCTCGATTTGAGAAGTGAACCACCTTAAATTATGTATGTTCTTATGCATTTTCTCTTCCTCTCCATTGCTTTTCTTTCTGTTCAAATTGCAAAGGGGTCATAAAACCCTACACATAATCCAGACCAACAGATGACACAAACGCCAAGCAAAAAATCACATAAAAAAAAAATCCACATTGGTATGAGATTAAACCAACAGAGACACAAATTCCACAAACAAATCTAAAATGGATCACACTATACAAATCCACAATATTCAATAATATAGTGGAAATTTTGCTTGCAGCGGTCGTGGAAATTAGGGGGTGAGTGTTCTGTTTATTCGGTTTCAACCGAACCGAAATAGTGAAAAATGAATAAACCGAAATTCTAAAATCCAAAACCGAACCGAAATTAGTCATAACTAAAACCGAACAAAACCGATAATCAATTTGTTTTATTCAGTCTGTT
Organism: Iris macrosiphon; assembly: GCA_036927795.1. Taxonomy (NCBI): domain Eukaryota; kingdom Viridiplantae; phylum Streptophyta; class Magnoliopsida; order Asparagales; family Iridaceae; genus Iris; species Iris macrosiphon. The sequence continues at coordinate 168,004,843 of JAYESA010000004.1, forward strand.
CGATTGGGCTATCTTTATTGTTTCATGGGTCAGGCACAGAGTTGGGATTATGGATAAATTTTATTATAATTTTATACATACGTTTGTTGTATATCAAAGTTAGTCCAAAATTGGACTAATTGTTAAATTATCAAAATTGGACTTTAAAACACATACATAGAACAGTTGTTTTCCAAAATTTTCACATTTTTAATCATAAAATATGTATAAAATGTAAGATATTTAATAATTGTACAAGTCTTATTTGATTTTCAGTTTTAGAACAAAACCGGAACAAAACCGAAATCAAAACCGAAAAAGTAATTTTAGTATTTTCAAAAATGAAACCGGACCGAATTTTTTTTAAACTGAATTGAATCTCTTATTAGGTTCGGTTCGGTTGTCGGTCCAAAACCTAATAATGGTCACCCTTAATTGACATAGCTTCTCGATTTGAGAAGTGAACCACCTTAAATTATGTATGTTCTTATGCCTTTTCTCTTCCTCTTCTCCCTTGCTTTTCTTTCTGTTCAAATTGCAAAGGGGCTAGAAAACCCTACACATAATCCAGACCAACAGATGACACAAACGCCGAGCAAAAAATCACATACAAAAGAGAGAAAAAATCCACATTGGTATGAGATTAAACCAACACAGACACAAATCCCACCTTAAATATAAGGACCAAAATGTATCAATCACATGAAGAGCTTTAATGGAAGAGCTATACCAAAACGTTTAGAAACAAAGGAAAGGAAAACCATCACAAAAATTATTTTAAAAACAAAACATTCAGAAAAAATAGAACATGACCCAGATCAAGAAATGACCGAAATTCCGAGCACAAATAATAAAAATCCAATCTTTATTCATAAAACCAAAAGAAAAGGAACCAACCCATGGAAACAGAAGAGACCAAATCCCAAAAAAAATCCAAAAGAAAAAAAAAAATATTTGCCTAAAAGCTACAACTTTCAATCAAAGCCATATATATGTATCAATCACATCAAGAGGCTTAATGAAAGAGCTATAGCAAAATATTTAGAAACCAAGGACAGGAATATCATCACAAAAATATTTCCAAAAAAAAACATTCAGAAAAAATAGAACATGACCCAACATCAAGAAACGACCCAAATCGCAAGCACAAATCATAAAAATCGAATCTTTATACCTAAAAACCAAAATAAATGGAAGAATCCCATTGAACCAAATCAAAATCATAAAAGTCCAGTATTTATTCATAAAACCAAAAGAAAAAGAAGAATCCCATCGAAAACGGAAGAGAGTCAAATCCCCCAAATCCCACACAAAAAATATAAAAAAAAGGGACCATATTTGGCTAAAAGCTTCAATTTTCAACCATATAATAACAAAATGGAGCAAGCATACGTATCAATCACATCAAAGAGATGTTAATGGAAGGGCAGGGCACAATACCAATGATTGATGGGTTGAATTCCTCTGCTGTGAGCTTCTGCTTCCTCCTATGAAGAATGAATGATAGAGAGTTTCCTCTGTTGGCAAAAGCTAACAACTTTCTTTCTCAGAGGAGAGAGAGAAGTTTGACCGAGAATAGGAAAAAGCTTCGTTGGAGCTGTTCATTAAATGGAAGGAGCTGCTCTTCTTATCACTTTCTCTCTCTCTCTAAAAAAGAAAGCTTGGTTTTTGGTTTCTTCTAACGGAGGAGAGAGAGTGAGAAGAACTTTGGACACCCAGCCAAGTTGAGTTGCCACGTGGACGTTACATGTTTCGTTCAATGCATCTGTACTTCGACAACAACGCTATTTTATCCCCTTGCTTCACGCGTCTATGATATTCCCACTCCCCTTCTTTTTTTTCTTTCCTTCCCTCTACATATTCTATATGAGAAATATAAGCCCCTTTTGGTACGCGGTACATTTGGATGGCATAAAAAGAAAATTATTTTTTTTGTTATTTTTTTTCAGAAAATTTACTGTAGCGAAATAAATTTATATTAAATTTATTTAAACGAAATAAGTTTGCTAATATTTGAAATATAAATATTGTCCGTCAACAGTGTTGGCGGAAAACACAAATTCCGCCACGTACGCAAAAAAAAAAAAAAAAAAAAAATTTAAAGTGGACCCCACACCCCAAATTCCGCCAACACTGTTGGCTGAAATTGGGGGGGGGGGGGGAATTGGCCTGTGGGCCCCCCACGGGTTCAGTTTGGTTTAGTTCAGTTTGGTTTAGTTGGTTTGGTTTAATTTGGTTTTTTAATTAATTATATTTTTTCTATTTAGTTATTTTCTATTTAGTTTAGTTTTGGATTTTGATTTTTTTTATTTAGTTTAACATCCAAAATAAAATATGTTATCATTGAACAAAAAAAAAAAAAAAAGCTACCGTACGAATATTACGTCTGCCGTCGATCAGACTTCGAACGTCCATAACTATTTGTTTTCAAATCGTTTTTCGTCACATAATAGGTCGATTTGTATGTTTTCGACGAGAGTAACACAATTCGTGTAGAGAGAATTTTCATCCGAAGTAAGACGTACATATTACAGACAAAAATATAAAATATAAAACTTTAAAGTACCATAACTTTTGACTGGGAGATCGAAACAAGGCCCAGTTTGAGCCCAAATGACCGTATGGAAAAGTACTTCGGGATAAACCGTTTCACCGTTTGACGGAATTCCCAAATTTTTAGAATCGCAAAAAAACGATGTTTTGACCTCCAAATTTTACTTTTGGTAAATTTTTTTTATAAAATATTTAATGTACCGATAATAAATTTACTATGTTAAATAACGGAATACTTTAACCAATTTTAAGGATAGAAATTTGGATAAAAATTTGGGATATTTTAAAATTTTGTTACATATCGACAACTGAGTTAATTTTATTTTAATTTTTTGTTAATTTTGAAATTTTGATAGAGTAATTTTTTTGTTAATTTATTTTAATTTTATTTCGTTAAAATATATTTTCATAAATAAAACAGAAAATTAACACCCCCATTAACACCCCACCAATTAACAAAATAAATTAACAGAAAAAAAAACAGAAACAAATTAAAAAAAAAGTAAACTAAATAGGAAAAAACTAAACTAAATAGAAAAAAAAAACTAATTGAAAAAAAACTAAAAACTAAATAAAAAAAATATAACTAATTGAAAATAATAATAAAACAAACCAAATAAAACCAAACCAACTAAACCAAACTTAACCCGTGGGGGGGCCCACAGGCCAATTTCCGCCAACACTGTTGGCTGAAATTGCCCCCCCCCCCCCAATTTCAGCCAACAGTGTTGGCGGAATTTGGGGTGTGGGGTCCACTTTAAATTTTTTTATTATTTTTTTTTGTGTACGTGGATGTTTATTGTGTTTTCCGCTAACACTGTTGGCGGACAATGTTTGTATTTCAAATATTAGCAAACTTATTTCGTTTAAATGAATTTAATATAAATTTATTTCGCTACAGTAAATTTTCTGTATTTTTTTCTTGTTGTAGAATTAGGAGTCCAAAAAAAAATAAGAGAAAAAATAAATTCTTATTTGGAGAAAATAAATTCTTGATTGGGTAGAATAAATTATTTTAAATTTTTTTTTTCTCTCTCTATCTTTTATGCATCCAAATGAAGAAAATGAATGAGTTTTTTTTTTTTCCATGCCACAATTTCGTAAACCAAATATGGCCTAAATATACTTAAACTAAGAAAATATCATTTATACATTTCTTTTGTTAATTAGACTTTTGTTCAAGAAACATTCCAAAATTAACTTTATGTCCTTAAGATATCCATTTTAGAATTTGGGTTCTGAAATTACGATTGACCCATATTGATTATTCAAAATATATTAATAAATAAATTGAATCTATCTTAAATCTATTTAATTCTAAAATATTTATTAATAAATTTTGAATGGTCAACACGGATCAATCGTCATCTAAGAACCCAAATTTTAAGTTAAAAATCTTCAGGACCAAAATATTAATTTTTTAATATTTCTGTGACCAAAATCTAATTATCATTTTTTATTTAAAATAATATAAATTATTATTATACAACTATCTTAAATTCTTTAGCATTGCACTGAAACTCCGTGGCTATATTATTGGTTGAAAATTATATACTTTTATCAACACATATTTTAGCTGCAAATCGTTTTGTTATTGGTAGTTACCATACTTCTTCGTCTATCTTTCTATTCTTCCTATTTTTCTTAAAAATTTAAAAAATATATATTATAAATTTATAATTATTACGTATATTTCGTACACTCTTGTATTATGGATATTTTGAATTAGAATTTAATAAATTTATAACTTGCTACTATAAATTTAATCTTTGAAAGCTAATACCATAAACTATGTTTCTTTTTACAAGAAAATATTATAAAACTATTACTTAAAATATTTTGTAAAAATATTGTTAGTTCATGGTATTAACTTAAAAATAAAAAATAGTTCATGATATTGACATATAATTTATTTTAATAATAATAGTAGTTTATGGTATTAATTTATATATTTAAACGTTTATGATGACAAGGTATAAACTTTCTTAGAACTTCATAATTGTTGTAAGCCTAAAGACTAATAAAAGTTCTTCCAGAAATAATAGATTATTGAAGAGAGTTCTCTGTAGATAATGAGAAAATGACAAGCAACCCTAGAAGGCGTTATCTGTAACAACTTGTACAAAACCATAAATGACTGTTACAAATCATTGGAATTAATGATTTTGATTGTGGTCAATCAATTTGCAGTAAATACTACTCTCAGCAGTTACATACTAACACTCCCTTTTGAGTGAGCAAAACTAAATATACAAAAAATATAAGAGATCGAGTACATCAGTCTATAAGAATAATCACCATCGGTCTTCAGATATGATCACCGTGTCTTCAGTTGACATGTTTACATGAGTTCATTGGGATATATAGATGTAGATGAATCTCGCCAAATATTGATTCAGAAAAGTCAGTGAAAAAATTATAATTGACACAAGAAAAAAGTGAGTCAATGTTGATATACCTTCAAGATGTAAAACTATCTAGAGGCATGACCATCGCGATATGGGTGACTCATTAAAATCTTATTAGGGTGCCAAAAACACAATAAAAATATTCCTAAGTTAGAAAAAAAAATTATTAAGGTCAATTGAGTATTCATTTGGATACTCTTCCTGATTTCGACAATATCCCAAACTACGAGCGTTGAAAGTAGAGATCTCCCGCAATACGATATCTTGAACAATCTTTTGGAAAGTGAATTTTGGCAGGGACTTTGTGAACATGTCGGCCAAGTTATCCTATGATCGTATCTGCTTCATTTTAATATTTTATTTTTGTTGCTGATGCGAGAGAAAAACTTAGGTACGATGTGCTTAAAACTTCGGTACGATGTGCTTGGTATTATTTTCCTTGATATAGCCCTTCTACATCCGGTTAATGCAAGCGATATTGTCTTCATATATTATCATCAGGACATCCTTGATATAATAGAATGTGCTTAGTATCAACTCGCAACCATATATACTCTTGAGTGGCATCATGAAGGGTGATGAGTTCGACATGATTAGAATAAGTGGCTATTAATGTCTGCTTTGTAGACTTCCAAGATATCGATGTATCACAAATGGTAAAGGCACAACCACTATGTGATCTTATCTTGTGCGGGTCAGATAAATAATGGACATCGACATATTCGATAAGGCGAACATCATTCCACGGATCGAGGAGGTTTAATCAATTTTGACATGTATAGGTATAGAATAAGTCAATGTTTGTAGTACCCTTAATGTAGCAAAATATGTATTTAATGTCATTCTAGTGGTTGCATGTTGTTGCAATGCCAAATCTAGCAAAGCGATTTATATCAAATGAGATGTTCGACCTAGTGCACTAGGATAAGTACAATAATGTGTTTATTGTACTTAGATATGGAACTTCCATTTTAATTCCAATCTCTCTTCATAATCATCCTTAAGATAGAATGAGTCTCATTTAGCATCTTGAGAATGGACAACCATGTGTGTACACGAGAATTTTGTTTTGTTCATATTAAACCGACGTAACATCCTCTTGGTGTAACTAAGTTTGTGAACCAAAATATCATAAGTACAAAGCTCATGCTGCGGGTGTTCATATTTTGGCATTTTTGGTATACTTTGGGCATTGGTTTTTGTAGCGCCCCGTTCCCCCGGTGCGGGGAGCGCGGCTAAGAAACACACGACGGTATCGTTCGATCGGGATAGATTGAATTAAGAACTCGTCCTCGTTATGGATTTGTTTCTTCGGAATCGATTTCCATATTCAGTGGACCGTGCCCCCGGGATCGACTTAGCGACAGAGTCAGGAGGGACCTCTCCGCTGCTAACTTTTATTGCCTCGGTTTTCGATGTCGCTTGTTGCTTTCGTGCTTTAAGTTGGTTTTGGGATTTGCTTATTTTTCTTGAACGGTTTTGATGGTTTTCATTGTTTTCGTTCATTGAACTGCACTTCAATTCCGAGATTGGAAAGAGAGGAAGAAGTATTGATCAAGCTGTTCGTGTGCAGGTGAACGAGCAGTAGGCGGCTTGCGAGCGGAGTCGTGAAGCGCCTCTTTCCTTCTCCCTTCCAAAACTAGTTGAGTGGCTACCAACCCGATTAGCTAACCCTGCTTCCAGTCTTCACATCTAAAAATCTGCATTCTTCTTTGCCCCGATCAAACGATACCAAGTAATAATAAAAGAAACCAAGATAAAAGAGAATAGGCTTGGATTATATTATGCTTGTCAACCAAACATGTGAGCTGTCATCTTATGGTATGCTTGTTCGTATAAATGTTCTATAAACCGTGCTAAGTATAGATCACATCTTGTATATGCATAATTGTTTAGGGAGGCTATGCAAAATAAATCATGCAATACTGCTTGTCGTGTACTCATGTTCTTGCACTCGTGTTGCCTCAAATGCATGACTTGTTAACTTGTTAATCGTGTTCGATCATGGACAACTTGTGCACAAGGTATTGGTTCTGCGGACGGTCGCTGGGGCACTGGCACCGATCCGATCCGGGCGGAACTCGTGTATAGTCGTCGTGTTCGGGACCGGATAGCTTGCAGCACAATCGTGTACTCTCGTAGCATGCTATCCTTGTCCTCGGCTACGTCCACTATGGCAATCATGTCAGTGATCATCGTGTATATTTAAACCTGTTGCAAACTAACTTGTGTCTTCGTGGCAGGGAAGGCAAGGTAAGTATTGTGCAGGTAATTCAGACGGGCAGGTAAAATCTACCGAACGGTGGCATGTTCATTTCAGTAAATTCTATATGCTGCTTTCTTGTAAATGAACTAAGGCAAGATAGAAACCCACCAAAACATGCATGCTTCATTAAAACAACGTGTTCATTGGTATAGTTCGGTTAGCTCGCCTTCACCAGTATGTTTTGACATGCTGACCCTCGTTGAAACAGGTTCTACGCACCAAGGCGAACCGAGCGAGGAGCCGAAGTCGTCTTCCCGATCCAGTCCAGCTGTTGGCGCATCTTCATCGTGCCCCTTGAAGCATTTTGAAGTACTTGAAGAAGAAGCTTGCAACTTTCCATACACAATGCAGCTTCGTGGCAAAGCCGTCCTCCAGCCTGGAGGTCTTTATCATTTTGAGTTTATAAAGGGATGTAATGTACAGGACTGCTATCTCATTTTGAGTCAACACTTTTGTAAGTCCGTGCGGCATATTAGCTGACTCGTTCAAGAGTTTGTAATAGATGTTCATTATCAATAAAGAGAACTTTTCTATGTTTCAAATCTGTGTTTCAATTTATCTGCGTACTCTGAATATGTGCTCGTTATGCAAAACTAGAAAGCCTTGTGTGGGCGCAACCCTAGGCCCGCACGGCAGTCATGCCGGGGAACGCCCCTACGATTCGGCGAAATCGGGGCGTGACAGTTTTTGGGTTGATTCTTTATTTTGCGGTCTTTTTAGACTGTAAAAATATACAACCATCAGATGTCCTTAGCCTAACCACTAGGCTTACACACACACACACACACACACACACACACACACACACACACACATATATATATATATATATATATATATATATATATATATATATATATATATATATATATATATATATCCATTGTGTGCTGCAATTATTTATACAAATTGATTACTCATCTCATGTGCCGTTGATAAAGAAAATTATGTCAGAGCTGGTGTCGCCCAACCAAGCAACTTTCATTAAAGGGAGAAATATTACAGATAATAACTTGCTAGCGCACGAGATGGTCCAGGACTTTAATAAGCCTGGAGGGAAGAAAGCATGTCTAAAGTTGGATCTCCGGAAAGCTTATGACACAGTTAAATGAGATTTTATATGTCATGCAATGCTTGCCATGGAATTCGACAAAGTTTGGGTAGACATGGTGCGAAAGTGCATGTCAACGCCTACCTTCTCGATTCTCATTCAGGAACAACCACATGGACTTATTAGAAGCAATAGAGGTATTAGGCAAGGAGATCCTCTCTCGCCTTATCTTTTTACACTAGTCATGGAGTATTTTATCATCCTCATGGACTCCGCCGTGCACAGAAGAAGGATAATTCCCCTCCAAAGGAAGGTACGACCACTGGTATCACATATTATTTATGTTGATGATTTGCTTGTAATTCTGTATCCGGCGACAGATAGTTTGGCTGAGCTAGCTCGTATCATTGACACATTCAGGAAGTATAGTGGTTTGTGGTTGCAGCTTAAGAGAGATAAAAGTAAAATTTATTTCAATGCTCACTGTCCAAATAAGGAGGAGAGAGCGTTCGTGCTTGGGGTGGAACGAAGGGAGCTGCCAGTCAAATACTTGGGAGTCCCTTTGTCTGTTAATTATGCTCGTAATACTGATTATCAGTTGCTTGTGGAGTACGCACAACTTCGAGTGGAGGGATGGCATGCACAAAGCATGTCGTTTGGCGGTCGTATTGAGCTGGTGCGGTATGTTATCACATCCATTACTACATATTGGCTACAAACAATTTTACTTCCAATAGCTACAATAAAAAAGATCGAGAGAATTTGTGCCAATTTTATTTGGCGAGGAGGCTTACATGCGATCGGATGGAAGAATCTCTGCAGACCGAGAGAGGAAGGGGGAGTGGGACTGCGCTCGCTTCATACGCTACGAGACATCTACGGGGTGAATCTTACTTGGCGTTTCATCAAACAAAACTCCATGTGGTCATAATGGATGGCAAGCAAGTACCATAGTGAGGAGAACTTCTGGATCAAACGAGTTAACAACAATGTCTCGTTTGTGTTCAAAGCAATTCTTCAGTATAGGCACTTGGTTAAAAAGGAGATTACACGAAGCTTAAAAAATGGAGAAGATACGAGCTTATGGCATGATCCGTGGCTTGGCCACAAAAGCTTGGTGGAAAGACTCGGATGGGGAGGCTACACAGCGAACAGTAGAGGGGAACGAGTTAGCAAGATCATTAGGGGAGGAAGGATTCGTCCAGAGATGCACACTTCCATGCAGCAGCTGGCGGAGGAGGCTGTTCAGGTATATATCGATGACACTCTCCAGGTGGATAGGTGGAAGTGAAAGGAATCAAAGTCGAGGGAGTTCAAATTCGGACTTGCTTTCGACTGCTTAAAAGAGGGAGCCCAACATGTCCTAAGATTTAAGTTTATTTGGACGGAGGGGCTCAGTAGGAAGATACAATTGTGTATATATAAAGTGTGTCTCCAAAGATTGATCACCCGGGACAGGGTGGCCAAATTTGGCATTGTACCAGATTGACAAGAGTGTCTCTTATGTGGGGAGAGTAGAGAGACGATTAGTCACCTATTCTTTCAATGCCCAACATCTTGGAAGATATGGGAAGGTCAATGCATTGTATTACAGTTACACACTGGGGGACGACGAGGGGTTAACGACATGATGGAATTAATCAATAATGAAATAGGGCGAGGGTCCACATGGTTCTCGATTACTCGGATCTGACTAGGTGTTTGAAGGCTTGGAAACTACTATAAATGGGATTTCCTATAATATTGACTATGATGCAATACAGATGATAAACAAGAGACCGGCCTCTAGCCGGGATATGTAAGTTGTGGAGGTTTTATTAATACAATTACCCTTTCAAAATATATATATATATATATATATATATATATATATATATATATATATATATATATATATATATATATATATATATATATGCACTAAAGCCAGTCTGGTAATTTCGTATTATGAAACTAACCTATGCTACAACCGTTGGATTTGGATTGCAAGACTGAAATTAAAAGCTGACAGTATCTACTTAAAAGGTACATGTGTAATCTCAGTGTTGTAATCCAAATCCAACGGTTGTAACATATGTTAATTTTATTATATATATATATATATATATATATATATATATATATATATATATATATATATATATATATATATATATATATATAAATATATATATATAAACTCTCCAGGAAACCTGATTTTGCTTAGACCCGCAGCTAGTCGACATCCCAAGGCCGTATCTTAGTGCCAGGGCCTCCGATCTTTGATCCGTCTTAATGTGCCTCCTCCCCGATATCTTAACTTTGATTTGTCTAATTGAATCGTGCAGATTTTGATCGTACAATTTTTGCGATCCCAAACTTTATCTGTTGTCCAGAATTGATTAAAAGATCCAACTGTTAGATCTTCAATCTGTCAGTCTCATTGTGACTGTAGAAACTTTTTACCTTAGGATACCACGGTTAGTAGCATCATAGTATCGTTTGATATATCAAAATAACTCACCTTGTTTATGTAATTAATTCGTATCATGTTCGTATTTCAGAAGTCTTTCGATGAAACTAAGATATGTCGATTTCAATAATCTCGTATTGCTGAAAATGACAAAATGATTGCATAAATCATCGAGATAAGATCGTTAACCTTATGGTTTACTATCTTGTCCCGATTTACATGTCATAGGTTCCATGGCACTAATTTTGAGATAAAAATTTCGTATACTAAAACTAAAACCTATGAATTAGATTTTAGATAATAGAGTAACCTAGATTCGAGTGTTATGACCAATAAACAAATTAGATGAACTAGGTGATAGGTATCCTAGACCGATTCAACTTTTCTAGTTAGAAGTTGTATGAATATTTGTATATGTTATATAACTTTTGGTTGTTTGTTTATGGAATTCTTAGATTTCTTGCAGATCATTGTTCGCTAGCTTGTAGTTAGACTTGGTCAGACTTTGGTACTCGCAAACTTAGCAGAATTGGACGCACTTTATGTAAGTATACCTTGCCCAATTGTACAATACTTTTACATGCTTATGTTATTGTGTTTATCATTTTATATTCTTTGTTCATTGTTTTGGTTATTATTTTTCATATTGATACTTGAAAAAGGTTACGTTCATGTACTACCTGCTTTATATCATATCATTATTTTACATGTTCTTGTACATTACTTTTGATCTTACTTGTTGCTCCGCATTCTTGTTACATGAGCATGTCTTGACTTGATTCCCTAGTTTCCTATTTGAGAATTTTGTTATTAAGCATTAACTATTGTGACCACTCTCGAATCGTTAGCGACTCGTCTGAATGCGATAAAGACGTATGATAGGATCGTTAGTGCCTCATCAGACTGCGATTATTATTACCAGATTTATCTATAGTCACAACTGATACAGTTATTTTTAATAGCATGCCACCATCTTAGTTGTAGCAATTTTTTTTTTATCTTTCGTTTGCATGTTTATTACTATTACATTCGGCATGAATATTATGTATCTTGCTACGTCATTCTGAGGACATAATTTTCTTTCAAGTTATTGCTGATCAGCTTCTATCTTAGGATGATCAGGGATTATTTCTTCGGGATTTAGGTATTGTTAGTCAATGCCTTCTTCATATTAGTTTACATTTCCATAAATAGAATTATAAATGAACTTATATTGATGTTATGGATAGATTAACCAGATCAGGATAACGTATACGTATTTGAGTTGGGTTAGAGTACACTTAATATGTAGCTGGGAAATGGTGTATCATAGTCCAACGTATTTGGGACTGGGGTGTGTTATTTCTCTAAGATCCTTCATCTTAAATTTTGATTTCATGTGTGAGGTAGTTTTCTCAAGCTCTTCAGGAGTCCCAATAAGATCCATATCATTGATATAGACTACTACAATCACAAATCCAAAATGTAATTTTTTGATAACACACATGGGCATACTTCATTATTTATATACCTTGACTGACCAAATGCACACTTAGGCGGCCATACCACATCCGCTCTTACTATTAAAATTCGTAAAGTAAATGCAGTAACCTGACTGAGAGCATATTTCAGAGTCTAGAAGTATTTATATTAGTTATACAAAGACTTTCATGGATCTTCATATAGATCTTAGTATCTAATTTCCAGTACATATACGTTGTAACCACATCCATCAGTTGTATGTTCATTTTTTATAAACTACCAAATTAAATAGGTAGTGAAATGTAATGACGTCCCTTGATGGAGAATACATCTCCTTATAATCAATGTTATGGCATTGAGAGAAGACTTATGCTACAAGGCATGTTGTATATCACACTATCTTATTTTTCTCATTACGCTTCCTTATAAAGTCCCACTTGTGTCCTATATATTTTATATTAGGCGGTATTGGAACTACATTGAACACATTTTTCTTTGCTAAGGAATCTAAATCGACCTAATTCCTTTCCATTTTGACCAATTAATTCTATATTGGCATTCATCAATGGGACGGGGTTCAAGATCGTTGTACTTTATTATTTCAGTGGCCACAAAATATTTAAAAATACCATCGATGATTATCTTATTCATGTTCCATAATTCATCTAAGCTAGTATACTGGACAAATATTTTCTGATTCTCGGATACAAAATTTTATACATTCGTCTCAGATACCCTGTCCAAACAGAACTCGCACTTGTTGAGTTTGGCATATAGCCTTTCCCTCCTCAATGTCTCCAGTACAATCCTGAGATGCCCCTCGTGGCTCTTGGAATACACCAAGATATCATCAATAAATACTACCATGAACTTATCTAAGTATTGATAGAAAACCTTATTCATAAGGTTCATGAACACAGTTGGCACGCTGGTTAAACCAAACATCATCACTAGAAACTCGTAGTGCCCATATCTCATCCAGAAAGCTGTCTTCAAAATGTCCTTTCTGAACCTTTATCTGATAGTAGCTGGAGCTGAGATCAATCTTTGATAACACCCTTGTACCACACAACTGATCAAATAAGTCATCGATACACGACAAATGATACTTGTTCTTTACCGTCACTGTATTCAATCTCCTGTAGTCGATGCTCAAACGTACCGATCCATCCTTTTTTGGCACAAACAAGACTAGAGATTCCCATGGTGAAGCACTAGCTCGCATAATTTCCTTGTCAAAAAGTTTATCTATATAGGTCTTCAGTTCATCCAACTCCTTTGGTGCTAGCATGTACACATGGGAAGAGACTGGTTCAGTTCCTGATATTATCACTATAGTAAACTCTATCTCCCTGTCAGGTGGTAAACCTGGCATCTCCTCCGAAAATACATCTTTGTACTTATCTATAATCGACGGATGCGATATCTCCTCCATCGCCATTTGAGTCGCATTAGCTGGTTGGTCATCTCCAACTGAAGGCTCTCTACAGAACTCAAACTCTTGTTTTCTTGGTGGTTTAAATATAACACTGCATTTATGGCAATACAAAGTAGCATGATAATGGCTCAACTAGTCCATATCGAGGACCATATCAAAATTTGGCATAGGAAAAGCCAAAAGCCGATCTCTCAACTCTCTACCACAAATAACTACATAGCATGATTTGCACGAGTTACTATTAAGTACTATCCCTCCTCCAATAAGAATAACATTCTTAGACAATGATGAAGTAGTTACTTTATGCATGGCAATAAAATTAGAAGCTATAAATGAGTGTGTGGCACCATAATCAAATAGTGTCACAACAGGTACCTGCAATCACTTCTCCCTCAGGCTCAATATCGTCACCTGTCATAGAGAAAACCTGTCCATGCCTCTAGTTCCCTGTCTGGTTCTTGGGCTGGTTGAACTGAGGAGACTGAGAATGCAGTGGTGGGCCTCTCTGATATCTAGTAACTGCTGGAGGACGCAGTGCTCCATCTTCTCGTGCTACCGGCCTCTGGATCTGCTGGCCTAGTCTCGGTACTGGAAAGGCTGCCCTCTGAATCTTCTTTCGTCCTAAGGTACAATCTCGGGCTTGATGCTGCTTGGATCCACAAATTGTACACAATCCTAACCTCTTATGGTAGTCTTTCTACATGTATCCTTTCTTACCACAAAAATGGAAAGTAGGAAGCTTTGTACCTTGATAAGGTGATACTCTCTACTGCTAGTGAGATACATAATGCCTCATAGACCCTCCATGAGATGCCTTCGATGCTGAAACTATAGGAGAGGCACGTCTCTGATAAGATGATCCATCACTATGTATGGTCTTCTGAATCTCAACAGCACTCGAAACTACTACATGTGTAGTATGAGCAATCGTGGTAGTCAACTATCTCAACTCAAAGTTCAGGCCCCCATGGAATCTTCAGTCCCTCTCCTTTACATCATGAACTAGAAGTAGGTGCAAACCAGCTCAACCGATTGAACTCAGCATCATACCCATCAACTGTCATGGATCCCTGGCTCAGGTTGGTAAACTTGTTCTGTATCTGAAACTTGACTGAAGTAGGAAAGAACTTGTTGTTGAACAACCTGTTGAACTTCTTCCAAGGTAGATTCATTCCTAGACTGCTTTCCTTGTCAACCCACCAATGATATGCTAGATCCTCTGGCTGTAGTCGAAAAGCTACCACCACTTCTCCTTCAGCAGCTCTGAAGCCTCAAGCATGCTCTCTGTCTTCACCAACCAAGCGGTGACCTCACTAGGGTTCTCAGTATAACACCCCATTCCGCTCAAGTGGACTGCCGATTCAAACGAAAAAAGTGCAATATCTTGACCCGCTTTGCTCAGTGAGGTGACTCATTAAGGCAAAAAGATTTTTAGGCTTGTCCCTTCAGGAGAACCGGCTTAGGCTTTCAGAGGCTCGCTCGGAGTATCACTCGACCGAGGTGAATCATCGCTAAAGTGGGTGGTTACGGTGAACTTATCTTTGCTTAGCCAGCACACTTAAAATATGGAATTATACATGCTAGTCGCTAGGTGAATCACCCCCTGCATGCTAATAAGAATACAACACACCTAGCTAAGGGAATAATCCCAACTCTTATTGCTTGTGCTAGAACATGGAAATGAAACATTGCTTATATACAGACCCTTTGCATGCTACATTTGTCTTGTGCAACCAGACTCCGCTATGCCTCTATTAGAACGATATACATATGTATAATCTGTAGTGCACTGTTTGTGGTGCCCCGTTCCCCCTATTCGGGGAGCGCGACTAATAAATACAAACAGTATCGTTCGATCGGGATAGATTAAATTAAGAACTCATCCTCGTTATGGATTTGCTTCTTCGGAATCGATTCCCATATTCAGTGGACCGTGCCCCAAGGATAGACTTAGAGACAGAGTCAGGAGGGACCTCTCCGCTGCATCTTTTGTTGTCGCTTGTTACTTTCGTGCTTGAGTTGGTTTTCAAATTTTCTTGTGATTTCTTGAACGGTTTCGATCATTTTATTGTTTTTCGTTTGTTGAACTGTACTTCAATTCTGAGATTGGAAAGTGTGAAAGAGGTATTAATTAGCTGTTCGTGGCAATACAGGTGAACGAGCAGTAGGCGACACACGGACGGAGTCTTAAAGTACCTCTTTCCTTTCTTCCTTCCAAACCAACTTGTGAGTGGCTTATATTCGATTTAGTTGACCCTTCTTCCAAGTCTTCACATATAAAATCTTGTATTCTTATTTGCCCCGATCAAACGATACCAAGTAATAACTAAAAGATGTCAAGATAAGAAGAAATAGACTTAGATAACATTATGCTTATCAATCAACTTGTGAACGGTTACCTTATCGCATGCTAGTTCGTTAGAATGTTCTATATATATATGCTTCAATTTTAGTTAGAATGTATACTTCTTCTATAAATTGTGCTATGCATATAAGAACACACTTGCTATGAGATATATTGATCCGTAAGATTATGCAAAACCGTTTATGCTATGGAACTTATACCATGCTCGTATTGCCTTAAACTGCATGAACTGATGGTAAACCTTAAATGAATGCCGTTAACCACGGACAACTTGTGCACAAGGTTTACGGTTTCGCAGACGGTCGCTGGGACACTGGGACCGATCCGATCCGGACGAAACGTATGGAATAGTCAGTCTGTTAGAGGAAGAAATGACATGAGGCAGGGCTCACCACCTGCGTCGCATATCATTTTCTATCCCGCGACTATAACTCGTCCCTAGTGGCATTATGCCAGTGATCCCTCTGTATATTTAAATCTGTGCAAACTAACTTGTGTCTTCGTGGCAAGGAAGGACATGATAAGTATTGTGCAGGTAGTTCAGACGGACAGGTAATGTCACCGAATGGTAGCAAGTTCATTTCAGTAAATTCTATATTATTTCTGCTTATACAATGAACTAAGGCAAGATAAAAAGACCATAAACATATGCATGCTTCATATAAATAACGTGTTGATTGGTATAGTTGGGTTAGTTTGTCTTCACCCGTAATGTACTAACGCTCATTGAAATAGGTTCTCCGCACTAAGGAGATCCGAGCAAGGAGCCGAAGTCGTCTTCCCAATCCAGTCCAGCTGTAGGCGCGTCCTGATCGTGCCATATTTTGAAGCATTTTGAAGGCAAAAGCTTGCAACCTAAACTCAATACAGCTCAGAGGGAAAGTCGTTATCCCGCCCGGAGGTCCTTATTTTGAGTTTTAGTAAGGGATATAATGTACATGACGGCTATCTCATTTTGTGTCAAATTTTGTAATCCCGTGCGACAATCCTATGACTCAGTTCAAGAGTTTGTAATAGATGTTCATTATCAATAAAAGAGAACTTTTCCATGTTTTCAACTTATGTTTCAATTTATCTGCGTACTCTGAATATGTGCTCGCTATGAAAAAAATAAAACAAACATACCTTAGCCTTGTGCGTTGCACAATCTAGGCATGCACAACATCACGCCGGGGGACGACTATCGATTCCACGGAATTGGGGCGTGACATATTGGTATTAGAGCACAGCTTCAAATTTCTTTGACCCATTGTATCAAAAAAGTTCCCTTAATAATCTATTCCATGTGCGAACTCTTAAACTTGTTAGGACAAAATAGAATACGTTCATACAATGAGTCCATAATACATTATGATCCTGATGTAATTTTCCTTCTTTTGAAGGAATGGCACAAGAGCAATCGTCAGCGCAAGCACCGGACGAAACACAAGATCAAGAGAGCAGTTCTGGCACATCGGGAAGTTCACGGAGCCAGAGAGCCATGTCCCGTGTCGATACCATCTAGCAGATAATGCGGATATTGGAGGCAAACCAACAAAGGGAGGAGGCGCGTTATGAACGGGCCGAGAAGCATGCGAAAGAGAGGCAAAGCAAGTTTGAAGATAATCTAGAGGCCCGATTCTCAGTCCAACAAAAGCAGGTAGATACCCTGCAGCAGATTATGCAGACTTTGGCTTCCAACCAGTCCACGGCGATAGCAGCGACACCGGTGGAACAACCCGCGCTTGAAATTAAAATGCCTCAGACTCCGAGGAAGAGGGATGTGACTGCCTTCGACTTCGACGACTTCAAGAAAGTCTGCAACACGCCGTTCAAGGGGACTGAGGACCCAATTGTGGCCTTAGATTGGTTGGCTGAACTAGAAGACCATTTCAAACTCCTAGAGGTACCGGATCAGAAGCGAGTCCTATGTTTCCAACAACAGCTTCGCTTGAACACGCACGATTGGTGTGACATGCATCGGCGATCTCTTCCTGTTGATGATGAAGAAGAGACGATTGCATGGGCTACTATTTGTGGCGCATTTGAAGAGGAGTTTATACCCCCTCTCGTACATCGTCTGAAGGAGAATGAGTTCGTGCAACTACGCCAAGGGAGCATGACCGTGAAGCAGTACTCCGCCGAGTTCAACTGGCTCACCAAATTTGCTAGTTCCTATTTACCTGATGCAGCGAGTCATGCTCGTAGATTTGAAGGAGGTCTGTGCCCTGCCATCCATGAGCACGTGGTCCTTCCTCAATATCAGACGATGAGAGAAGTTCTCAATCACGCCCAACCGCAGTATCCTCACGTTACTATCGGCACTGTGCATACCTTCAATCACAAGCGCTAGAGCAACAAGAAAGGAAAAAATGCTTTAAAGCGTCCAAACAACGACGGTCCGCAAAAAGGGAACCAGGGAAAAAGATTATGCTTCTTTTGCAAAAGTTTGGGGCACACGGTAAGTGACTGTAACCTCAGGAAAGGGCTATGCTTCAACTGTAGTGGTCAGGGCCACATATCCAGAGATTATTCGATTCTCTCTAAGCTTTCGCTTCAGCATCCAAATTCTCTAATCAAGCTCAAGGTCGGGTCTATACAATAACATGGAAAGAAGCTCTGGCCTCGGACATCGTTGTGTCAGGTATATTGCTTTTTAATAACATACATGAATGTGTGCTATTTGATTCTGGTGCAACGCATAGCTTTATATCTACAAATTTTGCCATGGAGAACAATATAGAAATGACATCATTGCATTTAGACCTTAGTGTTAGCACCCCCTCGGACACAAAAATACCTGTCCGTTCAGTATGCCAAGGTGGTTACGTCTGTATTGGAGGAAAAAAGCTATCATTAGATATTTTAGTTCTAGATGTTTGGGACTATGACATTATTTTGGGAATGGATTGGCTCGGCACGTGCTCGGCAACTATTGAATGTGCAGAAAATGAGTCATCTTCCACCTACCTGGAGAAGCCGAATTCTGCTACACGAGTAGTCCAGCAACAGACGTGTCTATGGCCTGCATGGTAATTTTGGCGATATCTGCTCGGGGAATGATACATTCTGGCTGCGAGGTATACCTAGCGTCGGTTCGGGACATGTAGCTGAATTACGCAAACGTTGAGTCGCCTTTCGTTCTGGTAGAATTTTCTGATGTGTTTCCGAGCGAACTACTTGGCATGCCACCTAACCGAGAGATCGAGTTCACCATCGATACATTTTCGAATACACAACCAATTTCCAAAGCTCCGTACAGGATGTCCCCTACTAAACTGATGGAGTTAAAGTGCCAACTATAAGAAATACTGGATCGTGGATTTATCCGTTAGAGCGTGTCTCCTTGGGGCGTACCTGTGCTCTTCGTGAAGAAGAAGAATGGAACGCTGCGACTCTGCATTGATTACCGGGAGCTAAACAAAGTCACCATCAGAAACAAGTATCCTCTGCCAAGGATAGATGACCTCTTCAATCATCTACAAGGGGCAACGGTGTTTTTGAAAGTTGATCTTCGCTCGGGCTACCACCAGCTGAAGATTAAGCCTGAAGACATGCCTAAATCTGCCTTCCGAACCCGATACGGGCATTACAAGTTTTCTGTTATGCCGTTTGGTCTGATGAACGCCCCTGCTACCTTTATGGACTTGATAAATCAAGTCTTTCGACCCTTCATCGATAAATTCGTGGTAGTTTTTATCGATGACATCTTAGTGTACTCGAAGAATAGTGATGAATACGCAGGACACCTGCGTATGGTGCTTCAGTCCCTTCGAGACAATAAGTTATATGCCAAGATGAGTAAATACGAATTCTGGTTGGATAATATATCCTTTCTAGGGCATATTATCTCTGCACAAGGCATTTCAGTTGACCCGAAGAAGATAGAAGCCATTGTGCAGTGGAAACGACCGGAGTCAGCTAGCGATATTCAATATTTCCTTGGTTTGGCGGGCTACTACTGAAGATTTATTCAAGACTTTGCAAAAATTGCCTCGCCTCTGACTTAACTCACTCGAAAGGGTGTGACGTTCGCGTGGACGGACGACTGTGAAGTTTTATTTACAGAGTTAAAGCAGCGGCTCGTCTGAGCACCAATTCTTACCCTTCCAAATGGTCCGGATGACTTCAAAATATACAATGATGCCTCAGGAAAGGGGTTGGAATGTTTACTTATGCAACGAGACAAAGTGATAGCCTTCGCGTCGAGACAGGTAAAGCCTCACGAGAAGAACTATCGAACACATGATTTAGAACTGGTGGTGGTAGTCTTCGCGCTGAAACTGTGGTGCCACTACCTTTATGGTGTGCCGTGTGAGATCTATACCGACCACAAAAGCTTAAAGTACCCCTATAAACAAAAGAATTTGAATCTTTGGCAGCGGCGCTGGCTTGAAGTCCTTAGCGATTTTGACTTGATGATCAGATACACACCTGGTAAAGAAAATATTGTAACTGATGCACTGAGTCGAGTATTTGTTGGAAGTTTGGCTATTGATGACAAGCTGCGCCGGGATCTTGAATCTTTGGGCATTACCCTAAAAATCAGATACAAAAAGTGGGCGCAAGTGGCGCAACTGCGCCTCGAACCTGACTTGTTAGAAAAGGTCAAGTCCGCTCAGAAGGGTGACCTATTCCTGCAAAAGTTGCTGGGTCTTATCTCAACAGAAAAGGCAACCAACTTTACGGTAGTTGAGGACGAAATGATCCGAGTAAAGGGAAGATTGTGCGTTCCAGACAATGCAGACCTCTGAAAGAAAATACTCACTGAAGCTCATTATGCTAGTTATACTTCTGATCCGGGTAGAACAAAGATGTATCGAGATCTCCGAACAACATTTTAGTGGCATGGCATGAAACAAGATATGGCGCTGTTCATGTCACAATGCATGGCTTGTCAGAGAGTAAACGCCGAGCACCAGAAGCCGGACGGAGAGATGCAGAACCTCGCTATACCAGAGTAGAAATGGGGACATATAACAATGGATTTCATTGTTGGCTTGCCTAAGACGCAACGGAGAAATAATACCGTCTGGGTTATCGTCGATCGACTCACCAAGTCAGCTTACTTTCTGCCTATCAAAAGCACTTGGGGCACCGACCGCCTGGCTCAGATATATCTCAACGAAATCATTCGGCTCTATGGCATGCCCGTATCCATTGTCTCCGATCAAAATGGTCGATTCCAATCGTGTTTCTGGGAAAGCCTGCAGTCAGCAATGGGGACGAAGTTGAAGCTCAGCTCCGCCTACCATCCACAGACCAACGGCCAAACAGAACGTGTCAACCAGATCCTCGAAGATATACTACAACTCTGCGTCTTGGACTTGAAGTTGAGTTGGGACTTGCATCTACCGTTAACCAAATTTGTTTACAACAATAGCTATCAATCAAGCATTCAGATGGCGCCGTATGAGGCATTGTATGGGTGGAAGTGCAGATCTTCGATCTGTTGGGACAAAGTTGGCGAAAGGCAAAATTCTTGGCCCCGAGCTCGTGGAGTAGACTATCCAAAAGATTCGCTTGATTCAAGAACGGCTGAAAGTAGCTCGGAGTCGCCAAAAGAGTTACTCAGACAGGCATCGACGACCGCTTGAGTTTTCAGTAGGCGATTGGGTATTTCTCAAAGTCTTGCCCATGAGAGGAGTTTCCAGATTTGGAGCAAAAGGGAAGCTAAGTCCTAGATTTGTCGGTCCATTCGAGATACTGAAACGAGTCACCTCAGTTGCATATCAGATTATCCTACCACAATCACTATCGAAAGTACACGATGTCTTCCATGTTTCCCAACTTAGGAAGTACGTGTACAATCTGAGTCATGTAGTGGACTTTGATCAACTAGACCTGAGGGCAGACTTGACTTATGTTGAACAACCTGTACAAATTTTGGATCGTAAAGAGAAGTTGCTTCGAAGTCGCTCGGTTCCTCTCGTACGCGTGCTTTGGCAAAATCATTCGGTCGAAGAATCTACTTGGGAACTTGAATCTGACATGATGGAAAGGTTCCCTTCCTAGTTTCATAGCGGTAGGTTCTATTCCTAAGTTTCGTGGACGAAACATCCAATTAGTTGGGTAGGATGTGGTACCCGGTTCCCCCTATTCGGGGAGCACAACTAAGAAATATGAACGGTATCGTTCGATCGGGATAAATTGAATCAAGAACTCATCCTTGTTATGGATTTGTTTCTTCGGAATCGATTTCCATATTCAGTGGACCGTGCCCCATGGATAGACTTAGCGACAGAGTCAGGAGGGACCTCTCCGCTGCATCTTTTGTTGCCTAGTTTTTTGCTGTCGCTTGTTGCTTTCGTGCTTGAGTTGGTTTTCGGATTTGCTTATGATTTCTTAAACGATTTCGATAATTTTATTATTTTTTGTTCGTTGAACTATACTTCAATTCCGAGATTGGAAAAAGTAGAAGAGATATTAATCAGATGTTCGTGGCAATGCAGGTGAACGAGCAGTAGGCAACACGCGGGCGGAGTCTGAAAGCACCTCTTTCCTTTCTTCCTTCTAAACTAACTTGTGAGTAGCTTATATTCGATTCCGTTGACCCTTCTTCCAAGTCTTCACATCTAAAATCTTATATTCTTGTTTGCCCCGATCAAACGATACCAAGTAATAACTAAAAGATGTCAAGATAAGAAGAAATAGACTTAGATAACATTATGCTTGTCAATCAACTTGTGAACGGTTACCTTATTGCATGCTAGTTCGTTAGAATATTCTATATATGTATGCTTCAATTTTAGTTAGAATGTATACTTCTTCTATATATTGTGCTATGCATATAAGAACATACTTGCTATAAGATATATTGATCCGTAAGATTATGCAAAATCGTTTATGCTATGGAACTTATATCATGCTCGTATTGCCTTAAACTACAAGAAATGATAGTAAACCTTAAATGAACACCGTTAATCATGGACAACTTGTGCACAAGGTTTGCATTTCGTGGACGATCGCTGGGGCACTGGGACCGATCCTATCCGGACGGAACATATGGAATAGTCAGTCTGTTAGAGAAAGAAATGACATGAGGCGGGGCTCGCCACCTGCGTCACATATCATTTTTTATCCCACGACTATAACTTGTTCCTAGTGGCATTATGCCAGTGATCCCTCTATATATTTAAATCTGTGCAAACTAACTTGTGTCTTCGTGGCAAAGAAGGATATGGTAAGTATTGTGCGGTGGTTCAGACAGACAGGTAATGTCACCGAACGGTGGCAAGTTCATTTCAAAAAATTTTATATTATTGTTGCTTGTAAAATAAACTAAGGCAAGATAGAAAGACCAAAAATATATGCATGCTTCATATAAACAACGTGTTGATTGGTATAGTTGAGTTAGCTTGCCTTCACCAGTATATTTCGATGTACTGACCCTCGTTGAAACAGGTTCTCCGCACTAAGAAGATCCGAGCGAGGAGCCAAAGTCGTCTTCCCAATCCAGTCCAGCTGTAAGCGCGTCCTGATCGTGCCACCTTTTGAAGCATTTTGAAGACAAGAGCTTGCAACCTAAACTCAGTGCAACTCAGAGGAAAAGCCGTTATCCCGCCCGGAGGTCCTTATTTTGAGTTTTAGTAAGGGATGTAATGCACAGGACATCTATCTCATTTTGTGTCAAATTTTGTAAGCCCGTGCGGTAACCCTATGACTCAGTTCAAGAGTTTATAATAGATGTTCATTATAATTAAAAGAGAACTTTTCCATGTTTTCAACTTGTGTTTCAATTTATCTGCGTACTCTGAATATGTGCTCGTTATGCAAAAAATGAAACAAACATACCTTAGCCTTGTGCGTTGCGCAATCTAGGCATGCATGCATCACGTCGGGGGGATGACTATCAATTTTACGGAATTAGGGCATGACACTGTTCACATGTTTACACTGTACGACCTTTGATGATTTTGCTCGGTAAGTCCTTTCGCGGTTTCTCTCATCGGCTTACCTTCGGGCCCGAGCCAAACGAAATTGCTTAAGTCTTCTTATGAATGCATGCTTGCCTGCTTATATGTTAACTTATGATATTGCCTTGATTCATTGCTTATGCCACAACCAAGTAAACATTATCTGTATCGTGCATGCATTCGAGTTAACCAGGAGACTATCAAATAGTTTATTGTGCAAAATAAACCTATAAGTATCCGGGACCGTTAGGTCACTAAGATAGTCCCCGCACCAGGGGAATGCATCAAAACAAGTTGAATATTGAGCAAAAATTACACCTGAATGATAATCATGCCGAGTTTGCATCTGAACAAGATCGTGTCAAGAAAAGAAAGAATCTCAGCTCGTGGAGCAAATGCTCGTTCAGAACAAGATTCATGATTATCATGTCAAGTTGTGGAAAAAAGATTGACCCAGACTTGCATGTCGCGGATAACTTGTGCACAAGATTTATGTGGTTTCTGTGGTCGGTTGCCAGGGCGCTGGGACCAGTCCGATTCGGACAAAAATATTATGTATGGTCATATGTTATGGACGAAGTATTATGTAGCGGGGCTCGCCACCTACGTTGTATATCATCTTTTGTCTCGAGGTCGTAACCTGTCCTTTATGGCTATGCCAGCGACTTATGTCATATAGTTAAGTCATCCTCGCTTAGTGGCTATCCGCGTGTGAGTCATTGTATCGCATCCAATAGTTTGAATCAGCTGTACGATATGAATATGAGACACTTGTAAGTAATAGAAGCATTTGAACGTCCCAAGCAACACTTCGGATAACCTGCATCATCGTACACCAAAACATAGTCTTGCTCACACCACTTATGTTACATATGTTATTGCCTTGGATTCATATATATATATGTCCGTGCTTGAATTAACATTGGTTTGCCTTGGACAAGGAAGGACAAATGGTAAGTTGGTAAGTCTCGCCGTGTTTCCTCTTATATCGCACGGTGCACTGTCACACGATTAAGGCTATTCAATCCTTGCCATGAAACTGATCCTAAGGCAATACTTGAAAGATAACCAAATAGATGGTGCACGGAACCTATATTACGTGTTTGAATTTGTCGATGGGGCAAGTAGCCTCCCCACCAGGGCATTCGTGTACTGATAATCCACCAGGCTGCTTGCAGCGTGCGGGAGAACCTCGTTTGGTACGGATGCCTCCTTCGTGTGTACTAAGGCGTGGAGCTCAACTCTGAAGCCTTGGAGTGTTACGTCCGAAACAAAAGCACATACAAGACATAATATTGGAACATCGCCTATATATCTTTCCACAAATATAGCCACTTGGCACGTTTTTATGTGTCACGACCCGCACCCGATATAGGGGCACGAGAGCGTAGGTACGTCCAGCCTACGCCGCAGCATCGGCGGTAGAACGCTGTCTAGGTCTTGATGCTATCTAAACAATCTCACACGAGCATCCGACTCCATGAGGAGACACGGATACCACAATATAATATGAACAACATACTCAATCATAACTACACTACGATAAGATCTCAAAGAAACAAGTAAAATGCAGCACAAGTCTAAAATAAAAATAGTCTAACTCAACAATATAATCCAAGTCTCAACAAAGTATGCCGGAGACAAATCCGGTACCAAATAATCTACTAAAAGAACTAACTAGATAACTAGTGATTCCGACTAGACCTCCCGTAATCACAACTGAACTACCAATTCCAAGTCTACAGCTACTCACCCTGTGGTCCATAAAGTGTTAGATACCAGTCCTCTAAGGCATAGTCTGGAAAAATGTTTCCAGTCAGGAAGGAGCAAAGTACATCTCAAATAACAGTTCTATTTAATTGATAAGGACTATAAACAATAAACAGATGATGCTATATACTGAGGGAAGACAGTGAATAAATGCAATAACAAAATAAAGAGACATGCAATATAGGCAATATGATACAGTCAGTGCATAAATGAAATGAAGAGAACGAGATACACTATCATATACGGGTGATGTAGTATATGATCTGAAATAGAGAACTGTAGCTATTCTAAGTGTTTGAAATCATAGTTCAAAATGTGATCGGCTTGGGACTCGTACGAGAGCTATATGGCCTGGCTAATCATACGTGAGGGGTATGATTAACACCAATAACTTAGACTTGTACGATGGGTATTTGATCACATCTCTCACTAGCAATTTCCTCCGCCCCCAACTAGTAATATAGATCTAATCATGACACGTCACGATACACGATCAATGTCAAATATATCATGTACGAGGTCTAAATATCAATGTCGTGAATAATGTCAATACGATAATCAATGTAACATCTCATGACTGCAGATCCAATCTATATACTAGTCCGTGTAACACAGTGTCAATGATCAGATATAACATTTCTAGATACTGAACTTATAGAAATTATCAAATAATTAGAAATTATCAGAGAATGTACTCGCCTTGGGTCCTTAGTTGATAATACCAATGTCCTGTTCCAGGGTATCGCCTGGATGATCCAACAGTCCTATAGACAAATCATAAATATAATATTTGCATCAGATGCTACACTAACACATAATCAAAATATATCGAACTCAGGGGCTATGCCAGGTATGGCACTAGTCAACTAGGGTCAAGTGCGTTAAGTTGCACGGGCGTCGCGTCTGTGATTGCTGGGCAAGACAGACGATCAAAATGATACGGGGCTCGCCAGTACGTCAGTATACGTGTGGCAGTCAACTAACATTTGACATATAAAATTCTTTCATGTAAGGATGAGGGTTGTTGACTAGTCAATTATTTGGGCTCTCCATTTGGGTTGAACTAATGGGGTGTTGACAC
The DNA here is from genome assembly GCA_036927795.1 of Iris macrosiphon. Taxonomy (NCBI): domain Eukaryota; kingdom Viridiplantae; phylum Streptophyta; class Magnoliopsida; order Asparagales; family Iridaceae; genus Iris; species Iris macrosiphon. The sequence goes on from JAYESA010000004.1 coordinate 168,031,562, forward strand.
CTAATACAATATTTGCAAATTAGCCCCCTTAAATTTGGGTATTTGCACAGACACATGAAATGATATAAAATTGGTGGGCGATTTGGTGTTTGGTGTTTTGTAGGGTGAGGGGGTGATGTGTGTTTTGTATGGGCTTAATTAATGGGGTATTTGGATTAAGTCGGGATAAAACGGGATTAGTCAAAATGGTATTCCCAATTTAATTAGAAATAAATACAAGCGGTGTTCTAAATTTAATTAGGAGTACATGGGGCCAAAATTAGGTTGGATCACACATATCATTAGTGAAGAAGACTCAGAACAAAATATTACCCTAATTTGGATTGCACGAAAAATGGGTCGAGATTGCCTCCAATTTCGATTGGAACGCACAATGATACAAAGTTAGAATTTATTTAGAATTTAAATAAACGTCCGCGACGAATATTTTGCGGCTAAAATGAAGCACAAGAGAGCATAATTATGAGTTACAAAAAGGTCCGAATGGAAGGCGGGCACGTCTAGGACAAGGTTGTAAAATTGTTGGAAGACAAAAGCTAGGGTAGCGCTCCAAATATCGAAGCAACGGTAAGGCGCAACAATTAAATAAAATTACGGTAATTAATTACTACCTCCAATAATTAAATCCTAAATAACACAAATTTAAATTCATAACCCTACATTCGGTCAGGTGTTCATCTAGTGGGTTTCTAGGTCGAGTCTACTAGCTCAACATTAAGAACACAGTCTATAATATATTTATAAATATACATTTTATACAATTATTTAAATTAAATACACACAATTTTAAATATATATATATATATAAGTAAAAAATACCCCTGTTTTTGGAATGTGCTAGTGACAAGTCTACCCTCCTTAAAAGAATTTCGTCCTCGAAATTTAAAATCCTCAATAGTAGTATTTATTCATTATATTATTTCCCATCAAAAGTTAAATTTATCAACCCACATAATCATGAAATAATCCACATTGTCATCTCACAAATTTTCAAAATTATGAAATTATTGTATTCCTGAAAATTCTCGAAATAAAATCAGTTTCCATTTTCCTCACAATTTCCTCCGAAATTTTTTTTTTAGTTAAAAATTAAATACTCGAAATTTAACATCCACTCCTATAATTTAATTTTAATCAATGCATACATATAAGATTGAAATCTCGTCCCAAAAAGTTTGAATTCAAACACTAATCCATCAATGATCTTATTCCTTGGTTTCTTTTTTCTCAAAATACTCAACAACACGATACCTATGGATTTTAATGCAACATCCATAATATAAAATTTTAAATTCATATCTCGCAATCAAATATATATAATGATAATCTCCCTAATTTTCTCCAATTTTAATGATAAATTATATCATAATCAATAAATCATCGATCTACCATATTAAATTCTTACCTTTCATTCAAATTAATGTTTATCCTCGAATTTTAATGATAATTTAATTATATCTCAATCTTGATAAAATCAATAATTCATCAATTCTGCCATATTAAATCCTTAACTCTTTATTTAAATTAATGCTTATCCTCCAAAATTTAAGGCACCTTGTCTCTCTTCGTTGAATCATAACCCTTTCATTAATTCCTTTACTACGGTCAACTCTCAACAATTAAAGTCTAAGAGAATCCTACCTATAGTCATACAACACGCAATACAGAAATATGCATGGTCATAGTCTCCTTTGTCATGGTATTATGGTCTCTGTCGGGGTGTACTACTAACTACATTCTAACAAGAAAATCATGAATACAAACTACGGTACTAAGGAATAAATCAATCAATCAACAGACAGAGAAGGAACAGAACATAGTCTTCTAACCCATTACTTGGATATCTTCATCCTCTAATATACACTTAACTCTGGCACATTCATTAACGAATTCCTATACTTGTACACTGGTACCCGTATCAACTAATCATTAGTCCATAACATCCATGAATATATCCATATTACACACATCTGTCTATTGATACAAAAATAATAATACCAAGGACCTCTCAACATTATCATTGGTCAAATAATGTATATAAAGTTTGATACCTCTATTTCTTTAGGTACCACAGTTCTACTACAAGTACACCCACTGCTAGTTTTCTTTCCTACTATAATTGTTCATACTAGTTGTTCTTATCACTCAAGTGCACACCAAGTACAACACACCATACTAAGTACTGTTCTCTCTAATACAACTCTAGATGGACACCTAAGTCTGTTTGCAGTGCCATCTCAAACATGCCCAAGTCAACAGATCCTTACGTATGCACTTCATTCACTCATATACTAATATATATTTCTTACCCACCGAAAATTAATCCTCAAAATAAGATCATCAAAGTTTAACTTCTTGAACAATAAAATGCATATACTTCCTCAAAGTCAAATAATCAATATCGAAATAAAATTTTACTCACTTCAAAAATCTTTATAGCCTTGACCATGTTTATTGAATCAAATTTTGATTCCTCAATAATTTAACAACATAAAATCTCAACTCCTTAAAATTCTCAAAAATTGTAATTCATTTCTACTCTTCAAACGATAAAATTAAATCCACAAGTATACATATAAATACTCACAGTCTCTAATACTCAAGGTGCACACAAATACACCAATTATCTACAACCTCAACTGTGTACTAAAATTTGTACTACCCGGATTACTTGCACTATTACTCCCAATAATTAAAGTTATCATCACACGTATTTTCTTTCATGATTTTCAATCTATATCAACAGGTACACCAATCTAATTATTATCACACGAAGTACTTACTGTTACTAGCACCATTTTTAATAATCCTCGATATAGAAATATTAATACTCTTGGCATGGTAACACTAACTTCATTATTAGATTATCTTATCACACTTATTAGAACTCACGATTTCTTGTACCTTCTATAACACCCATGCTTCACTTTACTCTCATGGGCAAGTATATGGTTCCTCATCTCGATTGATGTATAAGTATTTCCCTTTAATCTCTTACAACCCGTTAAACTAATCTGTGATACGCTTTACCACTTTCATTAGCAATCCTGATGTTTCTCTACTCATGACATCTCATTAAAACCCTTTTTGCATATATATTTCTTTATTCTTAACACACCCCCAAGCATCAATCATCAAATTGAACATCATGTTCCATTAATCTTTAACACAATTCCTTGATACTTAATTGTTTACCTAAATCATCCAATTACATAAATTCATGACTGCCAGGACGGGTATGCTGGCTCTGATACTAACTCTTAGAAACATCACTGATACTCTTTTCTCCTTCTATCTATAGTGCCAATACTAACTATAACACACCTATCATAGAACTATTGTTACAAGGCACTACGCTATGGGTTAACTCTAGATTAATGTCTACTGCTCACATGTCCAACTAAGAAATACTTGCAACGAACATGTCACACTCAATCAACACTAATACAAGACACAGATATAATTATCAGTCACTAATTATCATACTTAACAAGGAATCCTCAAAGAATAGAATCTCAAAAAGGAACTGGATTGAGGACTGAAGGTATTTCTACTGTTAGTAAATAAAAGAAGCGATGGAACAAGGCCTGTAATAACAGAAATAGATAAGTGTTGAGATGATACTTTAAGAACCAATTTAAGATACAACCTGATAATCATACACGTCTGTCAGAAATTATGACACTTAGAATCCTCGTCACGCCAGTAAGCATAGGTGCGAGAAACGACAGGTTCCGTAACTAAGGTATGCAACTCTATAATCATGTCATCTAGAATCTTCGCCACGCCAACTGGTATGGCTGCGAGAGACTCTAAGTTTCATAACTACTGTATGTACATCCAAGTCAGGTTCCTACGTTCTCGTTACGACAGCTAATATGGCTGCGATAAACTCTAGGTTCCATAACCAAAGTAGACGTTTTACCTTTCTCACTGTCCAAGAATTAAATTTAACAACTGGTCAATAAGAATCAAACTCAATATCAATGAGTGAGGACGGACGGAAACAAGGGCGAAGGATTAAATTTAGAAATTGTAATAAGATTCTCAAGGGGTCGTCCCAGGAATCTCTCAAGAATTTTGTGATTGAGTATCCTCTCTCATCCTAGTATCCTATGTCCTATATTCTATAGCAGGCACGCAGTAGTACAACTATGATGTCGCACTACCACGACATCGCACAACTTGTGAAGTCTGACCTGCATGGGCCACCACTAAAAACGTGTCACGACCCGCACCCGGTATAGGGGCACGAGAGCGTAGGTACGTCCAGCCTACGCCACAGCATCGACGGTAGAACGCTGTCTAGGTCTTGATGCTATCTAAACAATCTCACACGAGCATCCGACTCCATGAGGAGACACGGATACCATAATATAATATGAACAACATACTCAATCACAACTACAGCACGATAAGATCTCGAAGAAACAAGTAAAATGCAGCACAAGTCTAAAATAGAAATAGTCTAACTCAACAATATAATCCAAGTCTCAACAAAGTATGCCGGAGACAAATCCGGTACCAAATAATCTACTAAAAGAACTAACTAGATAACTAGTGATTCCGACTAGACCTCCCGTATACAACTGAACTACCAAGTCCAAGTCTACAGCTACTAACCCTGTGGTCCATAAAGTGTTAGATACCAGTCCTCTAAGGCATAGTCTGGAAAAATATTTCCAGTCAGAAAGGAGCAAAGTACATCTCAAATAACAGTTTTATTTAATTGATAAGGACTATAAACAATAAACAAATAATGCTATATACTGAGGGAAGACAGTGAATAAATGCAATAGCAAAATAAAGAGACATGCAATGTAAAGAGACAGACAAAATAGGCAATATGATACAGTCAGTGCATAAATGAAATAAAGAGAACGAGATACACTATCATATACGGGTGATGTAGTATATGATCTGAAATAGAGAACTATAACTATTCTAAGTGTTTGAAATCGTAGTTCAAAATGTGATCGGCTTGGGACTCGTACGAGAGCTATATGGCCTGGCTAATCATACGTGAGGCGTATGATTAACACCAATAATTTAGACTTGTACGATGGGTATTTGATCACATCTCTCACTAGCAATTTCCTCCGCCCCCAATTAGTACTGTGGATCCAATCATGACACGTCACGATACACGATCAATGTTGAATATATCATGTACTAGGTATAAATATCAATATCGTGTATAATGTCAATACGATAATCAATGTAACATCTCATGACTGCAGATCCAATCTATATACTAGTCCGTGTAGCACAGTATCAAGGATCAGATGTAACATTTCTAGATACTGAACTTATAGAAATTATCAAATAATGTGAAATTATCAGAGAATGTACTCGCCTTGGGTCCTTAGCTGGTAATACCAATGTCCTGTTCCAGGGTATCGCCTGGATGATCCAACAGTCCTATAGACAAATCATAAATATAATATTTGCATCAGATGCTACACTAACACACAATCAAAATACATCGAACTCAGGGGCTATGCCAGGTATGGCACTAGTCAACTAGGGTCAAGTGCATCAAGTTGCACGGGCGTCGCGTCTGTGATTGCTGGGCAAGACAGACGATCAAAATGATACGGGGCTCGCCAGTACGTCAGTGTACGTGTGGCAGTCAACTAACATTTAACAGGTTTACAGGTCAATGTAAAGATGGGGTATCCGTAATTACACTCGGGTCGCCTAAAACATTCACCAATTACATATTATCAATAATTAAATATAATACATATATATGGTTATACCAAATTATATACAAAATATGTATAAGTGTATATACACTAAATAGAAATATATATATATTTCATATATATACATATGTTAAAAATACGCATAACACATTTATACATAATAACCATTATTTAAGAGTGTATATATATATATATATATATATATATATATATATATATATATATATATACCAATAAAAATATACCTATAAAAATATACCTATACTATATACGTATACAAGTACATATATATACCAATATAATTATATATACGTTACATATATATACATACCAAAATACATACATATATATATGTATATATATATATATATATATATATATATATATATATATATATATATATATATATATGTATACATATATATATATATATACATACTAAAATACGTACATATATATATGTATATATGAATACATATACACTATACATATATACCAATACAATTATATATACACTATATGAATAAATTCCTCAACCAAAGAAGGAGGGAAGAGGGGGAGGGATGTTCACAGGTGGAGGGGCCTGGCTCGCCGGAGTTGGGTGGCTCGGCTCATCCAGGTGGAGGTGGTGATAGTTGATGATGATGGTGCTGGTGGAATAGCTCGCCGGAGGGGATGGAATAGCTCGTTGGAGTCGGCTCGAACGGGATGAGGAAGACGAGGGGTGCTGCTCGGTTTGTTCGCCGGAGGAGGATTAGTTCTGGTGGTGCTGGGTCCGCTGGCCGGGAGCGAGGTCAGGGCTCGGCCGGGGTGGTTTAGAGGTCGGGCTCGAGTGGGGGTGCAGGGAGTCGACCGGGTGGAGGGCTCGATCGGGGTCGGGAAGGGGATGAACGGAGCAGGGTGGCATTCGTGGCCGGAGCTGAGGAGCTAGGAGGAGGAGCAACCGGTGCAGTGGTGGCGAGTCGGATGGGTGGAGCGGTGTGGCAGTCGGCCGGGCTTGGCCGAGTTGCGTGGCCGGGTGAGCAGTGGCCGGAGCCGGAGTAGATGCAGGGAGGAGGAGGATGTCGACGATGGTGGTGGCTGATTCCGATGGTGGTGGTGGTGATAGCTCGGGTTGTGGTATCGAGGGAAGGCCGACGGAGAAATGGCAGTGGCTTGGCGGGACGAGCGGTTGAGCAGTCGGTGGGGCTTGGCCGACGGGGTGGAGTCGGAGCTACAGGGCCGGAGCCGGGTGAACAGTGGTATTCAGTTATTCCCCCCCCTTTTTAATTTAAAAAGAAGGAGAAGAAGAAGAAAGGAAGAAGAAGAAGAAAGGAAAAATTAAGAAATGCATACGGTTGGGGGCTTGTGAGGAGGGAGGAGATGGGGCTTCCCTAAGTTTGGGGATTAGGGCTTGCTTGGGAAGAGTGTGTGATGGGACATTAAATAGGGTGGTAAGTGGAAATGAGTGGTGTTGATGCACCCATTTTGAATGGGTGGTCAGGATTTGACATGGAGAATTTCTTCATGTAAGGATGAGGGTTATTGACTAGTCAATTATTTGGGCTCTCCATTTGGGTTGAACCAATGGGGGTGTTGACACCTAATGCAATATTTATAAATTAGCCCCCTTAAATTTGGGTATTTGCACAGACACATGAAATAATAAAAAATTGGTGGGCAATTTGGTGTTTGGTGTTTTGTAGGGTGAGGGGGTGATGTGTGTTTTGTATGGGCTTAATTAATGGGGTATTTGGATTAAGTCAGGATTAAACGGGATTAGTCAAAATGGTATCCCCAATTTAATTAGAAATAAATGCAAGCGGTGTTCTAAATTTAATTAGGAGTACATGGGGCCAAAATTAGGTTGGGTCACAAATATCATTAGTGAAGAAGACTCAGAAAGAATATTACCCTAATTTGGGTTCCACAAAAAATGGGTCGAGATTGCCTCCAATTTTGATTGGAACGCACGACGATACAAAGTTGGAATTTATTTAGAAATTAAATAAACGTCCACAACGAATATTGTGCGGCTAAAATGAAGCACAAGAGAGCATAATTATGAGTTACAAAAAGGTCCGAATGGAAGGCGGGCACGTCTAGGGCAAGGTTGTAAAATTATTGGAAGGCAAAAGCTAGGGTAGCGCTCCAAATATCGAAGCAACGGTAAGGCGCAACAATTAAATAAGATTACGGTAATTAATTACTACCTCCAATAATTAAATCCTAAATAACACAAATTTAAATTCATAACCCTATATTCGGTCAGGTGTTCATCTAGTAGATTTCTAGGTCGAGTCTACTAGCTCAACATTAAGAACACAGTATATAATATATTTATAAATACACATCTCATGCAATTATTTAAATTAAATACACACAATTTCAAATATATATATATAAAAGTCAAAAATACCCTTATTTTTGGAATGTGGTAGTGACATTATGTTTCAGAGAGAAAGTGCTTGAGCGACTTATAATCTCGGCTATACGCCGTCTGTAACAATTGTTTCAATATCAATAAAGAGTTGCCTTATTTCAATACTTGTGTTATTCAGTGCTTCCGCTATTAACGACTCAGTGAACTTGTTACCATTCGCTTATGCATTTTTAATTCCGTTGTACTCGGACAATTTGTACGACTCTGTGGCTTAGATTTCTTACCGCCAACCAATGAACCACGGTCTTGCATGGGCGCGGCTCACGCTCGTGCGGTATCACGCCCAGATGGGTCAAGCGATCATCCTGCGGGAGCGCTGGCGCGGTCATTCTCGCCTGGCGGGGACGACCGATTAGCCGACGGGAGATCGGGACGTGACAGATTAGTATCAGAGCTTGGCTTATATGCCTTTGGACTTTATTTCGAATATCTCTATTTCGAAAGCTCGTTCGTGGGTTATGTGCATACTCTCTCTCAATATCTCAATGGGATATTCCAAACAATAAGTCTAAATTACTTTCAAAAGTGTATTTGAATGATGTGATTACTTATACGATATTATGATCGGAAGGCCTTTGTGCCAACCTGTGCTAGACCCTTTGGAGAATAGACTCGTACTAAGATTTACATGATATGTGCCAACCATATGCATGTACCTGATTATCCTACTGGTTAGTGTACGGAATCAAATATCGCCTGAATGGTTTGCTATGCACTCAGCCTTTCGGTTAAGTTGTGTTCAGTATCGTGCGCCAAGACCCTTTGGTGTAAGCCAATTAGAAACAAAATTTGATATTATTCAGGAATAAGACAAGTCAGACTTAGAACTGCAACCGATAGAAACTTTATCGAGTTTATCGCTTAGGTGAATATTAAGAATCATGCTTGGATTTTAGGAAATAGCTCGAACGATATTTCGTTTTGGAAGACACAAATCGAATATTGATTGCTTAAATGACTATCGAATACGGATTTAATGGGATGACTCGCCGAGTGGTGTATGAAACATTTAGAAATATCCAAATGGATTCAGAAGTCTCATGCGATAGTCGGATTGAATGACTATAGAATATCTTGAACCAAACGATAAGGCTTATATCAAATAGAAATTCTCAAAATTGGAAACCAATATCTTGGCTAAGGAAAAAAACTTGTTAAAAACTTGAGAATAGTATGAGCAATTTTGGATTGAAACAAATGGATTGAACTTGAATACAATATCGCTCGAATAAATTAGCTCGAGAATAAATATCTTGGTTCGATAAATGATATAAGTGATAATGGAATTGGCTTGAAGTTTGGAAGAACGATCTTGAAATCTAGTTCGAAATAATAACTCTCGAAATCAGTCCCAAACGAGAACGATTATCCTGTGGGAGCGCCGGCATGGTGATTCGCGTACGGCGGGGATGATCGAACTAAAGGGAGCATGTTCGATGATTATTCCCAACAGATTCGATGAATAGAATGTATCAAAATAGATGGAACTTGGGCTTGAATATTTAAAACTAGTTGCTTGAGAAATGATAGAAGTAGACTATAGAATTTATCGAACGGTAACATTGAAGTTGGATGATTCTACTAGACGATTTATAATCACTGCATGAATGGACATGACTTAATGGATTTTATATATAACTTGGATAAAATGCAAGTGAATTGAATATGTTTGAGGATGAGTTAGCCTAGAACCTGAAATAAATCATGCATGATAGTTTTGTGAACGAATACGTGAATCAGGTTGGACAACTTGGGAATATAGTCTAAGGTTTACATTGAATCTTGGCTTGGTGGTCAAGAATTTAAATAGATAAGAATTCTATCAAAAATATACTTGAGGAGATAGAATATGCGTACCACTAGGCTTGTCCTGCAACTTAGATATATCATGAATTTTCCGAACGGACTCATCCCCCGAGCAAACGAACGTGTTAATGAGAGTAGGAAAGGCGTAATCAAGTGGATGAGACCTGTAAGAGATAGAACTTCATTAAAAGAGCACAAAATCAATCAACATGATGTAGATATTTAAAATACGGAAGAGGTTCAAAGGCGTAATCAAGTGGATGAGACCTAGTAATTTCTATCCTATTGCAGGCTCGCTGGGCACGTTACCATACCACAAGCGATAAACATTTGACGAGACCTGCATGGGCCACCACTAAAACCATGTCACGCCCCAGTCCCAAAATACACGGGACCAGGCCACGTGGCATTGGCTAGCTGACACGCCTTCGAGGATATCCCAATTTAATGGATCCTAGCGAAGCGTGCTACGCTGTCCTAAATCCAACAAGTCTATAAAATCTCATACAACAGGCAGAGTCTAATCTCATCCACAAATACAACAAGAAATACTGAAATGAAATACTGGAAAATAAGAACATAGTCGAATGTCATAGTATAAACCGAAATATGTCCGGTGGAAACAAACCTACTACAAATGATGAAATAGAGTACTGAAGACAAAAATAAAGAGTGTGACTAGAGCAACTGCTATCTAGATAAGAAGCTCCAGTCCTAGGCGAAAGGCCTACCAAGTAATCAGGAAAACTCCGACGGTAGTACCTCTAGATCATCCTCGAGAGCGTACCTCGTCTCCACTCCTGGTCCGTACACAGTGGGGTAATACACCTTGTCCAAATCTGGAAGTGAACCAGGTCCTCAGAGGGACGTAACAAGATACAAAAATGCATGCCATAGATAGTACTGAATAAAATAAAGGGGGTGTGCTAACCATCTAAGTGAATACAATGTAAGGACAACCTTGGAACGTATAGGTAGGTGTAGGCATAACGACCATACTCCGAAGAGCATGGTATCTGTCCATGTAACATCCATCATTCCGAAGAATGAGGTATCGGTAACGTATATACGTCTGTATCACTCCGAAGAGCGCGGTATCTGAATATAGGAAGTCATCGGATTTGTGGCTCCTTTGGATACTACGGAGTCTGATGTGTGTATCCCATACGTTTATCAGTTGTCCTCCACGTCCAATGTGGATACACAAGTCGAATACACGACGTATCCCGTATCTAGATGCGAAGTCTCATCTAACTAGATTACTCTAAATTATGAGCTAATCCGTGATGCATGTCGTACGCACCGATAGCGAGTCGGGTGCGCGGACCCGCATCCTAATATGAATTTACCATCATGATACGTGTACAGTGTCACGGTCTAGGAAGATATCAGAATATCCTCACAGTAGTAGGTGAGTCAGCTAGCAGCTAGGTCAAGTACACTACTCATCGACGCATTCGTCGACTGCACCCGAGTCAATCTCGGACGCACACAGTTTATGTATATTGCAACATTTATCATTTAATTTAAACAGTAATCCAGCAAGGTATACTTGCCAGTGTCTGGTAGCTGCGAATGCCAATGTCCTGCTCCTGAAGCCTCGTCTGTACGGTCCAGCAATCCTAGATATGATATAATAATATCAACGTTAGTCACTACAATAGTATGACCAAGACACACTACTTGCAGCAATAACTGACGTAGGGGCTTGACTGTACATCAGTGGGACCACGTAGTATATATATTTATATATATATATATATATATATATATATATATATATATATATATATATATATATATATATATATATATATATATATATATATATATATATATATATATCACATATATACATACATGTACATTAAAATATATTTAAACACAATAAAAATACGTATGTTTAATATTACACATTAAAATATCATTCATATATATATATATATATATATATATATATATATATATCTTAATAATAATCCAATAAATATGTACATATACATATATTCATTAAATATATTTACACATTTAAAATACATAATACCATGTATATTAATTAAATACATACACATATATTTAAAAAATAATTTATGTACATAAGTACATATACACAACCTGTATATATATATATATATATATATATATATATATATATGTATATATATGTATATGTATATATATATATATATGTATATATATATATATATATATATATATATATATATATGTATATATATATATATATATATATATGTATATATATATATATATATATATATATATATATATATATATGTATATATATATATATATATATATATATATATATATATATATATATATATATATATATATATATATAGAAGTGTACCCATATTATATACACTAATATATATTATATTAGTACACAAATTATATATATATTCATACATTTATTTAATACTCTAATATACTAATATATGCAAACAATACGTATAATGTATTTAATACTTATATATAATATACCAATAAATATATACTACATATAATATACATAATATATATATTAAATGTATAATATTCTAAATACATTACAAATATACATACATATATACATACATATATATATATATATATATATATATATATATATATATATATATATATATATATATATATATATATATATATATATATATATTAAATATATAATATACAGTATATATATATATAAATACCCAAATTTTAGAACATATATTTAGTATATAAACAGTATATAGGCAATGCAATCCCTAATACCATGTATAAAATATCGTATACGTATATATTATACGTACCGAAGTGCAGGAGGGGTCGAGGGGGGTCCGCCGGATGGTTCGTCGTCGGCGTGGGTGGCCGGGCGAAGCTCCGGCAGCACGTAGGGAAGAAGTTGACAGCAGTAGCAGCAGTCGACAGTGGTGCACTGCGGGGCTGTGCCGGCCGGCTGCGACGTCGTCTGGGGATGAGCCGCGGAGGGGACTGGCGGAGGAAGGCGTCGGTGAAGCACGACGGCCGGGCGAGCTACGGTGGTGAACTGGTCGGGGCTCGGGTGGTCGGCTCGACTTCGGGGGGGGTGAGGCTGTAGTTGAGGACGGGGGTGCTGGAGACGGCTGTAGGCGGAGATGGGGCTGAGGGCGGTGGCTGTAGGTGGGGGAGTGGTCGCTGGACGGAGTAGGGTCATCGCGGGGGTGGCCGGAGGTGGTGGCTGGCCGGGAGGAGGCTGCGGGACGATGGGTAGGGTGGTCGGGCTGGTGGGTTTTGTGTAGTTTGGGTTTTTGGGAAATAGGGTTTTAGATGAGGTATTTTGGGTTTGTGTATAGGTTTAATGTGATGTAACATATTGTATATGTAGGAGAGAGAGAGGGGGGGCTGCCTTGGGATTAGGGCCGGTTGGTAGTTGCCTAGGGTTTTGTGAGGGTCTCCACATGTTGGACATGTGGCTAGGATTAAAGGTATTTGAAATGTAGGGTTAGGATGTGTCTTCCAAAAATGATGTAAGTACATAAAAAATGGGGGGGAGGGAATTCTTGTGGACCGGTCAAATAATGGGGGCTCTCTTCTTCATGTGGTTGGGCCAATAAGAGGGGGGGCACCTCATTGCTAAATTGTACAAAGGCCCCTGAACAATTAGGAAATTGCATAAAATCTGGATTTGAGGATTTGATGTGACAAAATACCATATTTGGTATTTTATATTGGACTAGAATAGTGTATGGTATTTTTTATGAGGCTTGTGGGTGTGTGTGTGGGTTTGGATTGGAGTTTGGGTCTAATTCGAGTGAGGTTGGGTCACTACATTAATTAAATTATAATTAATGCACCAGGTGTCCCTAAATTAATTTAATAAATACACGGGGTCTAAATTGGGTGGCACAAGCGTCATTTGCGTGGTAGGCTTAGAGTATAATAATGTCATGATCGGGGTTGGTCAAAACGGGTTGAGGTTGGGTCTCATTTTCGATTAGAACGGACAACGAACGTAATTAAGCAATTAATTTAATTTACGTACGGACGTTTGTAACGACTTTTGTGCGACTAAAATCAGGCACAAAAATCAGTATCTGGGGGTTACACGAGGGTCATTATGGTAGATTGGTATGTCTAGGCCAGGTGTATGGAATTTGTTTCAGGGTAATAGCTGGTGTAGTGTCCCAAATATCGGGACAACGGTAAGGTGTCCTAAATAATAAAAACACTGCACAAATATTCAATACTCTGTATAATAAATCCTAATTGCAACCAATTTACCCTAATCATGCTATCTAAGTTAATTAAACCTAAATTTTGGTCGAGGGGGTTTACAACATACCCTCCTTAGAGTATTTCATCCTCGAAATTAAAATAGACATATGAAAAAACTATTGATTGAAATAAAATGCTATCACATACCTAGGCCTTCGAAGAGATGGGGAAAGCTTTGCTGAATATCGTCCTCTCGTTCCCAGGTTGATTCACCTGGTGCATGATGCCTCCATGCGACACGAACTAGAGGGATAGTCTGGCCTCGCAGTACCTTCTCGCTTCGGTCTAGGATCTCTACTGGCTCCTCATGGTATGACAAACTCGGCCCGACGGTGATCTCCGAGTAGTCAAGCACATGACTCGGATCCGGTATGTACCTCCTCAGCTGAGATACATGAAAGACATCATGAACTCCTTCCAGTGTCTGTGGTAAGGCTAACCTGTAAGCAACTTCTCCGACGCGCTCTAGCACATCGAATGGTCCAATGTACCTCGGACTCAGCTTCCCTCTGCCTCCAAATCTGATGGTTCCTCGCGTAGGTGAGATCTTCAGGAACATATGATCTCTAACCTGGAACCCTAGGGGTCATCGATGCACATTAGCCCAATGCTTCTGCTGTCCTGTGCTGCTCGTAGATGCCCTTGGATCTTCTTCACCTTCTCCACCGTACGGACGACCAACTCTGGCCCTAGAATCTGCCTCTCGCCTACATCGCTCCAACATACTGGGGAACGACACTTTCTACCATACAATGCCTCATAGGGAGCCATCTGGATGCTCGCCTGATAGCTATTGTTATAGAAAAATTTGACAAAGTGCAAATGGTCCTCCCATGAACCGCTGAAGTCAAGCATGCATGCCCTCAACATGTCCTCCAGCGTCTGAATGGTGCGCTCGGACTGGCCATCTGTCTGTGGGTGATACGATGTGCTGAACTTTAGGCTGGTACCAAGAATCTCTTGCATACTCCTCTAAAAGTATGATGTGAACCTCGTATCCCTGTCAGACACTATACTGACTGGCACTCCATGCAGTCGCACAATCTCCCTCATATACATGTCTGCCAAGACTTTCGTAGATTGCCCAACTCTGAAGGGTAAAAAGTGGGTGGACTTGGTGAGTCGATCTACGATTACCCATACCACATTGCGACCACTAGGACTCCTCGGGAAACCCGTAACGAAGTCCATGGTGATGTGCTCCCATTTCTACTCAGGTATCGGGAGAGGTTGAAGTAATCCGGCAGACCTCTGATGCTCAGCCTTGACTTGCTGACACACCAGACACTTAGCCACAAAGCGGGCTATCTCCCTCTTCATCCCATGCCACCAATAGTACTGCATCAAGTCTCGGTACATCTTCGTGCTTCCTGGATGAATAGAGTAGGTCAAACTATGTGCCTCCATCATCAGCTCCTGACGAAGCTCTCCATTCGGAACATAGAGACGATCTCCACATCTCAAAGTCCCGTCCTCGTGTATACGCAGTCCTGTCTGTATTCCAGCCTCTGTCCTCTGTCGAAGCTTCTGAAATCTAGCGTCTGTCGACAAAGCAGCCTTGATCCTCTCTACCAATGTCAATTGCACCTGGAAACTCGACATCTGGCCGTCTACTCCGGGCATAATGACCTCTATACCCAACTGTTCTAGATCTTTCAACAGATGTTGTTGGGTAGTCAGGAAAAATGCTATGGGCTTTCTGCTTAAAGCATCGGCTACCACATTTGCCTTTTCTGGATGGTACTATAGCTCGATCTCGTAGTCCGCCATCACTTCGAGCCAACGTCTCTGCCTCTGGTTCAGGTCCTTCTGGGTGTAGACGTACTTCAGGCTCTTGTGATCGGTGAATATCTCCACGCGCTCTCCGTATAGGTAGTGCCTCAAAAGCTTCAAAGCAAATATCACTGCGGCAAGCTACAAGTCATGTGTAGGGTAGTTCTTCTCATGGGTCCTCAGTTGCCTAGAGGCATAGGACACAACCTTCCCATGCTGCATCAAGACGCATCCTAATCCTTTTCTAGACGCATCGCTATAGATCACGAATCCTCCGGGTCCAAAAGGTATGTTCAAGATAGGTGCTGTAGTCAGGCGCTTCTTCAGCTCATCGAACGCCGTCTGACACTCCTCTATCCAGGTGAACTCCTGCTCCTTGCGGGTCAAGCGGGTCATCGACTCTGCGATCCTTGCGAAGTTCTCTACGAACCTCCGGTAATATCCGGCAAGTCCTAGGAAACTCCTCACCTCCGAGACGTTGGTAGGGGTCGGCCACGTCTCTACTGACAAAATCTTTGCGGGATCTACCGAAATGCCATCTCTTGAGATAACGTGTCCATTGAAATGCGACACGATCTAGGAGAAACTCGCACTTGCTCAGCTTGACATAAAACCTCTCACGTCTCAGCGTCTCTAGCACTAGCCTCAAGTGTTCCCCGTGCTCCTCGTGGCTCTTCGAATACACCAAGATGTCGTCGATGAAGACTACCACGAATTGGTCCAGATACTGGTGGAAGACTCTGTTCATCAGGTTCATAAACACAGCAGGCGCATTTGTCAATCCAAAAGGCATCACTAAGAACTCGTAGTGTCCATAACGAGTCCTGAATGCTGTCTTTGGAATATCTTCCCTTCGCACCTTTACCTGATGATAGCCCGATCTCAAGTCGATCTTTGTGAACACCACTGCTCCTGTCAGCTGGTCGAACATATCGTCAATCTGCGGTAGAGGGTACTTGTTCTTGATAGTCAAAGCATTAAGGGCTCTGTAATCAATGCACATCCGGAATGTCCCATCCTTCTTTGGTACAAATAATATTGGTGCTCCCCAGGGTGATGCACTAGGACGGATGAATCCCTTGATCTGCAACTCCTCTAACTGTAGTTTTAGCTCGTCAAGCTCCTTCTTCGCCAACCGGTATACATTTGAAGATACCGGTGCTGCTCCAGGTACTAGCTCAATAGTGAACTCCACCTCTCTATCAGGCGGTAGTCCTGGCAAATCTTCTGGGAAAACATCCTCGAACTCTGCAACAATTTCTGGGGGTGCCGTCTCCATAGCCATGTAAGCTCCAGCTGTCTGTCCTACTCCTTGCTCGATGGTGCCCCGTATGTACTCGAACTCCGGGTGTCCTGGCGGTCTAAAAGTAACGTTACCCTTCCGGCAATCTAGTACGATATTGTACTGACTTAACCAGTCCATGCCCAAAACAACGTCGAAAGTTGGCATTGGGAGTACCAAAAATTGCGCTCTCATCTTTCTACCACAAACTACTACCGAGCACGTTGTAATAATGCTAGTAACCGGTACGATGCCTCCTCCAGTAAGAATCTTCCAACTCTTAGGTAAGGGGGAAGTTGCTACTCTATGCATGGCTACGAAGCTACTAGATATGAAAGACAGTGTAGCTCCAGAATCAAATAATACAGTTGCAGGTAATGATGCAACTAAAATGGTACCTGTGATAGCCTCCCCTTCTGGTTTCTCCTCGATAGTTGCTAAAGCAAAGGCCTGCCCGTGCCTCTGCCCTCCAGTCTGCTGTCTGGCCTGGTTGAACTGTGCCTCCTGTGGGACCAAGGGTGGTCCTCTTTGAAGTCCTCCGGTAGCTGGTGGACGCTGAACTCCGATAGGGGGTAGTATCCTCAAGGGTGGTGCTGCTCCTCTCTGTCCGGTCTGTGGTGCTGCATCTCTGCGCTGTGGGCAGTCTCTGGCAAGGTGCTGGCTCGCTCCACAGATCATGCAGAGCCCGAGATTCTTCCGACAGTCTCTGACAATGTGTCCCCTCTTGCCACAATGGTGACAAGTCGGAAGCTCCTTCTGCTGGTACGATGCTGTCCTCTGCTGCGCCTGCGCTCCTGGACGGCGGATCGGTCCTCCTGCTCCGTGCTGAACTCTGGCTGGTACGTTCATACTGGAACGTCTCGCTCCTCCGCCTATGGCCTCCTGGATCCTCGCCTCTGATAGGACCTCTTCATAAGAGATCCTCGCCTGAGTAGTGGTATACCTCTGCAGCTCGAAGGAAAGGCCGTGGTGGAATCTCCTGGCCTTCTCCAGGTCGTTGGGTATCAGGGCGGCACCGAATCGGCTGAACTCTGTGTCGTAGGCATCCACGGTCAAGTTCCCTTGCTCCAGGTGCAAGAACTGGGACTATAGGGCGTTCTTGACCGTAGCAGGGAAATACTTCGCATTGAAGTACTCCAGTAACTCCTCCCAAGTCTGCGTCTTGCCGACGCTGCGCTCCATGGAATCCCACCAGTGATGGGCGTTGCCCTTGAGTTGGGCCCTCACTACGGTCATCCAGAGGTCTGGATGTAGCTGCGAACCCTCCAATAGCATCTCCGTGTTGGAGACCCAGTCTGAGATCTCCTCTACAGTCTCCTTGCTCGAAAAGGTTCCCGGGCCCATCTGGAGGAAGCCTCGTAAAGTGCCTACTGGCTGAACAGGTGCAGGTGCTAGTGCGGGTGCTTGGACAGGTGCCCTCTCTAGTACCGCCATCAGGCCCTATCTCAGGGTCTCAGTCTGATGCCACTATGCCTGCATCATCGTCTGAAAGAACTAGAATATCTGTGGCTGTCCCTCCGTTAGTAGCATCTGGTATGAAAATGGTGGAGGTGGTGGTAGTGGTACCTCCAGCTGCCTCATCGGCGTCTCCTAGGATGTCGGCCTCTCGAACTGCGGCATCGGCGTAGCCCTCGAGGTCTATCCCTCGAAGTGCTGCATCGAGACCGTCTGCGAAGTCTGGCCCTCTGGCTGCTGCGTCCGTCGTCGGGAGAGGCCTGGTACCAGTGTATCATCGGGGCCTGGGGGTCACCGGTGCCTGTGGCTGAGGCTGCTCTCCTAGTGGTCCCTGGGAAGTCTCCTCCCTCGGTACGGGGGCTGATGGTACTATGGTACCATGTGCCTCGCGTCTGCTGCGTAGGTTCATCTCGCTGTAAGAGATAGAACTTTATTAAAAGAGCACAGAATCAATCAACAAGATCCATATATTTAAAATACGGAAGAGGTTCAAAGGTGTAATCAAGTGGATGAGACCTAGTAATTTTTATCCTATTGCAGGCTCGCTGGGCACGTTACAATACCATAAGCGATAAATATTTGACGAGACCTGCATGGGCCACTACTAAAACCATGTCACGCCCCAGTCCCAAAATACACGGGACCAGGCCACGTGGCATTGGCCAGCTAACACGCCTCCGAGGATATCCCAATTTAATGGATCCTAGCGAAGTGTGCTACGTTGTCCTAAATCTAACAAGTCTATAAAATCTTATACAACAGGCAGAGTCTAATCTCATCCACAAATACAACAAAAAATATTGAAATGAAATACTGGAAAATAAGAACATAGTCGAATGTCATAGTACAAACCGAAATATGTCCGGTGGGAACAAACCCACTACAAATGATGAAATAGAGTACTGAAGACAGAAATAAAGAGTGTGACTAGAGCAACTGCTATATAGATAAGAAGCTCCAGTCCTAGGCGGAAGGCCTACCAAGTAATCAGGGAAACTCCGATGGTAGTACCTCTAGCTCATCCTCGAGAGCGTACCTCGTCTCCACTCCTGGTCCGTACACAGTGGGGTAATACTCCTCGTCCAAATCTGGAAGTGAACCAGGTCCTCAGAGGGACGTAACAAGATACAAAAATGCATGCCATAGATAGTACTGAATAAAATAAAGGGGGTGTGCTAACCATCTAAGTGAATGCAATGTAAGGACAACCTTGGAACGTATAGGTAGGTATAGGCATAACGTCCATACTCCGAAGAGCATGGTTTCTGTCCATGTAACATCCATCATTCCGAAGAATGAGGTATCTACAATATATATACGTCTGTATCACTCCGAAGAGCACGGTATCTGAATATAGGAAGTCATCGGATCCGTGGCTCCTCTGGATACTACGGAGTCCAATGTGTGTATCCCATACGTTTATCAGTTGTCCTCCCCGCCCAATATGGATACACAAGTCGAATACACGATGTGAGTATCCTGTATCTAGATGCGAAGTCTCATCTAACTAGATTACTCTAAATTACGAGCTAATTCGTGATGTATGTCGTACGCACCGATAGCGAGTCGGGTGCGCGGACCCGCATCCCAATATGAATTTACCATCATGATACGTGTACAGTGTCACGGTCTAAAAAGATATCAGAATATCCTCACAGTAGTAGGTGAGTCAGCTAGCAGCTAGGTCAAGTACACTACTCATCGACGCATTCGTCGACTGCACCCGAGTCAATCTCGGACGTGCACAGTTTATGTATATTGCAACATTTATCATTTAATTTAAACAGTAATCCAGCAAGGTATACTTGCCTGTGTCTGGTAGCTGCGAATGCCAATATCCTGCTCCTGAAGCCTCGTCTGTACGGTCCAGCAATCCTAGATATGATATAATAATATCAACGTTAGTCACTACAATAGTACGACCAAGACACACTACTTGCAGCAATAACTGACGTAGGGGCTTGACTGTACATCAGTGGGACCACGTAGTACATATATATATATATATATATATATATATATATATATATATATATATATATATATATATATATATATATATATATATATCACATATAAACATATATGTACATTAAAATATATTTAAACATAATAAAAATACGTATGTTTAATATTACACATTAAAATAGCATTCATATATATATATATCTTAATAATAATCCAATAAATATGTACATATACATATATTCATTAAATATGTTTACATATTTAAAATACATAATACCATGTATAATAATTAAATACATACACATATATTTACATATATTTAAATAATAATTTATGTACATAAGTACATATACACAACCTGTATATATATAGTATATATTTATATTTATATGTATAATATACAAAAATAGAAGTGTACCCATATCAATATACACTAATATATATTATATTAGTACACAAAGTATATATATATTTATATATATATTCATACATTTATTTAATACTCTAATATACTAAATACACAATATACATATATATTTATATATACATATACATATATGCAAACAATACGTATAATGTATTTAATACTTATATATAATATACCAATAAATATATACTACATATAATATACTAATATACAGAATATATATTTATACACAATATATATTAAATGTATAATATTCTAAATACATTACAAATATACATACATACATATCTATATACATACATATATATATATATATATATATATATACACACACACACCATATATATTAAATATATAAAAAGGTATTTAAATACAAGTATGTAGTATATACTATACATATATGTATATCTCTAGTATATATATAAAATATACAAAATACAGTATATATATACTTAATACTGTATTTATACAGAAGTATATATAAAATATACAGTATATATATATAAATACCCAAATTTTAGAACATATATTTAGTATATAAACAGTATATAGGCAATGCAATCCCTAATACCATGTATAAAATATCGTATACGTATATATTATACGTACCGAAATGCAGGAGGGGTCGAGGGGGACCGCCGGACGGTTCGTCGCCGGCGTGGGTGGCCGGGCGGAGCTCTGGCAGCGCGTAGGGAAGAAGTTGACAGCAGCAGCAGCAGTCGACAGTGGTGCACTGCGGGGGCTGTGCCGGCCGGCTGCGACGTCGTCTGGGGGCGAGCCGCGGCGGGGACGGAGGGGACTGGCGGGGGAAGCCGTCGGTGAAGCACGGCGGCCGGGCGAGCTACGATGGTGAACTGGTCGGGGCTCGGGTGGTCGGCTCAACTTCGGGGGGGGTGAGGTTGTAGGTGAGGACGGGGGTGCTGGAGGCGACTGTAGGCGGAGATGGGGCTGAGGGCGGTGGCTGTATGTGGGGGAGTGGTCGCTGGACGGAGTAGGGTCATCGCGGGGGTGACCGGAGGCGGTGGCAGGCCGGGAGGAGGCTGCGGGACGATGGGTAGGGTGGTCGGGCTGGTGGGTTTTGTGTAGTTTGGGTTTTTGGGAAATAGGGTTTTAGATGAGGTATTTTGGGTTTGTGTGTAGGTTTAATATGATATAACATGTTGTATATGTAGGAGAGAGAGAGAGGGGGCTGCCTTGGGATTAGGGCCGGTTGGTAGTTGCCTAGGGTTGTGTGAGGGTCTACACATGTTGGACATGTGGCTAGGATTAAAGGTATTTGAAATGTAGGGTTAGGATGTGTCCTCCAAAAATGATGTAAGTACATAAAAAATAGGGGGAAAATTCTTGTGGACCGATCAAATAATGGGGGCTCTCTTCTTCATATGGTTGGGCCAATGAGAGGGGGGCACCTCATTGCAAAATTGCACAAAGGCCCCTGAACAATTAGGAAATTGCATAAAATCTGGATTTGAGGATTTGATGTGACAAAACACCATATTTGGTATTTTGTATTGGACTAGAATGGTATATGGTATTTTGTATGAGGCTTGTGGGTGTGTGTGGGTTTGGGTTGGAGTTTGGGTCTAATTCGAGTGAGGTTGGGTCACTACATTAATTAAATTATAATTAATGCACCGGGTGTCCCTAAATTAATTTAATAAATACAGGGGGTCTAAATTGGGTGGCACAAGCGTCATTGGCGTGGTAGGCTTAGAGTATAATAATGTCATGATCGTGGTTGGTCAAAACGGGTTGACGTTGGGTCTCAATTTTGATTGGAACGGACAACGGACGTAAATGAGCAATTAATTTAATTTACGTACGGACGTTTGTAACAACTTTTGTGCGACTAAAATCAGACACAAAAATCAGTATCTGGGTGTTACACGAGGGTCATTATGGTAGGTTGGTATGTCTAGGCCAGGTGTATGGAATTTGTTTCAGGGTAATAGCTGGTGTAGTGTCCCAAATATCGGGACAACGGTAACGTGTCCTAAATAATAAAAATACTGCACAAATATTCAATACTCTGTATAATAAATCCTAATTGCAACCAATTTACCCTAATCATGCTATCTAAGTTAATTAAACCTAAATTTTGGTCGAGGGGGTTTACAGAAAGTATCCTTGTGATTCATAAAACAGGAACCCTTGAGATTTTTACAAGTAGCTTGTCCGATATCCCTCTCTCTAAGTTTGGTTGAATGCATATGTTTGAGGGACGCCTTGAATGTGTGCACGATCCAAGACTCGATGCGAAGTAAAACTCGAGTGCAAAGACTTCGTTATCTCTAAGTTGATGAAATGCATGTGTTTGAAGGACGCTTTGAAAATGTGCACGATCCAGCCTCGCGATATGCTGATCTCGATGTTAATGCAAGTGAATATCCTCCTGAACAAGTATAACGACTTGTATAAGTTGCCTCAGCTTTAGATTATCATTTCTGATAAATTGTAATATATTCTACGTTAAGCAATATGTCCCGCGCTAAGGCGCAATGGAGACCGACTCAGAATATATGCGACACGATGTAAGGAACGAGTAGGAGATTGTATTCCAAATAGATTTAGTGGTACTGATAGCTACACTTGGACTAAATTCCAAAATGCGATAGAACGGCTTGACCTCAAGAAGTCTCAAGGATGATACTTTTTCTGAGTGGTGTATGATGTAACACCCCGTTCCGCTCAAGCGGACTGCCGATTCAAACGGTAAAAGTGCAACGTCCTGACCTATTTTTCTCAGCGAGGTGACTCGTTGAGGCAAAAGGATTTTCAGACTTGTCCCTTCAGGAGAACCGGCTTAGGCTTTCAGAGGCTCGCTCGGAGTATCACTCGACCGAGGTGAATTATCGCTAAAGTGGGTGGCTACAGTAAACTTGTCTTTGCTTAGCCAGCACACTTAAAATATGGAATGATACATGCTAGTCGCTAGGTTAATCACCCCCTACATGCTAATAAGAATACAACACACCTAGCTAAGGGAATAATTCCAACTCTTATTGCTTGTGCTAGAACATGGAAATAAAATATTGCTTATATACAGACCCTTTGCTTGCTACATTTGCCTTGTGCAACCAGACTCAACTATGCCTCTGTTAGAACGATAGACATATGTATACTCTGTAGTGCACTGTTCACATGTTTATATTGTACGACCCTAGATGATGTCGCTCGGTAAGCCCCTTCGCGGTTTCTCTCATCGGCTTACCTTCAGGCCCGAGCCAAACAAAATTGCTTAAGTCTTCTTATGAATGCATGCTTGCCTGCTTATATGTTAACTTGTGATATTGCCTTGATTCATTGTTTATGCCACAACCAAGTAAATGTTATCTGTATCGTGTATGCATTCGAGTTAACCAGAAGACTATTAAATAGTTCTTCTGTACAAAATGAACTTGTAAGTATCCGGGACCGTTAGGTCACTAAGGCAGTCCCCGCATCAGAGGAATGCATCAAGGCAAGTTGAATATTAAACGAAAATTACACTTGAATGATAATCATGCCGAGTTTGCATCTGAACGAGGATCGTGTCAAGAAAAGAAAGAATCTCAGCTCGTTGCAAATGCTCGTTCAGAATAAGATTCATGATTATCATGTCAAGTTATGGAAAAAAGATTTACCCCGACTTGCATGTCGCGGACAACTTGTGCACAAGATTTATGTGGTTTACGCGGTCGGTTGCCAGGGCGCTGGGACCGATCTGATCCGGACAAAAATATTACGTATGGTCGTATGTTATGGACGAAGTATTATGTAGCGGGGCTCGCCACCTATGTTGCATATCATCTTTTGTCTCGAGGGCGTAACCCATCCTTTATGGTTATGTCATCGACTTATGTCATATAGTTAAGTCATCCTCGCTTAGTGGCTATCCGTGTGCGAGTTATTGCATCGTATCCAATAGTTTGAATCAGCTGTACGATATGAATATGAGACACTTTTAAGTAATATAAGCATTTGAATGTCCCAAGCAACACTTCGGATAACCTGCATCATCGTACACCGAAACATAGTCTCGCTTACACCACTTATGTTACATATGTTATTGCCTTGGATTCATATATATATGCCCGTGCTTGAATTAACATTGGTTTGCCTTAGACAGGGAAGGATAAATGGTAAGTTGGTAAGTCTCGCCGTGTTTTCTCTTATATCGCACGTCGCACTGCCACATGATTAAGGCTATTTGATCCTTGCCACGAAACTGATCCTAAGGAAATACTAGAAAGATAACCAAATAGATGGTACACGGAACCTATATTATGTGTTTGGATTTGTCGAGCGGACGAGTAGCCTTCTCACCAGTGCATTCGTGTACTGATAATCCACCAGGCTGCTTGTAGGGTACGGAAGAACATTATTTGGTGCTGATGCCTCCTTCGTGCGTGCTAAGGCGTGGAGCTCAACTCTGAAGCCTTGGAGCGTTACGTCCGGAATAGAAGCATATATACAAGATATAATGTTGGAACATCGCCTATACATTATTCCACAAATGTAGCCACTTGGCACGCTTTTATGTTTCAGAGAGAGATAGTGCTTGAGCGACTTATAATCTCGGCTATACGCCGCCTGTAACAATTGTTTCAATATCAATAAAGAGTTGCCTTACTTCAATACTTGTGTTATTCAGTGCTTCCTTTATTGACGACTCAGTGAACTTGTTACCATTCGCTTATGCATTTTTAATTTCGCTGCACTCGGACAATTTGTGCGACTCTTTGGCTTAGATTTCTTACCGTTAGCCAATGAACCGTGGCCTTGCATGGACACGACTCACGCTCGTGCGGTATCACTCCCAGATGGGTCAAGCGATCGTCCTGCGGGAGCGTTGGCGCAGTCATTCTCGCCTAGCGGGGACGACCGATTAGCCTGCGGGAGATCGGGACGTGACACTCAGTAACCTTAAAAGGTGAAGGGTTCATCTGGCGAAACTTGCCTATTGTTCCTCTTTGCCTTTGGTTCAAACTCTTTCGCATATGCTCATTTTGCTGCTACCGAGTTTGCATCATCCCTTGGAAGAATTGGAACATCTGCATCTCATCCATGTGGAGCTAGCTGCTGGGGAGGTGTATATTGCATCTGCTGAGCAAATTATGGTAGTGGCATATACCCTTCCTGAGGTATTGTCTAATATCCAGGTTGACCCATTTGTGGTCCAGGAACCTGGTGCTGTTGTTGAAGAGGTGGTATATCCATCTCTAGACGTGATGACCGACCCTGTTGATGAGTAGTAGTCGGGGTCATCACCGGGAGTTGCATGGAAACTTGTTCCTCCTGACATATTACCTCGCTCGGGGAGATGACAAGAGAGGCGACGCGTCCACTTCGGAGATTTATCTCACTGGACACGAGAAATAAAGATTACGTCAAAACATAATCAAACTAGATACAAATCAAGCAATCAAACAAGAGTTCGAAGTGA
Organism: Iris macrosiphon; assembly: GCA_036927795.1. Lineage (NCBI taxonomy): Eukaryota > Viridiplantae > Streptophyta > Magnoliopsida > Asparagales > Iridaceae > Iris > Iris macrosiphon. The sequence goes on from JAYESA010000004.1 coordinate 168,058,088, forward strand.
ATCAAGGAAGGTGATCAAGCAGATGGATGAGATCCTATATATACTTTAAATCTATGTGCAGGCTTGTTCGGTACAGTAACGTAACGTAACTGAAACAATAATTTCTCGACCTGTATGGGTCACCAAAAAAATTTCACTTCCAAATCCCAATTAAATCGGAACTAGAATGAGACGATAACAGCTAGCATGCATACGTAGGCTACTCCAATATATGAAACCTACGAATCATACTTAAGCTGTATATGACTCCAACTCGCATTAGTAACCATGGCCACAATATCAATCTAATCTCATCCAATATAATAAAGTTAATGATCTAGTAAGTAAGCAACAATGATATAAGTTTTGAAATAACCATCAAGCAAAGTAGATAGTCAGGTGGAGACAAATCCGCTGCCAATGACTATAATAAACTGAAAGCATATAAATAGTCCAGTCTCTTTCCATGTGGTTAAATTTTCTTTTTTCTTGCTACTACCTTTGTTCTAATTATGTCATTTTTATGTTTAGAATAACCCACATTGTCTTAAGTCAATGGGATGACTTTTGTATCAGTGGGACAAGTCTGATGATTCTTCATCAGAAGTTCGTTGTTCTTTTTTATTGAGCAACATAAGAGAAATTAGTTCTAAAAATTAGGTAAATCTTTATTTTATATATTGTTGCATGAACAATATATTAGAGACGTGAAAGGATGAGAAGTCTCCAGGAGGTCCTCCTCAGTCAAGTCCTCCTTGTAGAATTTCAGGAGTGATCAGATGTAACAAACTTCAGAGTTGTACTCGCTCACGGATTTAAAATCCTAGTAGCTGAGTTTTTGTCATTCATGCATTACTTCTGGTAAAAGATGAGACATCGATGGTTAAAGCGTTCTTTGAGAGCCGCCCAAATAGACCTCGGATCCTCTTTAGCAAGGTATTTGTCTGTAATGTGTCTGGCATATGCTTGCGAATGAATATCATCGTAGTTGCCATGAAAGCTACATCCACTTTATTATTGGGCTCAATGGTTTCTCTGATAAGCTTCTTTGTAGTAAGGTATAGCTTGACATCTTGTACCTACTTTAGTTAGTTTCTTCTGAAAACTTATAGTGCGATAAAATCGAGCTTGTTCAGGTTCGACACTACAATGGAGGAAAAAACAAGATGTTAGAACTTTGGATTCTAAACAAAATCAAATTAATTATGTGCAGCTTCCAGTTCACAACATGTAATGGTGAATTTTAGTTTTTAATATTATGAACCTCGGGTTCTTATGAACTTCTAGTTCTTATGAACTTCAGGTTCAATATGAGTTTAGGAAGAAATAATGCGTTTAGGAAGAAATAATCTTTTGGTGCCTAAAGATGAGTTTAGAAACCAAGAGCTTCTGATGGAATAGTAAGACTAGGCTTCAAAAATAGTTTTTCTTTTGCTAAAATGATAAGCCTTTGTAGGGCTGTTAGGACGGAGTTATATCATCACCAAATTTTTCTTATTGCAAAATGCTAACAATGGAGTTGAATTTTGATTCCCAAGATATTACAAGGTCCTTTAACGGGGGTCAAGGGGCAGCGCCCGTTTATGGGGATCCTGCTGCCCAGTTAGTGCATCTAATAGGAGTTAGAGGGAGAAGATCATGAAACCTACACAATTTTCGGATTTGGTTTTCTCCGGACAAACGAGATTTCGTGGGAATGGAATCTGTGTGGCTAGATTCTGCGGAACTGTTCCATTCCTCAAATTTGTTTCATTCTGCGGGGCTAAATTTAGCGGGGCTAGGTACCGCGGGGATAAGTTTTGCGGGACTAGGTTCCGCGGGTCTACGATTTTAGGGGGGATGCGGTTCCCTAGGGATGCAATTCCATGACGAAGCTGTATTTTATGGAACTGCTCTATTCTGCGGAGTTGCAGTATTTTTACAGCACAATTGTATTCTGTGAAGCTGCTCCATATCGTGGAACTGCTATGTTCCGTATAATTGTTACAAAATTCTGTGAAGATGCGGTTCCCTAGTATTTTTACTAGAAGAAAGAAGTGATAAAAGAATTTTCTACTGATAATGATAAAATAAACAAACAATCCTGGAAAGGGTTGCTTGCTACTAGCAATTTATACAAAGCCACGAATAATTGTTACAAATTCTTGTGATTGAATTATGTTATTGATTGTACTCAATCGTTTAACAGTAAATACTACTCTTGGCACTTAAATACTGCAACAATAATAACACAGTTGTAAAAACAAAATTGTATAAATTTATGATACTTACTTACAAATTAGCCTATAAAAAGGACGATAATTATGTTCACTTAGGAACAATCTTTCTGACAGTGCTACGTATTGCATCGCGAAGGAGATAAAATATGGACTTATTTGCAGGAAACAAATCTAAGTTGCAACCGATTATTGTTGTTGTCGGCACCACCGCTAATAAACATTATGTGTTGTGATCTTGTGCCGCTTATAACAACTAAATTTGATGTTTCAAAAAGGCCTAGTCTAGCATAAGAAGTTCATCTCACATTTGGATAAATCCTTCATTTCCTGGTATTACGAAGAGCAAAAATGTTATTTGTCTCCAAAAAATTTAGGTGATACCATATTTTATTATGTGACATATAACATGACAGTTGACATAACAAAATTTAACATTAAAATTAAAGTTAAAATTAATATTAATATTAACATTACAATTAATATTAACATTAAAATTAACTTTACCTTTACCTTTAACATTAA